>CM062291.1:227890796-228206036 GCA_031216915.1 Pictodentalium vernedei
TTTCTTTACTATTATAAAGTGTTTTGAGATATTTTAACATCGCTACATCAACGAAAGCAGATTGCAGTTGTTTTAAACTCAATGGGGCTGAGCAAAACTCTGTTGATAAGCCAAGAAGTGTTGGGTTTTTTTTAATCTGCGTATATGCTTTCATGTGGAACATTTCAGTCAATGGTTCAGAGGGATCTTTTTTACATCGTATCACGTAACAGTATTCCATTATCCGGACAGCATCCACCACGTTTCTGACTCTCTTTAACCCTCCGCCTAACACCATTAACCCTTTACCTAAACGTAACGGCCAAAACCGGCCAGCGCTATTCTCAAAAATCGCCAATTAATTTTCATTATTTTTTTCATTTTTTGTCTCAAAAACATAGGTTATGACCCCTCGTTGGAACGAGCTCGTCGAGCTCGTTCCAACGAGGGGTCATAACCTATGTTTTTGAGACAAAAAATGAAAAAAATTAGTTATTTATTCAAGAATTATTTTTGCAAGTGTCGTCTGCTTTTCAGGTTAGGTAAAGGGTTAAAGGGCGACGCTTGAAAAAATGAACATAAATAACAAAAGATTTTCATTGTTTGCCTCCCTCAAAAAGCAGCTCATCACAACAACGGATATATTCCAGTAAAACCTTATCCATAGCCCCAAACCCACATCGCTAAATGAACAAGGTAACAAGTTTAGTAAATAAACCTCTCGTATACCCCACGACGTCACTGGACAAATAATCAATTAATGAGATAAAGGTTGAAGTCACCCCATCTTATATTCTAGTTGTTGAAGGGTTAGGCTCAAAACAAAATTAGGAACAAGCCATTTTAATATCAATCGAAGCGAAAGACCCCATGAACAACATATCCAAAATACTCTAAAACCCGCGATGGGAAAATTTTTTATAAGGCTTGGAATTGGTCGGTATATTACGTATGGAATGCAAATCTCACGCTTCCACTAAATTCTGGGGATCTCATGACAGATCTTATGTGAGGTCATGTAGCGATGAATTGAGGGTGTCACGTGTGCTGTGATTGTAGGCGACGTGAGCAGACATGCTGTAACGTCATGATGGTGATACGTGTGTCAGTGCGCATGCGCAGCGCGTGTTGTTATGACAATACATGCTTTCGTCGCCCATTTGTATGATGTAGGCCACCATCTTGGTTTCTATGGTGACACATGGTTTGTATGACCCTGTATGACCCTGGAAGAGCTAGGAAGAATTAGGGATGTGTTGGAATGATAAGTTCGAAAGAATGCGAGTATAACTAATTACCTGAAACGACCCGACAACTACCATAAATTACCTAAATGGACTTTTCAGTCTGCCATTATGAGTAGAATGTAGTGCCCTTAACCAAGTCGGGTATGGCCAGTGGTCTGTTTGCTTGGCCCGTAGTCTCTCACGGAAGAGAAGAAGAGCTCATACTTATCGTGTTATTGTTGTCTTGTTACTATTTTAGATTTTAGGTCCTGTTCTGGCTACTAGCTATCTCTGATGCCAATCCCTGACCTTGACAGAGTTTTAGTAGATTCAGTCCAATCCCTGTCCTTGATAGAGTTTTAGTAGATTCAGTCCCATCGCCCTATTCCACTTCGCGTCTGCCTGTACAGTCCCTTGGCCAAGTTGGCGTTTTGATGACCTTTGCATGTGTGGACATAGTCAGACGCTTGAAAGACCAAAATGTGCTCACGAGATAGACCCTAATGTGCCTCGAACACATATAGCACATGAGCTCATCAGATATACGGGGACTTTGGACACTGAAGACTGATGGTTAGTGGACTAGTGTTTGAGGACTATGGGGACTAGTATGAACTGATGGGGGACTATTAGGGACTAGTCCTTAGCTTCCTGGTCATCCCGTTGCATCTAGTTACTAAATAGCAGATGGGCCCGTGGCTTTTTGACAAAATTAATGCCATTGTCAACTACCCCTCGCATCATCTCCTAGTTGTGCTAATACCTTATATCAATGCTACTACTTTGTACCCCTACTACATTAGCTCCGATAACTAATACAGCTCCTATGGCTACACAATCTGTCATGTGCTAGATTTTTCAAACATTACGATCAAGTTGTAGCATTACTACAATCTTCCTAGCTATGTGTGAACTGTAAAGACCTCTGCCTTAGTCAAAGTCTTAGTAGGTTCAGTCAGATTGTGCCATTCATCTGAACTTATGTGACCTTAAACAGCAATAAATAAATAAATAAATAAATTCATCTAAATCCGAATCAGTTCATACAGTTCCTTCATCGTGTGTTAGTTGGGGTCCATTACGTATGAGAGACTGTCATCGTGTGCTATATGTGTTTGAGGCAAATTGCGACCTATCTTTTCAGCGCATCGCAGTCTTTGTGCCTCATATGCCGTTCCGGAAAGAAGATATGTGCTAAGGAGAAGGGAGCGATCTGATTGAATCTACTAAGACTCAGTCTAGGACAGAAGTCGGCACCAGAAATAACTGAGACTAGATCAAATGGTTGGAGCCAGGTGTGGCCAGAACAGAAAACAACTAAATGTAGTATAAAAACACCGATTCTACTCCTTGTTTGGCCGCTCATCTCTGCCAGAGAGTACACTCTGGACCAACTGAACAGAACTTTGAACATGCCTTATTTGGTAACGGCCTAAGGCACTTCGTGCTACTCAAGATAACAGTCTGAAAAGGTCCATTTGGGTAATTTATAGTTGTTCTGGGGTCATTTCTGGTAATTCGATAAACTCGCATTCAGTCGAACATATTCTCCCAACACACCCCTACTGCATTCTAGCCCTTCTTGGGTCATACTAAATACGCACCGCCTTTTTAATCAAGACAGTTGCCTCCATCATACCAAAGAGACGGCGGAAACGCGCATTGGCCTTTTCCCCAAAGCGGATTTTAGCAGCTTTGGATATGTTATCCGGGAATAATCCTCTTTCCAACGGCACCAAATTTAGCTTGTTACTAATTTTTTCAGTGGTAGTTTCCCTTTCTCTCCTTCAGCGACTGGACTTATAAGTTCAAATCGGAAAACTGATTTGTAATTTAACACTTAACGCTGCCGAATCAACTATTGTCAGCTATTTTATGATGATTATCTGTACGTACTGGTTTGCGCAGATCAAACCTACCATCTGATTAATTGTTGGAAAGGGCTAAGGGAGACCCTTCGACCAATTAATCAGGTGATAGAGTTTCAAGTATGTCATAAATTTTTATTAACTTCCTCGCATACAGGCGTACATTGAGGGCCTCACATATGACTAAACTGCGCTTGGCAGTAAAAGAGTTAAACAACACTTCAATCGAAACATCGGCTGCTACACGAGTGAATTATGCAGAAAAATGAAGCGGTTTGCAAGTAAATCCATTGATGAAATAATTGTGAAACGTGCAACCTCATGTCAAATATTTCCCGGAGCCGTAAACACAAACAAACTAAAACCTTTTTCAAATATCAGATAAATTCTCGCCTTCAAGTTAATTTATTTAACCCTTTGATCCCGAGAGGCTGCTTTTCCGGCCCAGGAACATGATACGTCATAATTTTATTAAGTAGGAAGGCTGCCAAGTAATGTGTGAAGTAGACCAATTAATATTTTCAACGTGCAGCCCGAAGGCTGCACGGTGAAAATATTCATTTGTCTACAACCAAAAAGAGAACATGGACTTTTGCATGGAAGATACCACCAGTGTTCACAGGGTTAATCGAGTGGGAAGTTTGCATACGATTGATACATAAAACACGGGGATACTTTTTCATAACGGAAATTGTGGTTTTGTTAAATAGTCAGCTTATTTTTTTTTCAAAATGAAGGCTTATTGCCACAAAAGGAATTAGAGTGGTGGCGTCAGAGCTTGCTTGGAGCCCGGAAACTTTCGCCCGAACACTATTTTTTCCAATTCAATGGGCAATTTCTTTTGCTGATCCTGGGTTAGTCCTGGGCACTTGAATACCAGGTATGCGGGGTTATTACCTCGACCGCCATCTCCCCTGGATATAGCAGATACCAGTAACTGAAGGTTCGAGGAGACTTGACTTTGACTTTAGTTAGAAGATAACACTTCTCACTTCGACAGACCGATTGCAGTGGATTTATTTTGAGACCCAACCGACGATTTGTCTTTTTATTCGTTCAAGTTTTCCTGTTCACATGTCGTAAAGGATGTCGTTATTCAACAGATCGATACACAACTAATCAAATAACAAACGGTGTGACTGAATAAATATTTAGCCCATTAATTGTCAAACAGAAATTACAATACCTTGTTGCAATCGTTACAGGAATAGAAAAACCAAAACAAAACAATTAGAATTTACATGTCACGTCTATCTTTGATAGAAAACCTGTTTCCTATGTACAGCACTCTCTCATTGTTTTGTTGTTCAACCCGTTTAACCATTGACCTAGGTAACGACCCTATCATACTAACCGTATTTACAATAAATCACGATCCAAATTCGGCTGTTATTTTTTTTCTATTTTGTTACCCCCAAACAATAGCTTATGACCTCTCATTGAGACTAGCTAGCTGAGATAACGCCAATAAGGTGTCATAAGCTAACAAAAGCACAACAAGAATTAAGCAAAAAGGGCGTGACAGTACTGTACAGTCTACTAAATACTTTCAAAAGGAATGGTCACCTCCGATAGTTCTTCTCACTAAACTTTTCGATTCATTTATTAAGCCTATTCTTTTATATGGAAGTGAAATATGGGCGTCTGAAATAAACAACACACACGGTGATAAGGTTCCGTGTGAACATGTTCATCTACAGTTCTGTAAAAGCCTACTCGGTGTTAACAGGAAATCATCCAACCACGCAGCGAGAGCGGAATTAGGTCGATATCCTGTGCACATAGAGGCTACGATGTAAATGATTAAATATGCAACCAAATTGTACCAGATGTCTTCTTCGACACTGTTGACTGAGGCTAGAATTGAGTCTGAAAATTATACATTACCAGATTCAATCATTTCAAGATGTCACCGTCTTGTGAAAGATAGCGGTCAAGCAAATGCCCCCGGTAAACAACCAGCAAACCTTAGCAATTGGAAAATTGACGTAATTCGTGAAGACTTGAAGACCCGCCACCTTAATACTTTTCTAAATGATATTTACAATAAGAAGGCCGGAAAAAAACAAACTTAGAACCTATAGAGAGTTTAAAGACATTTATAACATAGAAGTTTATTTACTGAACACAACTTCTGAACATGCAAAAATATGTTCACCCGATTACGTTTTAGTAATCACAACTTAATGATTGAAAAGGGTAGACATATGCAGCCCCCATTACCTGTACATAAAAGGTTATGTAAGGTCTGTAACAATGGTAATATAGAAAACGAATTCCACTTTGTTATGGATTGTAAGAGATATGACTCTATACGTGCTGACTCCTATCGCAAAATCGAGAGAGAATATCCAGATTTTGTTGGTATGAGAAGTTCTGAGAGTTTCGTATTTCTTATGAAAAATGAAATCCCCGCACTGTGTGGTATCATCTGTAATATGATTCGACAAATGTTTGAATGCAGAGAATGCTTACTTGCGGCATAACACCAATTAGAATGAAATCATTAGCTATAACATGCACCAACTGAACATCAGTGTTTATGGTTTCAAACATGTTTTGCTATTTCCTGGTATTATTGTTACTAATTTCAATGACGTGCAATCTGCCTTGTTTTTGGTGTTCTTGCAATAAATATTATCTTATCTTATCTTATCTTAAGCTATGCAAAAAATGAAAATGTTCAGTTGTTTAACCCTTTACCTAATATGAAAAGCAGACGACACTTGCTAACAAAATTCTTGAATAACTTATTTTTTTATTTTTTGTCTCAAAAACATAGGTTATGACCTCGTTCCAAAGAGGGGTCATAGCCAATGTTTTTGAGACAAAAAATGAAAAAAATAATGAAAAATAATTGGTGATTTTTGTGAATAGCGCTGGCCGGTTTTATCCGTTACGTTGGGTAAGGGAATAAGAATTGTTTTGCTAATGTTGTCTCATACTTATAGTCGTGTTTGGTGAAGAGTTAACCCTTTACCTAACGTAACGGCCAAAACCGGCCAGCGCTATTCTCAAAAATCGCCAATTCATTTTCACTATTTTTTTCATTTTTTGTCTCAAAAACATAGGTTATGACCCCTCGTTGGAACGAGCTCGTCGAGCTCGTTCCAACGAGGGGTCATAACCTATGTTTTTGAGACAAAAAATGAAAAAATTAGTTATTCAAGAATTATTTTTGCAAGTGTCGTCTGCTTTTCATGTTAGGTAAAGGGTTAATATGGTGTGCAAAAAAACTTTTGAGTAATGGAGATTTATCCGGCGATAAATGGAAAAGAATAAGAGAGAAAGTTCGGTTATAATTTAACCCTCGGGACTCAATGGACTCTAAGTTTAGACTCTTACTGAAATTTTCTGCATATTCAATTCAGCTTAGATAAATTTCCTCAAATTTTGAAGCCCATTTTTGCTGTAGATATTTTTGGCACTACATCTTTATTAAATACGTCGCAGAATGTATGCGACTCTGTAGGTGCGAACAATAAACGACTAAAATATCCATTCACAACATAATTCACTCATTTTCGAGTTTTTTATGGAACATTCTTTAATATGAAGCATATATAATACTGTTTAATGAGTCTTAATAACTAGGTGGAACTGATTTTTCAAAATGAAAAAAATTAAAATATTAATTTTTATTTCAACAAAAACAAAAAAGTCTGATTTAACAGAAACAAAACGTCCTTGTGATAGCTATCCTGCTATGCAGATGCAATAACAAACAAAAAATCCTCAAGGTTTGCTCTTCTTGAGCCAGAACAAAAACAAGTTCCCATTTACTCAACCAATATTTGCAACATATTCACAGTTACGGTATAAGCAGTGGTAAATTAGTGTTGGACTCAGCAGGCAGTGCCGCACAGTTCCCACATATGCCATGATTTACAAAAACTAGACTGTTCGAGGTGCATATTATTGCATATCAGAGATAAAATTTGGAAAAGCTTATTTAGATTTCTGAAAAAAAAAAGAATAATTGAATTTCATTTGCAAGGTACTCTGTACACACTTAGTACACACCAAGAAACTTGACTTGTAAGAATATTAAGCTATACATTTACTTCATCTGATCTGGTTTGATTTGCGTTTTACATTGCTTTCAACAACTATGGCTATATGATGCCTATATCACGACGCTGTTAGTTCGGAACTTACCAAGATGAAATTAGAATTACTCAAATAGATCCACCAACCACTGAAGAGGATTAACAAGCTTATCCATGCGGAGAACTCAATATAAGGATGGAACAAATTCCTCAGAATTTACTACATCAGTATAGTGAAATGTCTATGTGAACAGCCAGGTCATCTCTGCTGTGCATTAACAATCTGACTACCAAATGTGGACCTATTATACCAGGACCCACACGGATTCAAGCTGTGCAAAAATGGGTCTTTGTGAAATATTAATTTTGAAAGTCTTGAAAAATGCATCTGATAGAGTAAATGGAAACATGTTTGAAGATATAAAAAATATGCATTGAATAGTGCTTGGTGAGAGATTCCATCCCAGACCCAGTCAATATTTGAATGAGCTAAAGCAGACTGAAATGGTGGAGACCGGTCATGACATACCATGTGCGTAAATAACCAAAACATTACAACTGACCGTTATGACACACGTGATATGATAATTTATTATGATATACGCTCAGAATGGATCACTTTACACTTTAGACTATAAGAAGGGGTGGGTCCCAAAATGTTATGGAAAAAATATGCAGGAAAGTGTGGGTGGGTCAAGAAATCTGTAAAAAAAAAAACTTTCCACCTATGTTCACGCATTTGTTTTTCCGGCCTCCTCCTGGGACAACGGATGTTAAGTCACAGAACACGCCAATCTGAATTTTTGGCGAACGGACCAGGTTATTCCATCAAAACAGATTGTTTTTATCTGAACTTCTGCGTTTTTACGAGAGTGTCGTGACTTGGTAAAAGGAACCAACCCAAGTGACACCGCGTTTTTAGCTTCGACGAGCAGCTCTATTTGTCTTCGCCTGAGTGCTAGAATGTCCTATGTCCCCTATGGGACATAGGACATTCTAGCACTCAGACGACGATGTGGCAATGTCGGTCTGTCTGTCGGTCTGTCGGCCTGTCTGTCGGTCGATCTGTCACCAACGAATTTGTCACCAACGAGTTTTTTTTTTTTGTCACCAACGAGTTTTAAAACATCATTGGCGTTTCACGAATCGTCGCAGCTTCGGCACTGTGACAGTGTGCTCTAGTCTTCTAAAAATGTCGATGGGATTTCTTGACCGAATGCATTGCAGACATGATTGCAAAAAATACTGATGTAGGCCTATACGCCATAAAATTCAGAAATGTTTATGCCAGCTTATTATACTTGCGCGACACAGAAACAGTTTGTAAAAGAAATATAATAGTAAAAATGAAAACGAGAAGTAAGAATGAATTCCATATATTAGTGGTTCCAGTATAAATATGGTTGCATTTATGTTTCCCGAGTATGTTGAATCTTTCTAGGAATTGAACGCCGCATTAATTGTGCCAGTAGCTGCGTTGTCTTTATTAGGGCACTTAATCCCGAATACTCACGTGGAGACACGGTGACGCTGTGTACTAAGACGCATTGCACGTCGACGATGCACTTGTCTTCAACCAATGCTAACCTTGCTGATGTGAAGTTAGTGCGTTGGGGAGTCTGACAGTTGTTCGCAGCTGCTCGGTGGTTCTTTCCTGGTATACTCCGACTTCTTCCACCCATAAAACTTCCTGGCTGTCGAAAGTGTCGTTAAACCTCACTGAATTAAATAGTTGTGTGAAGAATTATCCCAAGTAATTCTTGCGCTAAATATCACTGGGTTTATGGCTGAAGTTAAAATGTGGAATCGATAATTATAATTTTGTCGCAAACAGATGTTGCGACGAAATTTTAGCGATGATTTGTGCTTTTCTTGGTTTCATCTTGCTCATTAGTCTGGAAGTGATTGATGTTCATCTTTGTTTTACAGCAAGTCTCACATACTGATATTACATTTTGTTCATGCTTCAACTAAAAAATGTTGACTATATTTTACAACTCTGTTCGCATTGATCACAAGTGAGGTAGGGTGCGTGTGTTTATATCCTGGACTCATTACCCAATGTACAGGGGAAATCATTACACTGTTACACTCAAAATTTGCCGCTCATTTTTCAGTTTTTTTCTTCCAAAACATCAGGTCTAATCTAGAAAAAATTGGACAGCTCAGAGGAGTGCACTGGTGCATTGGTTGACGCTTTGAGTTGTCATCTAGGTGGGGCGTCAACTGATGAAATTACAGATGGCATTCGCGGGGCATACCGCACTGAAATTCCCATAGGTGACCTGGATGCACTATGGCGTAAAACAACTGGCGTAAAACTTATAGCGGAAATGTTTTTACACTGAAATTCCTGTCAATGGGAAATTCAGTGTTAAAAAATTTACGCTATAAGTTTTACGCCAGCCGATCAATAGGAAATTCAGTGTTAAAAAATTTACGCTATATACGGTTTACGCCAGAGTGCATCCAGGGTCTCTTCTGGAAATTTAAATGTTAAAATTGTTTACGCCCAATGACCATCCTTTACTACCCCTGAACCTCAAAATGTCTTCAAAGAGTGCCATTCGAGGTATACTTTTTAAAAAAATATATACCCCAAGCCGTAGTAAAACGAAAGGGACACCACCTCTATACCTTTCCCTCCACTCAAGACTGCAATAGTTCGTGATATACCTACAATATAAAATGCTGGACCCCCCACCCACACACACAAAAAGAAGACCCTCAGGGCTCCCTAATATAAATACCTGGCTATGATGCAGTGGTCGCATATAAGCTCTAATTTAGCTCGCTTATACTTCTCTCCATTTTCTATTGTGAGGGCATGGCTACACTCAATACACTGTGTTAAGGCATTTTGGTAGATGCATACATGTGTTCAACTATTGACACCTGTAGCCAAGCCCTGCTTGTGTTCGATTAGTACTTTGCAGATTGTGACAATTATAGCTGCCAAGTGGTTCTGTTCTGGTATTCCGCCTATCCGCAAAACATTTCAACCCAGAAACATTCTCTGGTGGTTCTCCCACTGGAACAAGCCAAATGAGCTAATCCTTGTAATAATTTCTTGGAAGTTCTTCGGTGAGTTCTTCTGAAAAATCGCACAGATCACTCTTTGCCATAATGGGACTGACAAGATAAAGTCCTTTGTCCCAAAACACGCGCTTTTCTATTTATGTCGCCTAACGTCACTATTTCGTGAGGTTACAAAGTAGTGCAATTGGCAGTTCGTACAAATGCTGTCAGCTGAATTTGGTCAATAACAATGTAAACACAATGATTGCAAGTTTTCTAAATTTAATTGACTTCCAATATTTGGACTTGACTCCTTCAATCACAAGTGCATTCTCCTCTTTCACCTGACTGTTGGGTTTTGGAACTCGCAGTTGTCCAACCTTTCAATGTGACGACGTAATAACAAGCAACACAGACACCTGACGATAAACTAGATAATCTCGCCGAGATAATTGCCAAACAAAAACGTCATTATACCATTCTTCTTCGTTTCAGGCGCGTAGCCAGGATTCATTAATAGGGAACTCTAGCCATTTTGTTTGGGGGGGGGGGGGGGGGCAAACATGATATTTGGAAGGCCGGTGTGTTGGTGGAGAGGGCTCCCCTATTCTAACAAGGACACTCCGGTTGTTATCCCTCCTCCCACCACCCTCGAAATGGAAGTGGGAGGAGGGGGGTAACAGCCGGAACGTGCTAGTTAGGACTTGGCCTCCCTCGACCAAGAAAATTATGCGAATTTCAGTGCTGTAAGATCGAATCGAGGAAATTTTGCGCCATATTGGAGATATTTTAGGGCTCTATATGTAATGTGGAAGTTGCATGAGGACAATTCTTCGTTTTCCTGTATATTTAGGCACTTAAAAATCACTGTACGCTTACAGCTAGTTTCTCTGATTAAAGGATCTTAAAACGATTGTATGATTATTTGGAACCAATTTAGGGACCTCAGCAGTGGTGTTTACCCAGAGAAACGACGTCCACTATCTTTGTCCGAGTGGAGATGTTCTATAATTTCCAGACCGGGAAAGGCTTGATCTCCACGAATTTCCAACACGGTGAGCACTCTCTTGGCTATCTTGACGTATTAAACCCATTTTAGTCATCGACAGGGAAACACCCCTACACGAACTATCCCCTAAGATGGGGCTCTCCACTCGGGACATGACTATGGCGTGTCGTACTGGGACCCCAACCCCAGTTAGAAACCTAACTGAACACACCTCCCCACTGAAGACCCTCTAGCGACTTCCATGCACGTACCCTTAATATTGTGTCCTGGATAAAAAAAAATAGCCGGAAGAAAAAAGATGATTTTTAGTTTGTCGCTTGTATAGTTTCCACTACTTATAATGAGCGGTCTCATTTAGCCTGTCTCGCTGAAGTTCCCGTTGTATATTTGATGATGATAAAATGAAAAACTGAAGTTTGGCTCGAGAAATAGCCTATTCATCGTTCTCGACGCAACAGGTCAATGACCATTAATCTCTCAATCAAACTATTTACGTTGTTGACAGTTTGATTGCGAAATTGCAGTCTTGCGCGTCAGGAAATTTCATCTGTTTTTAATAATATTCGACGGTGCAGGCAATTTATTTTTGTTAGCTGTATTAACAGGTGCAACGAGTTTTTGTTGATTACCTTGATTGGAAAACTACCTCTACAATGTCATCATCCATCATCTATGATTATTATTGGAATTATTTACTGTCACTTTTATAAAGTACTGTCACAAAATACAACCATCGCCGGAAACAGAGAGTTTGTGAAGATGGATTATATCTTGTTTCAGAGGCATGCCGGACTTCTGGTGGACGTGTGTAGGAATTTGGAGTGCTTGACACCCTTACCTAGCACGACAATACTACTAGATGTCGATACTTGCGACAAAGTTCTTTAACCCGTCATTCAAAGAATCGACGGCACCCTGCCAAGTAATTTACAAATTAAGTTTCTAAAAAATAATGGGAAATTTAGCTTGAAAATAGGAATGGAAATTTAGCTTGAAAATAGGTGACATTTTGGATGGCGTCAGAATCTTTAAAAGTGTTATAAATGTTCATTGTTTGGGTTCAGAACTGTGGTGCATTGTTCATACATCCTGACGGACAGCAAAAAAGTGACAAATTATTATTTTGTCAAGATTTTTTTGTAACAGCTATTTTCCAGCCACATCTCTATTATTTACACTTCACCTAAAGCAGTTGAAAAAATATATATGTTTTGAAAAAATCAATAAAACCATATCATGTGACCCCACATTGGAACGATCTCGACATTGTTCAGGGTTTTGTTGAGCCTTTTTGCAAACTGTTAAAACAATGATTAAAATAATAAATTTTGATATCCTGTACGCGTGGGCAAGGTTAACCCTTCACCTAACTTGAAAAGCAGACGACACTTGCAAAAAAAATTCTTGAATAACTATTTTTTTTTTTCATTTTTTGTCTCAAAAACATAGGTTATGACCCCTCGTTGGAACGAGCTCGACGAGCTCGTTCCAACGAGGGGTCATAACCTATGTTTTTGAAACAAAAAATGAAAATTAATTGACGATTTTTGAGAATAGCGCTGGCCGGTTTTGGTCGTTACGCTAGGTAAAGGGTTATCGACCAAACATGTGCATTTGTTGCCTCAAAAACATAGTTTATACGACCGCTCACTGGAACGATCTCGACAAGGTCGTCACAATGAATGAGCCATAATATATGTTTTGAAGGCAGAAAAAAAAACTTGAATGACGACGTTCGTGAATGGCGCGATTCGGATATGGCTGTTACATTAGGTAGGTGGATACCGGTAACCACCTGGTGGTTAGGAACCTGCAAAACATCGAAGATTCGATTCGATGCCAACATCGGTGGCTTGATTGTGGATAAGCCTGAAAATAAACAGACTGTCATCTGCAGGGTTAGCATTGGTTGAAGACAAGTGCACCATCGACGTGCAGTACACCTTAGTACACAACGCCACCGCGCCCCCAGATGGGCAGTTGGGATTAAGTGTCTTACCCATGGACACAACGCGGTTGCCGCAGGTGGGATTCGAACCGACTACCCCTCGGCTTGCAGCCTGCACATCTACCTATTGAGCCACCACGTCCCTTTTATCGACAAAATCATATCGCAGAAATGAAAGAATAGTTGCCTGTCAAGTTTTCTATCGGCTTATTAAAATGCTTGTCTGTCTTACAGACTCCACTACTTATAAGCCAGGACCGGGGAGAGAGTGGGGGTGGGGCCCTCTTCAGTCACCCCGGGACTGGAACTTGGGGGGGGGGGGGCAGGAGACCAGGATTCTTGGGACAGGCCTGAGTCCCAAAAACTTCCTACTCTTGTGCCAAGCCTGTCCCCGATCTCAGAGCGAGAATCGGCAATTGTCCGCCGTATTGGAATACTAATTGCCACTCGCGTAAAGAAGTGCCCCGCAGAGATGCTCAATTTGTTAATAGACTGTTATCTATATACATATGCACCAGACCGAGGTTATCACTTCAAGAATTCTTGACTTCAAGAACTTCGGCATAGATCTGCATCAGTGTCCCGACGCTTTCAAGAGTGGGCCTGTCACAGAATTAACCCTGGGGCCCTAATTTCCTCTCCCAGGCCTTGTTTATAAGTATCGTTATAGCAATACAACTTGTGCAATCATACTACTTGGGGTGGAAGTTACAACCGTTATTTATTCCCAATTCCTTATTCGACATTCGTTATCAACCGAAAATCGGTTGATAACGAATGTCAGATAAGGAACTCGGAATAAGTAACTGTTGACATGTATATCTACTTGCAGCACGCGCAAGCTGCAAGGATACACAATATAAGGAGGCAATTTGGTAAAATAACAAGCGATTTCACTAAAATGGTTTCGCGCTGTTTCCCATTCAATTCGAGAATATGGAATTCCGATTCGCAGACGCCAGCTACCGGCTACTGGGTTGCAGGTTTGAATTTTACGGAGTTCCTTCACATGTGTTGTTCAGTATATTGCCTGTTCGTCGCATTGAGTGGTCGAGTTTTTCCTCACGTGGAAATTTATGCACATTGGTTTGGTTGGGATAATCAAAGTGACACAAGTGGTGGCTTGGAGACGGAAGCGTACGGGGTATCCTTTATTAGACTATTCATGCCACACCCTCGTGACGCCAAATATTCGCTAAAGATAATTTAAACAGGACATCAAATATAGATCTCAATTTTCGACTATAGTGCACAAATTCGTCAAAAATACACCACCCCCCCCCCCCCTCTTTTCCTGAGTATTTAGAAGCGCACGCACGCACGCACGCACGCACGCACGCACAATCTTATTTAGTCGCCTTTGTGGGGACTTGTTTTATCTTTTATTCTCGGTGACAAACAATGGCAAAGTAGCCACAAAATCGGGACGACAAACCCAATCCATTCTTTACTTAGAGTGAGCACGAAATGGAATGAATGGGTTTCTCTGGGCTTGCAAAAAAAAGAAAAATCAAAGTAAACAGGTGGCATATAGGTCCAAATGGACCGGGTGCTGTTTCAACACTACACTCACGTATTGTACTAAATTACGATAGCACAATAAGAACATGCCACATAAATAAAGATAAAATACTACTACTACTACTACTACTACTACTACTACTCTTTGTGAGGGGGACATAGAGAAAATTTGTGGGAACTCAGACACTATTGTCCAGATTCTCACAAAATCGGGAAGACACCTACCCCACACACCTGCGCCCACCCTCACGGCCACATACACCCTCACTCACCCCCCCCCCCCCCCCCCAACACTCCTCTCCTCACTCACTTGCACCCCCTCCTACATGTGCACTGGCTCCCATACACCCACCCACAATCCTGAGATTAGCTCACTTTCGGACACTTCATGTCTTTTAACGCCCACTCAGTTGTATAATGCTGTTATGCCATTATAGTGGTGACGGTAGCGTATTATGTAGTAGCAGTAATAGCAGTAGTAATATCAGCAGCAGCAGCAGCAGCAGCAGCTGTAGAAGTAGCAGTATTAGAACTTGTTTTTGTTGTAGTAGTAGTAGTAGTAGTAGTACTAGTAGCATCAGCTGTGCCGAAAAAAATGCGAATACACGCTTTGTTTACAATCGGGGACTTTCTGTTGGTGGGACTCACCTATAGCTTTGTTGGCAATACAAAATTTGTCCCTTTACCAGTTGCTAATCCTGCTCATCCCGGGTGAGTAAAATGGGGAGTCCCTCAATTAGTCGCCATTAGTCGGTGGCACTCGCCGTGTCCTTCGGCTTACTTCACCCATAAAACTGTCCGACACGATAAGACCCGTCGATCTCGTTCCAAAGAGGGGTATAACCTATGTTTTTTAGACAAAAAAATGAAAAAAGTAGTTATTCAAGAATTTTGTTTGCGAGTATCGTCTGCTTTTCATGTTTAAACACCAATAAATAAAAACACAGTAGCAGACAGAAGCTGTTGCAATCACAATAAAGGTGGTAGCAGTGTTAGTAGCTCTAGGTAGTTCTCTGGTGGAATCCCCGGTTAAATAGGACCTAGAATCAACGCCTGTTGACAGAATAGATATAAACGATTTTCTAATCTTGACTTCATACCTATTTATTGCGGTCATGATATAGCCAAATATGCTGAAAGTGTCCTTAAACACAATAAATAAATAAATAAATAAATAAATAAATAAATAAATAAATAAATAAATAAATAAATATCTGGGTAGTAGTAGTCGTCACCGTGGTACAAGACAGAAGTAGTGGTAATAAATGCAATAGTAATGACAGGAATATATAGTGGTTAAGTAGTACCAGATATCACAAGTGACAATGCATAGCCAAAATTAGGGTAAAATATTTGGTAAGAGCAGCGGAAATAGATCAAATTTTTACAATAACCAAACTGTGTCAAAGATGTTCCAGGGTGAAAAACGCCCCTCTCCACTTGAATACGAGCAGGACAATAAAATAGTTTGTTCAAAAGAAGGATCATACGGTGTGATTTGATAGAAAATTAAGAATAGAAAATATGAATGGATATTTTTGTATATAGGAATGAACGAATTCCCAATTCGGGGCATGTTAAGGCTTATTCAGTGAATGTCAGTTAAAAGTAATCGCCTAACGTGAGCCGTAGTCAACGCTTACAATATTTTAGAGTTTCCAAAACATAGCTTCTGACACATCATTGGAACGAGCTCGATGATCACGCTCCAATGAGGGATCATGAAGTATACTTCGAAAACAAAAATTGAAAGAATAACAAAATTTGAATTGCTAAATTGCTATTCCCCCTGGTACCCCAAAGGTTGTGCAGTGCTTGTTTACTGTGGTAAACGAGTTTTGCTTCACCAGTAAAATAGAACCCGATAACCGACGCATGGCCGGGTAAGAAGTCAACAAAAGTGGGCTGAGTACGTAAAACACCATTTTTTAACTTAACTTCATATCCATGTTGCGGTCATGGGATAGTCGCAGATGCTGAAACTGACCTTAACCCTTTACCTAACATGAAAAGCAGACGACACTTGCAAAAAAAATTCTTGAATAGCTAATTTTTTTCATTTTTTGTCTCAAAAACATAGGTTATGACCCCTCATTGGAACGAGCTCGACGAGCTCGTTCCAATGAGGGGTCATAACCTATGTTTTTGAGACAAAAAATGAAAAAAAGAATAAAAATTAATTGGTGATATTTGAGAATAGCGCTGGCCGGTTTTGGCCGTTACGTTGGGTAAAGGGTTAAACACCAATAAAATAAATAAATTACATAAATAAATAAATAAATAAATAAATAAATAAATAAATAAATTGGCTATTTTGTGAATATAGTCTAGGTCGAATTTGAAAGATACGCTAGGTAAATGGTTTAGAAACTATGACCTATATATATTGTTCAACTAATAAAGAAGTTGACGTTTTCATAAATGTAATCTGAGCGTAATGCGTAATATCAAAGACACAATTTCACGTGCTGTGAATACAAAAGGGTATTTGGAGTTGATCTGCCCGCCCAAGATGCGCTTCGATAGTGAAATGAAATGCTAACAATGTTTTAGCGGTCCTCTCTTTGTATCTGACTTTCCCTTTTGTCATTTTCATTGTATGTTCGAATGGCATTTAGCCCCACCCCATCTAAAATTCTTCTTTTTTTATTCTTTTCAGTGCAAGCGATGGCAGTTGCAGCAGCAGCTGCGTCCCGTCGTCATGTGGGAGAAATATTCGCTAAAGATTCCAAGAAATCTTCTTCCTCTTCAAAACTGGAAAATATGAGAAACTATACACCAAAGATATTTGCAGATTTTGCCAAGCCAGTTGATGACATTGTAATTATCTCGACTGAGCCAAAACAAGAGATAAAACAAGAGACAAGGGAGCCTGAACAGTGTCTTCTTATTGGTGATAAACAGCAACCCTTTTCTGTTGTTCAAATCAGCAACGCCGATAAAGAACTGTCAGGTGCTATAGCTAATCTGTCCACGGGCGGCCAAATTACAGCGAATCCTTTGTTTACCGATTCAACAAAAGCTAATTCAGATTCCAACCAAAGTCCAGTCAAAGAGACGTCTTTCTTCACCAACGACATTTCCAGTAACAATATAAGTAAAGTAAATACTACCAAAGATGTTAACGACAACTCATATCCCACGAAGAGCAACCTGGCTAACGGAGACATTGTGAAAAATGGTCCAACTACAGAAAATCCCCTATTCAACGGAGTATCAAATGCACACTCCTCAGACTTGACGGAGCCTGACGAAGAGGTTTACAGAAGTTCTATAGTGCCTCCTTCCCGAATGGATGGAGGTCCATATTATTCTAAATTTATCAAACGTCGAAGTAAGAATTTAGGTCATGATAGTGGTAGTCATCCATGGATACCGGCACCAGATTATGAAGAGGAGTCCTCTTTAGATTTCATAGATGAAGAAGATGATGTTGCACCCATAAGCAGAAATACCTCCGTGTATAGAGACAATGAAGGAGATGATTTTGCTCAGTATCTGAGAGACGACGATGAAGAAATTGTGCATTCGAATGCTCCTTACACATGGAGGAAAGAAATCCGTTATATTAAACGAGGAAATGAGCGAAAAGCTCAAACTGAAATAAAACGTAGTAAGAAAGAAAAGAACGGAATAGGTGCTTTATTTAAATCTTCCAGGAAAACGACAGCTCCTTCACCAACTAGAAAGAGTAACATCCGGACATTTAGTTTTGCTGATTCTAAGCTGGCGGGAATAATTAAGAAACCAAAGCAATCTGTCAAGAAGAGGGCAGCCCCTTTACCCCCAACTCATCAAGAACAATCAGACTATGAAAGATTTTTAACATTGCGACTGGGCAGTGATGTTATGAAGGATTTCAACAGAGACGGGAGAGAAAACAAAGGCTATACCATTGATTCTTCGGATAGTAAAGATGAAATGGGCGGTAAAAACTACAACCACAACAGCGTGTTCAAAAAGTTCACTTCAAAGTTTAGAAAATCAGACGCTTCTTTTGATGAGAGATGACCTGTGAGTAGGATAAATACAATGATGTCCAAGCTCTGTTGTATACAGTACATGTCCGCACAATGTGGGGGTCACAGAATTGTGGTAGACATTATATTCCCACACAGAGGACTTCATGACAGATAGGAGAGAGAACAATTCCTTCTCCCAGTTACTTTTGTTAATCCTTCACCCAACACGGCTGAGAACGCCATTTGCTTTATATTTTCCTAAATGACTAAATATTTTTACTTTTGCTTCCAAAACATAGCTTATAACTCCTCAGTGGAACGAGCTCGACGAGCTCGTTCCATTGAGGAGTCATAAGTAATGTTTTGGAAACAAATATTGAAAAACAACAAAATTTGAATTTGCTTTATTTGTGTATAGCGATGAACGGACTTTGTTTGAAATGAAAGCATACTGGACTCGTCAATGCCCACAAAGAGCAAAGTTTTGATGCTCTGGATAAATGGTTTGCTTTGTTTATTTATTGTTATTGGGGGGGGGGGGGGTTAACGACACTTTCAACAGCCGTAGTCATGACAGTTTTACTACTGGAGGAAACCAAGAGTTCCGGGGAGATAACCACTAGACAGGGGCGAGCAACTGTCAGACTCTCCAACTTACTAATCCGTCACAAGCAGAGTTAGCAGTGGTCGGAAGCACCATCGATGTGCAGTACGCCACTGCATACAGCGCCATCGTGCCTCCACGTGGAAAATAGGGGTTAAGTGTCTTGACACAGCGCAGATGCAGCGGGTCGGGATAGAACCGTCAACATTTCGGTTTAAAGTCCAGTGTCTAACCAATGCGCCACCGCGGTCTTAGATAAATGGTTAACTGAAAACGTACATGCATATTGTATAGTCATATGAAAATAAATTGTTCGCCAATCTTGAACGATATCTACATTACTTGGAAAAATCATTATTGCATGCCTGTTCTTTGTAATCCCATCTACTGCAACGCCAAACCATGCGGAAAATGAAAATATGTTCCGCACATATGTGCGGAACGGAAATCGTTGACGGACTATTATTAAATATGTGTTCTGTGTGCCAGTAGGCACAAAGAACACAATGGACCCCTGGGTACGATATAGTAACACGGGTTCTCCTTGCAAATTGCTTGGCGATAAAATGTGTTCTTTTATTGATAGTTGTCAAATGAATGGCTGAGTGTCCTTCTGATAACTGTTTTATAGACGTGAAAGTGTGTAATAAACACAGAACGACACACGTGTGTGAATGCGTTTATAAATATGGCTTTTGTGCCATCGGGGAAGGATATCAATGCCATATCGATTAACCCATTCACAACGTGTGTCGTTCTGTGTATTTACACCATAACACCCAAAATTAACTCTCTATCCCCCGAGAAGCCAAGAAGCACACGGAAGCTTCCACAAAGGATATCTGGGTTTAGTCCGAAGGTCCATTGAATTGAGCACTGCTTCTCAATTCGCTCAAGTTATCTGAATAACAGCCAAAGCCTGCTTGACAAAGTCCTCTTCGCGAATGTTTCTGCTAATGTTTCTAACACACCTATATCTGCTGTACATTATGTTTGTTTGTTTTATTCGGAGTTAAGGACACTTTCATCCGCCGGTGTCGCATCGCGTCTGATAGTATCCAGGGGGGAAGCCGGCGTATCCAGAGAAAATCATCGAGGTGCGGCGAGCAACTGTCAGACTTTGCCACTTACTAAACCAAGCAAGTCTAGCAGCTGTTAAAGACAAGTGTATAATCGACGAGCAGCAGGCCATAGTACACAGTGCCACTATACCCCACACGCTGAAAATCGAGATTAAGTGCCTTTTCAAAGGACACAACGCAGTTACCGCTAGTCAGGATCGAACCGTCGACGTTTCGGTTTAAAGTTCAATTCTCTAACTATTGAGCTAGCGCGCCCCCTGTGTATTAAGTAGATGATGTCTACGGAGACAAACACACAACAGTTAAGTCAGCTAGAAGCTTAACCCCTTCACCCTGGAAGATGTCATTTCTGTCAATACTGTCAATGGTGAAATTGGAGAAACCACCCTGGTTTGTTGGGAGGTTCAGTAATAATTTTATCCAACAGCTCTGGCGAGCTGTTGGATTAAATTATTACAGAGCCTCTTTTCAGATTTTTTGCTCTTTATATCGTCTGCTCGTCCACTGCCATTTTTGTCTTCATCTAAAAATTTATGCACACCAGGTTTTCAGGATTAATACATTCAACTCTGACGCGCCTAAAGTTTTCGACTAACGCCCTACTGATATGGGCAAATCTATCTTGTATATGTAGGGATGATTGGTAATAATTTATAATTTAAAATAATCACTGATCCTCCCTCTCAGTTAAAAAGACAATAAGTCGCTAATTTGAAAAAATATCGACCCTCAGAATTTGCCTGCCGAAAGAGCATGTAAAAACACTGTATGCAAAGTGTAAAAGACCAGAAGCAATGCGAGGTACTTACAACTGTCGACGAAGGAAAAAAATGGCGGGTTAGACAGAAAGCTGTGTTAACGTGGCTTGGGAGAACATTCTTTGACATTTTACTTCCGTCATGTTATTGTCTGTCGTTCTACGAATACACGTAGAACATAATTATAGGAGATGTTACAGCATATGATTATAATAGATTAAATGTCTGGAAATCATTTTAATTTTTTTGACTGAAATCAGTGCAAGAGTTGACGTTCGAAACACCGAAATAATTCTCTCGGATGTGTTGTATGGAAATAACGAAAACATCAAAACGTCATACCATCTTCAACATAAACACAATCCCTTTTAATTCTAAAGTGTGATGGTGAAAAGAACCATGAGCTCTACATCCTCCGCCGACGAAAGTATGAATGCTTGAATGTCAGCTAAAGGTACAAATAAAGCTGTAATTTAAAAAAAAATGTCAGTGCAACGAATTTTTAGAAGAGTGACTACAGAGGTAAAAAGAGTTGTTCGAGAGTGATCGAAGAATTCCCAGCAAGTAAACATAACAGCGAGGCAGAATTTGCGAATACACGTGTAAATAATTTTGTCTTCGTTGCTCTCAGAATGAATCCTCGCCAACTACGCATTACTTTAGCACTAATCGTAAACTATTACATAATAACTTTGTGTGATATTAAATAAAGCTCAGTTATGTTTCCAATAAAACCCACAACACCCGTATAATCAATGATAAGCAATAATTACATTGCACCTGTGTGTGTGCTGTAAATAGAACATGTGTACACAAACTTCACCGTTGTCCTTCAAAAAAACCCAAAACAAACCAAATCACACCTAAGGCGTTTTTACGCTATCCCAAATGCGCACATCTAATTTCGGATACCTATATTATGTTCATTTATGATGCCTCTTGATATCTTCCGGTCTCGGTATAAAGACAGGTCTAACACGAATTCGGATAGGGTATTTCCAAAACCGATCTGCGAGCATCATTGCTTTTACGGCTTTCGGTTTCACAACTATTTCCATGATCGCCGCTGGATCGAATTGAGCGCGTTTTTCAAATGATTTTTTTTTTCAAAATGAAAAAGCAAAAAAAGCTGTCGTATTTTTGCAGTATCTCGATATCAATGGAATCAAATCGTTATCAAATGTGACTAAGAGTGGCAGAAATATATTTTTAATCGTGTTTCCTGTCATAATCTTTGATTACAAACAGTATTTGTAATCACTATCGAATGTTTCGCATTTATGCAGCGAGAGAATATACCTGTCACGTGTGGTATATATTGTTATGGCCATAAACGAAACCGTATTTGCAGCGTAAAACGCCTCTTGTGTCGAACAAGATATGGCAATTTGTGCTGTACCGTTAATTTCCATAAGTGATCGGATAACTAGATCAGAATCAAAGAGAGCTGTATGTCGGTTTTATTTTTTTTGTTTTTGTTTTGTTTTGTTTTGTTCTTTTTTGTGGGGGGGGGGGGGTCTAGAAATTCTCGCCTTTATATTATTTAGTCTTCTCAATCGGAACGATCGCTTTCATACAAATGGTGTGTGAAACATGAGAGTATTTTTGCCTATGAAAGTCTGGGTTCGTTAAATGCGCAATTGTTTTTTTTTTTCAAATTAGCGGTTTATTGTCCCTCTAATGAACCGTAATTCTGAAAAAAAGTTGACCATTTAACAAAACCAAAACATCTGTTATGCGAAGTACCCACATGTTTTATATATCATTCGAAGGAAAGTGTCCCATTCAAATAACCCTTTGAACTCCAGAGGCCGTTTTTTCCGGCCGGGTCACAAGCTACGTCATAATGTCATTAAGGGGGATGACTGCAAGGTGAATGTGTGGTGTAGACCAACCAATATTTTCAACGCTTAGGCTGCATGTTGAAAATATTGATTGGTCTACCCCCAAATAATAAATATGTACTCTTCCAATTGCTGCCATTGAACTGACATGGAAGATACCACCAGGGTTCAAAGGTTAAATAAATCAACTTGATGGAGAGAATTAATTGGATATTTACAAAAAACGACATGCTGTAGTTTTTAATCCGAACTGGTTTGTCGACCACTCACAGAAAATTCATACAGTTTACAAACGGCAATATCATTTTCCATATTCGGCGTTTTTTATTTATTTTTGTATACACGGGTTCTATTTATAACACATGCGCGCATGGAATTTGATCCGGATTGTCGTCGATAAATGTGGTATGAGTTTTATTGGAAGCAAAAGTGTGCCTTCTTAAAAATAATACAGTTATTGATCTGATGGTTGAATTATTGCTAAAACAATGCACAGTTATTATTCGTGGTGGTCCGTCATTGGGATAGCAGAGAAGGTAAAATCAGAAACCACTTGTATTTAGAAATTATGCCTCGTTATTGTTTTCTTCTTTCGGGCAACTTCGTTTATATCTTTGTAATGTCGTATTTTATGAAAATTCGTCTACATTGAAGTTTTTAAGTAATTATCCATTGCTTCTTGTGTCTTACACTCCTGAATTTAGTGTTTTTACATGCTCTTTTACAAGCAAAATCTAAGATTCGATATTTTCACAAATTAGCGGCTTGTTGTCCCTTTACGCGTTCATTGTGTTATCCATTCAAGGATTGCCGACTTTTGCTTTATCCAAACAATTACGCATACCAGGTTTTATGAGATAAAGCACAACTGAATGATCAATAATAAATTGAAGGAGTAAACAGGGACGCGAATAGAAGGTTTTGGTTCGGTGTGGGGTTGGGCGTCTGATTTTCCAATCAGAAATAACCCCTTTATATCGCTAGACATTGCTTAACAATTCCGGTTGTACAGAAAACGTGAGTGCCATCTTTTCCAAATTCATTTTCCTACCTGTTACAAACGAGGACCGCAGGTCGTCACTGACGTTACCGACATACGAAGATTTTTGAGGCGACAGTTTTGCAAACCCGAAATAAAACCCCGAGTGCCTTTGCGCTTTAGACAAACTAGACAAACAATCCTTAATTCATTTTTCGATTAAATGTTAGTTGTGTTCATTTTTTAGCATCCGCTGTCATATAATAATCAAATTATTACAACAGTCAATCGATCGGAACTGTCATAGACCCCCTGCCCATAAAAATTGCAGTGACCACCCACAAAATGGGAAAATTAAAGCACCAGAAGGTCACGGATTCACTCTCAGGGTATTGAATGTTCTCGGGGAGCCTCCCCTCCACAACCCCCACCAATGGGAAGGGAAGGGGATACCGTGGGTGGGGTGGGGTGCCCTCATTGGTGGGGATTCGGGAGAGACCCCGCCCCCCCCCCTCAAATGGGAGGTCCATACCTACCCTACCTCGGGCCTACGGACTTCGGAAACACCAGTGGCATATATCGACCTGACACCCCTAAAAAAATTATGCCCCTCCCCCCTCAATCGGAAATCCTAGCTACGCCCTTGGTCAGCGGGCTGAAGATATCAACTGGTCTTCTCTGCATTACAAACCTTCTCGTGTAATGACATGAAACGAAGTGTCATCCCCTCGGTTTTTCATCAAGATCGAACTAAAAACATCGACATTGCTCAAGGTTGTTAAATATGGTATTTTCGCCGTAATGTCTTACGGTAGAAGTACCGACAACTGAGTTGCCAGTACCTTTACCATATTTTAGCTGTAATTATTCACAGTGTTGTTTTACGCGCACCTGATAGAGGCGGGCTGGCCGTATGATCCACGGGGAAACTCCTTGGTGAATCCCCTCTTGGGGGCCCTGTTGCCCCGCAAAATATTTTTGCAATCCAACCTATTGGTGCATGAAATTTCGTGAAAAGGACCACAAGGGTAAATGGATCCGATTACACAGACTACCAGGATATCGAAATGCCCTCTTCGTGGACTACCATTGGCTGTCCACATGGAGGGCATTTCGATACACGAGCAGTCTCGTCTGCCACTGATCGCTCAGATGCAAGGAAAGAGCATTCGATCAGTTCGAAAAATCAAACTTTTCTTCCATTCGTCTGAACTACACGTATGGTCGGCCCGAGGGATTCGGTGCCCTGTTTGTTAATTTTGTCAACTGTGCGACGAAGATGATACAAAAATGCCATCGAAAGGTCCTCCGTCTTGTCTGCCATTCACCTCTCAGATGCAGGGAAGCGGTGTTCTTTCAGTTCTAAAAAACAAAATTTTCTCCGGCCCGGACCCCCCTTGGTGCATTTCCCGGTAATTTCTTTTGGACCAGTCCGACCCTGGAACCTGAAGCCGACCCTCCATTAACATGGACGTCGTGTTTAATCTAGCGTCCATGTATTTCCTCGATTGGTCAAATCACTCGTGCCCACGACGTTGTGTATTGGTGTATGCACAATAAATAGTTCATTCTTAAATGGCAGTTTTTAGGGTGGGCTGGGCTGGGGTGGAGGGGTATTGTAATAAAAATTGGTAATTACTACCATGAGGCCTATAACTTATTTTTATTCTCTGGAAGACATACTGCAGTTTCCTATTATTTAATTTAAATTTATTATCATACATAACGTTGATCCTAGTTCCATGGTATTTGAAATAAAATTTCTAAGTTGAGTATCAATTGAATGTTAGACCGTTTCACATAACAGATGGATAACGCCAAGACGGATATAAATGACACGCATCATTGAGTTTCGAACGAATGGACATGCAAGCAAACGTCTGATGAGAATCCACGGGTTAAAAGGAGCCGGTGTTTGGAGGGCTACACCCTTGAGGAGCCAGTGCCGACTTGGACAGGACACCTCGTATATCATTTTGATTGGTTTGTCCTGTCTTATGTCCCCTTATGTGTAGATCGCCGTAACTGAAATAAATTTTTCTTAACAAGATATAGCTCATTGGCTATTGGCGGAACAAGCATGTGGAGTTTATTGCATGGGAAGTATTAAGCGACGTTTTGGATGGAAAAATGACAAAATTAAGGTGTTATATAAGTAATGGAATTTTGTTTATTTTGAAATTCCCACCTCTGATATTCCTTATAATCAAATTAAATATACACAAATTATACATCAAAATGAAGGTTGGAAGGTATAGAACACGAAAAATATATGAAATCAACTCATAGAGTTGACAGCAGGCACCACTGGTTCATGGAAGTCTACTACCGTATTCGTACCAGAACTGATAATACAATAATATTCCACGAGAACAATTTGTGGTCAAATGTGCTTCACATATCCATGAACAAAGCTTAGGCATCAAAATCTTTCAAAACACAGCGACAGAGCTGCATGGGGGTAAATTCCAAAGGTGACGACTTTGTTTACATATATTCTTACTTTCGATTTCCGGTCAACGTCATCGGGCGGAAAAAGCATCGAAAAACAACGCCGTCTAAACTCAAATAATGAGAAAGATCTCTTCAATACAGCATACTATTATTATATTGAGACTGTACAATTTCCATATTCTTTGCAAGATATCATGACACCTGATGAAATGTCTTAGAATTACGATTTTGTTTTTTGGTGGAAATTTGTGGTATCAAGTGATTTGCGCATGTCTGTGGAACATGGAATCCATCTTCAATAAAAAATGCAAACAGTTTTGTCCAATTCCCAAATACAGTTCTATCGCTGCATCCCAAAGTGTTTTGAATGCCTAGCTTTGTTCTTGGATATGTGAAGCACATTTGGCCACAAATTGTTCTCAGGAAATAGTATTATATTATCAGTTCTGGTACGAATACGGTAGCAGACTTTCAGAAACCAGTGGAGCCTGCTGTCAACTCTATGAATTGATTTCATATATTTTTCGTGTTCTCTACCCCCCAACCTTCATTTTGATGTATTATTTGTGCATATTGAATTTGAAGTTAAGGAATATCAGGGGTGGGAATTTCAAAATAAACAAAATTTCATTACTTATATAGCACCTTAAGGACATTTGGCGATCATCTCTCGATTGTACATCACGTCAGTTGTTGTCAGTTGTTTGAATCAGAATAAATGTGTTCGTCCACGTTTTCTGTTTCTTTGGTTCATGACGTCTTTACCTACTGATCTTTATACAAATGAATTGCAGGAATGCGCATTGGCCACATTCAGAAAGATGCTTGCCGGCCGCCATTTTACGAGGGGCAGTTGTTGCTATAAATAAACAATGGTCAACCAAAACAAAATTTCTCGGAGGTTTTCAATTTTCCAGCACCTCTCAATTGCTGATCGCTTTGTAAAGAATATACTTTGATGTCTCTAAAAAATGACATATTGAGGATAGGCTCATTTTTGCTGCAATATAAACTGAATATTTACGAAATATTTCAGTTACTATTGACAAAACACAAGCTCCAGGATTGGAAAGTTGATACCGTGGTACTAGTTTTCGAGCCAGGTAATCATCATAACGTTTGATGACGTGAAAGCTGTTACGCTGTGGCGGTAGCGTAGGAGCTTTCACGTCATCAAACTTGCCCGATTTGGATGAGTTATCTCGTTGACTGATTTGACGCCATCTCGGGGGAAGACTGAGTTGTGACGTTTTTCGCTGACGTTCCAGCTATCCAGTAGTATAGTGATCAGCGCCTTTACCTTGAAAACATACTATGTTAACTTGTGGGGCGGGGGGGGGGGGGGGCAGAGAGGGTGAATGGAACGTGAAGTTACGTTAAAGTCATTTGTGCGCGCTGTGATGTTGAATAGATGACGCGCCCGCTTTGTCGTCGTCCCATGTGCGCGATCTGGCTCAAGATGAAGACATTATGTCATCATTTTGCATGCGTAATGGAAATGTTTGACTCTCTCTTTAATCCGTTTTAGAATGGGGATATATGAATGTCAGTGATCAGGGGCGCGGCATCGACATCTGACCAGTGAGAGGGTACAGAATGCTTTCAAGAAGGTACGGGGAGGGTAGATCCGATCCATCGCGTTCATACCCAAACCCTTGACGTCATCAAATTGCGGATCCTCATTTTTCGAAACTAAATTCAAGTTTAGACTCAAGCATCCTGACTAAGTTCAAGACTGAACTCGATTGTCATTTGGACTCGAATCGATATTATGAAAGACTTCAAAGTTTCAGTCATCGTTTGTGATTTTCTTCGACAAAATTAATGTCGACAGTTCCTTGAAACCTAACTCAATACACTTCTATTGCTGGTGGAGTGATGATTTTTTATAGGTCGCCAAACTTTGTTCACGTGAACAAATTTTGCTAACCAAGACATACCCTGAGTTCGCATGCGTGTAAACAGTTGTGAAGATGACAATCTAAATTACTATAGCGGTCTATGTGAGAAAAACGAAAAACTTTCATTGGCCAAAAATTTCATTTTTTGACCGAATAGACGGACATATCATCTAATATTTTATAACATACTCTTTAAAATGGTATCAAATATTTTTGGTTAAAATTCGTTTTTAATGGTTCCATATTTTGTTTAAAATTTTCCTTTTTTATCCCAGTACATCGCCCTGTTAGTTTATTAGAAAAGTCTGATGGGGGTAACTTCAATGTCCAAAAATGTACTAAATCCTGATAAGAAACTTTGGACGGACAAAGATTTGAATAAAGCAAAAATTAATTTTCTTCGTTCTATAAACATATTTTTGATATGTTATTGCTTTAATGGTTCCATTTAACTTTGAAAAGTGGGTTTTTCCATCTTTGTAACCTTGCGACAGATAATACCTCTCCTGCCCGAGTGTCAGCACGGATAATTTCTAACGACTGAACAATAGATGTGTTTATTTTAACAGTGGCGACAAAGTGTGTGATGCTTATAATTTGGATTATATTCACTGATAAAGCAATAAGATGAAAATGGAATGGAAATGGCCACTTCTAATGGTAAATCCGGTGTCTTCTCAGATGATCTAATTTTCAGAACTGGAGGCCAGTAAAAAAGTTAGATCATGTGGGATTTTCAGGGATGACTGATTACTGGATTTATTGGTGAGAAATTTGGGTGAGTCCATCATTCAGCTGTTGGTGGGAGAAAATAATGATAAAAAAGTAATAATTGCATACTTGAATGAATGAATGGAAAAAAAAACACACTCAGAGACATTCACACAACAGCCCTAAAA
The DNA here is from genome assembly GCA_031216915.1 of Pictodentalium vernedei. Classification (NCBI taxonomy): domain Eukaryota; kingdom Metazoa; phylum Mollusca; class Scaphopoda; order Dentaliida; family Dentaliidae; genus Pictodentalium; species Pictodentalium vernedei. The sequence goes on from CM062291.1 coordinate 227,919,898, forward strand.
ATGGCTGTTGTATCTTTATCCATATGTTTATTTATTTAAAATGTAAACTGGTCCCAGCCAGGCAAGCCTGTTTCAACCCTTGCTTGGAGTTTGGCTTCCAGGTGTATGCCAACAAAAACCAAGTCAATCTGCTCTTCGTCTGGGTTCCAGAAAATTTGAGAGTGTTCAGTTAGAAAAGTTATAGGTAGAGAGATATAGAAATCCGCTTTTGTATATTATGACAGTTGTGTGATTGTTGCTATTGATGGGGTGATGGCTTTTGAAATGAAATGAAAAGTTATGGTGTGAATATTGTTTTTCTAACAAGTTCTCAATATCACGTTTTTAATTGAAATAAAACCTCTAGCTCCCCACCAGACGTTGGTAGTATTATTCGTTTAACTCTTAGAAACCGGGAATCAGAATGAATTTATTGAACATGACATATTGCGAAAAACTTACAGTAAAGCAGGTGCTTCTAGTCAAGTGTCGTCTGCCTATTCAGGCAGACGACACTTGACTAGAAGCACCTGCTCAGTGGTTAATTCTCCCCCAGTCCGAAGATAGCCGAACCGTCACAGCCAGATTACCTGCTGTATTACATCACAGGCAATCCCACCTGCGGCAATCGCGTTGTGTCCTTGGGCAAGACACTTCATCTCCATTGCCCGCGTGGGGGCACGATGACGCCGTGTACTAAGGCGTACTGCACGTCGATGGTACGCATGTCTTCAACCAATCTAACCCTGCCTGTGCTGCAGTGCGGAGTTACGATGTTGGGGAGCTGGCAGCTGCTCGTCGTTGCTCGGTGGTTCTCTCCGTGTACTCCGTCTTCCTCCACCCGTAAAACTGTCACGGTCATGATTAGCCATTGTGCATAAATATGTGACCTTAAACATCAATAAATAAATAAATATATTACATCACAGGCAATAAAACTCGACTCCCGGCTTCTAAGAGTTAAATGGGATACACATAAATTCAACATTCATAAAGTTTGAGCCATGGCAGAGCGGTTACTTCGGCTTCATAGAGAAATTGACTGGAAGAAACTGTCTGAAAGAGAACAACTTCCACGATAGGAACTCACAATTTCAAGGAGATTAGTTTTGGACACAACTTATAATGTTGAAATACTTTTGTCCAGAAAAAGAGAAAAAACGTGAGTTACTTGCTAATTCACTTGCTAATTCAACTTCTTATTAATTTGTGTATTTCACCCGACATTTTCTCTATTTTGTTCTCACATAATAGTATATATTACGATATAATATTACGAAGGAAAAAAATAGAGAAAAAACATCTAATATGAAGATTTAACCCTTTACCCAACGCAGAGGATATCAAAATTTATTATTTTAAATATCAATTTTTTTAATTTTTCAAAACATTTCAATAAAACCATATCATGTGACCCCTCGTTGGAACGAGCTCGACGAGCTCGTTCCAACGAGGGGTCACATGATATGGTTTTGTTGAAATTTTTTGAAAAATAATATTTTTTCAACTGCTGAATTTGCATATTACGCGGGCGGATGCGGGCGATTCGTTGAGTAAAGGGTTAAAAAAGTTAAGAGGGACGGTTTGTGACTCTGCCAGACAATGACATGTCAAATATGATCGCGTGCACTTTGATGCGTGAAAAATCATTGGATTTAACTCGAAATTCTGACTCTTAGTACAGGAGTACTAAAAGTTCGATATGAAAAGGTTAAGCACTTTCCCATAAATTATAACAAGGAAAATCCATGCAGATGAAATAAATTCACTTCAAAGATAATGTCCCGTCCTCAGAATATGAAAGCTTGAAGTTGTGGTACATGTACTTGAGAATGGAACCCAAATTTGAGCGTCCAGCACTCAACAAGTCAAAACGATAAAAAACGAAACAGGTCGTAAACGTTCGTTTGTTATTATTATTTCAAAGAATTGCTTTTCAGTCTACCGCATGTAATTCTTTAAAATAATATTAATGCTCCAAATAATTTACAAGACTATCCGATTGTTATATACTTATAACGAGCACTTTCATACAAAGGCTGTTTAAAACATAAAGGTAATTTTGCACAATGAAAATTGTTATTTCGCCATATGGGTAACTTTTTTTTCAAGAAAGCTGCTTTCAGAGAAAATGTGGGCATTCCAGCGATCAACACTTTTAACCATTTTACTGCCACGCCCCTTTTATCCATATGTATATATTCCTTTATTTCCTCCGATTCGAAGAGCTGATATATTACATAACAAACCCAAGACAGAAACAGTCAATATAAACAAACGACAAAGTTTGTATTTTACCTTATGTACAAGTTATACTAAGAAAGAGGGGTGGGGGGGGGGAGAAAAGGTCAATAAGACGGAACATGGAAGTGATGAGAGTGTACGTGAACGCTCATTTCTGATACTTAACTTGAATTGGTGCACGGATACACCAGGGTCCAATACTGCAGAACCTCCACAACTGTACCCACCAGAACTGTATCTTCCAGCCATAACTTTAAGTGGGTTGAAATGAATCATTAGCGCTTCCAAAGCCATGGCAACTTCTCAGCTGGCAAAACTGGCAAGTTGCCACATCCTCCAAAGCACCAATGATTAATTTTAGTCAGATAAATTAGTAGGTAAAAAATACCATTCCAGAAAACACAACTGTAAAAGCTCCACAGAACAGCAATCAATCCTGGTAATGATATGGGGAATCTACCTATTCAGCTTTGTGCCACCTCTCCGTCTGCATTGTGGTATTTTTCCCAAAGCCGAAAAGTCGTCTTAGCAAAGAAGTGCAAAAATTCTAACCTGTCTTCAATGATATTGAGAACTTGATCGGGAATGTAGCCGAGGTAAACTAAAAAATAATCATCTGGATGCAGTTGGTCAGATGGTAGGTTTGATCTGCACATACCAGAACGTACAGATAATCATCATAAGATAGGTGACAATAGTCGCTTTCGCCAGCGTAAGCGTTAACCGACCTACAACAAACACACACAGACACGGAAAGCCCACAAGCTTCGAGTCTGCGTAGAGTGGATCATAACTAAAAGTGGGGTATCTACCACGCCATCACTAATAATCTGTGAAAAAAAACTTAAGAAAAATACAAGCAGTGTTTCACCCCATGGATCTCTGAGTTGAACTGGGAATTCCTTTGGGTGAAACATTGCTTGTACTTTTAACGCTTCAGTGCGAAGATGAAAAATGATGTCCTGGTGGAAAATTAACTCCGCAGGTGTTTTATATTAATCCATTCTTTACTGTTGTAACACTTTTGATTTGAGACAGCGTAAAGGTAAAAACATGGGCCTCACATGAATGTAAAGGGAAGTCACCGACAAAAACAGCCCATTGGTTGATGAATGAGGAGTTTCGTTCATTTAGAACTTATAATAAATCTCAATGAGCTTATTAACTAAACTAACAAAATAAAACCCACATGTAGCACCAGAAGAAGGCAGTTATAAGAACTGGTAACCGCAAAAATGCCTCTCCAATTTCCATCTACTATTTATACCAGCCTCCAACTTTGACGATCCTTGTAGAGCTTTCAAAAAGAACATTTAGAGATTGTATCATCAATGAAGGAAAACAGGCCCCGACAAGTAGTTACTTGCATAATGTAATAAATAAATAAATAAAACAAAATTGAAATTTGTGTCCTGTTATCCTGCAATTTTTCTTCTGGTACTGTCCCCTTAACTTCCCTTCGTTTTCAATGACTTAACCCTCTGCACATTGATGTGGAAATATTTAAAATTTCAAGCTATAACTTTTCTCCACAAATCCATTAGGATTTAACAAGTTCAATCTTGTTCGACAACGCTGATTTTTTTATTTGCTATGTACTTTTTAGAACAAAACAATAGTGCAACGCGACACATTGCATATGCCCCTCCTGCAATGCCAACCCAGACAATACAAAAATTATTCAATTTTCTGCTGCCATTCAAGAAAAACTATACTTCCCATGGACAAAACAGAACAAAAGTTATTCTCATGTACAAAAAAAGAAAGTCCATAGCCCTGGCAGGAATGTCGGACGAAATCCGCGACATGTGAATAGCATGCCACCATGATGGTCTATCATCACACCAAAGGACATCAAAATCTGACAAACCATGCCCGAGTTATCACGCAAAACGTTCATTTTACTATTTTCCAACTCATACAGGGCCATAACTCTGGTATGAATGTGTGTACAAAACCCGCGATTTGTGGATGTCACTTTTCTCTGCTGGTCTATCATAATACCAAAGGTCATCAGAATCCTACAACCGATGCCAGAGTTATAATACAAAATGTTTGTACGAACGGGTTGACGTACGGGGCTAAGTCCTACAAGGCCATAACTCCTGTATCAATGTGTGGTCAAACCCGCGATTTGTGGAATCATTTCCCCCATGTTGGTCTATCATAATACCAAAGGACAGCAAAATCTTACAACCGATGCCAGTGTTATAATACAGAATGTTTGTATGAACAGACGGACGGACGTACAGGTAGGTCTAAGTCCTACAGGTCCATAACTATGGAATGAATATGTTGTGTGAACAAAATTCGCGATTTGTTGACAACACTTCTCCCGTGCTAGTCTACCATCATAACACTTTCCCCGTGCTAGACTACGATCATACCAAAGGGCAAAATACGATAACCGATGCCAGATTTATAATACAAAATGTTTGCACGGATGGAAACCTTGACGACATGCGAACCGAACCACGTAAGGAGGTCGAGGGTATAACAAAAAACACACGAAGAACGACTCATTACGTCAACATTATATTAAATGGTTTCTGTTCCATTCTGTCCATTATAGTTAGTATTTGTGTTTTCTGTTCAGAGATGGGCGTGACACCATGTAGAAATTGGAAAACGGGAAGAAAATTAGATTTCTACCTTACGAGGGTGGATCAAAATATTCGTGACCTCGTACAAATAGCCGTGCTGAATGAAAATGTTACATTACTTAATATAATCTTTCCGGACTTCAATACACTTATTGCATAGATGTTACAGCTTAGTAATTCCCTCTATATAACAGGCGCGTAGCCATGGTTGTATAATAGGGGACCTCCTAGCCGGTGTTTTTCTTTTACTTTTTTTTTTTGGGGGGGGGATATTTGAAAGACCGTTGGTGGGGGTTAGGTAGCATCCCGTAGTCCTAACTAGGACCCTCCGACCATTACCCCCTCGTCCCACTTACGTTAAGGGACGTGGTGGGAAGGGATAACAGCAGGAGGATCCTAGTTAAGACTAGTTCCCCTCCGCATCCCCCCACCCCGCGAGAAAAGTTTGCAAAATTCAGTGCGCTAGAAGAGAGTCTAAAGCATTTGTAGCGTGTGTAGCCCTATCTTGCAGACCATTATAGGGCTCTATGTTTGTGAAAATTGCATTTTATTTAATCTTATTTGTTTTACAAGGATTGGCGAACAAGTTATGCAACTTATATTAACGCCTTTCCTTTGCCCAATGGCGTAGGTGTGTGGGATGACCTTCATAGTGGCAACTTCGTGGCCCAGCTCTTCTCGAATACTACGAAGGGATCTTTAGCCTGCACGGAGTGTGTCTCTCTCCACACAGAGGACAACCATTTTACGTCCCCACCCGATAGGACGATACGCCGTGAAAGCATCAACCCCACAATTGAAGCTGACAGAGAGTGTTCGGACACCTCGAGAACTTTTCCCCGACCGGGGATCGATCCCGGGACCTCTGGCATGAGAGACCAATTGCATTGGGCCAATGTTTAGACGGAGAGTCAGGGAAAGTGATTTTTAGGGTGGGGGCAAGGCAAACATTTGATCACAAGTTGCCACCCCCGCGGCTAGTCTGTTTTGCAAGACTCCTGAAAGATAAGTCCTGATCTGAAAGATTATGCATGATGAGAATTAACATCTCAAGAGCGATTTTGACACCTTTTCAAGGAAATCGTTGAGACTTCATTGGAACTCGGAATGAGTCACGGGTCCATTACTTTGATCCGGAGTCAAAAATACGAAGCAAGCAGTGGCAGCACCTCGGTTTGAGTACGCCAAGAAATCTCTGAAGTTGGCACCCGTTAGTAAGGTGATGGCTCTGGTGCTCTGGACAGCGGGGACGTGATTATGACTGAACATCTGAATAAATATCACACTAGTATGCCACTCTATTACTTTGGGAGAAATAACTGAGAAAAACGGCAGCGTGGAAAACTCTGAGAAATGGTGCTTCCGCTTCAGAACAATGACACACCTCACAAGTGGATGTTTATGCAACAGCATAGTGTGGCTTTAAAATACTCCCTCGTCCCATTTACTCAGCTGATGATGCCCCTCCCCCCTCCCCCCACATACACACCACCACCATCTTTTTGGCTTCTGCCTCTTCCCAAATTTCAAGTCACTTCAGCAGCAGGGAAAAGTTTTGCTTCTGATAATTAGGTCATTGATGCGGTGCAGGCTTTCTTCTAGGGTAAGAAGGGGAGGGGAACTTCTGCAGACAGGGAATTATTGTGCAAAAGCAATGCGGGAATAAGTGTCATGGAATCCTAAGAGATTATTCTGAAAACAAACGTGGAAAAAATACTTTGATCCAGGTGAGCTATCTATGCTAGGCCACAAGCATTTTCATCCACCCTTGTGTCTCAACGCTTGGAACACTCGCTCGCGTCACGTCTCGTCTCGTCTCTAAATGCTGTAACCATTTTTAGCTTGTACCGAAAGGTGAGCAGCTCTAGAAGTACTTGTGTTTGTTCGTTGGTCTGTCCGTGATGTTCACAACGCTCAACTTTTTTAACTGTGGTGGAAAGCTGAGAAGTTAAAGAGGTACTAGTTAGTTTGTACGTTCATTTGTCTGTGGACGCAAGTTTGTGATCAAATGTTTGTATTGGATTATTATCACAGTTCCGGTCAAATGGGTGAATTGAATATATATATTCGGCGGTTCCCGTTTCTCGTGCCGTCGTACTTGCAAAAAAAACATGAAAAATGGTTATTCCAGTTTTAGATGCAACCAAAGGGTAAGGTGAGTAAGATATACTAGTGCTGTTTGTCCGTCCGCTTTGGAGCTTCCATTCTCGTTTAAACGTTCAAGGCGCGTTCAAACATCACCTGCACTCTCACACTTGCATTAAGTTTTTTTCTTTCAAAACATAACTAAAGACCAGGGTTGAATTGGGAATTGTCAACTCCTTATCCCCGCATGGTATCGTCCTACTAATACAATGAACAGCAAATTGGGGAATCCGTTTCGTTCTGGTGTGGATGATCAGTGATAATTTAATCTCATTTTAACTCCTTGCAAATGGTAGCGTTGCGGTAACCGGTTCTCGTCAGATCACCGAAGTTAAGCAACGTCGATCCCGGTTAATCCTCGGATGGGTTTCGTCTGAGCGATCAATTCGGACTCCCGCGTTGTGTCCTTCGGCAAGGCACTTAACAACGATTGTCCACTTGGGGACACGATGACACCGTGTACTAAGGCGTACTGCACGTCGATGGTACGCATGTCTTCAACCAATCTAACCCTGACTGCTGCAGTGCGCAGTTACGATGTTGGTGAGCTGGCAGATTCTCGTCGTTGCTCGGTGGTTCTCTCCGGGTACTCCGGCTTCCTCCACCCGTAAAACTGTCACGGTCATGATTAGCCATTGTGCATAAGTATATGACCTTAAAACACCAATAAATAAATAAATAAATAAATAAATAAATAAATAAATAACTCCTTGCAAGTTGCGGGAGGTTTGTCTCTTGTCGCTCGAGTTGGGAGTTAGTATAATTTGGATTCGTTCAACCAAATTTACTGTGTAAATTAAAACAACTTTTCCATTATGATTTTTTTTCAGTTAACTGTTTATGACTTTTTTACCGAATATAGTCATGGCAGCTTCACACCAGCCATGGCTAGATTTGGTGAAGAAATATATAAAAGAATCTTAGCAAGATAAATATTAAAGTATTACTGATCTTCCCTGGCTAAATGTTGTTCAGTTTGTTGTCACTTTCCATATACTCTTTGCTATTGACACACTCCCTATCGATCTTTCAAGGAATCTCCCGATCTGCCGACATACTATTCCGTTCCTGTTATGGTTCCATCATTAAGAGCGTATTGGGTTCCTCCAATTGATGAACTGTATTCTATGTTTTTAGTTTTTTAAAAAGGATGAGATTGAAACATGCTGAAAACGCGAAACGCAAAATATCTGCCGGAGAGTTTGAGGATTTCATGGTAACTCAGGCTTCCTCTAGATATGCTATTTAACCCTTTACCCAACGCAGACGATATCAAATTAATTATTTTAAATGTCAGTTTTTTAAATTTTTCAAAACATTTCAATTAAACCATATCATGTTACCCCTCATTGGAACGTGCTCGACGAGCTCGTTCCAAAGAGGGGTCACATGATGTGGTTTTGTTTATTTTTTTTTAAAAATAGTATTTTTTCAGCTGCTGAATTTGCATATTACGCGATCGGATGTGGCCGATTCGTTGGGTAGAGGGTTAAAGTTGTTAGTTCGTGTCACGATGACGTTTTGGAACTTGTCTATTGATCAACTTAAAAGGAAATGCATTTAATTTACATTAATGTAAAACGACTGGGTGATTCTATAGAAAAAGAGAAACACCACTGTCACGCCTTTCGGTTTGCCACGCCTTCTAGATTTTATAATACATGTTGAATCAAATTCAAGTGAATGAAAAGACTTCAGGTTTTAATGGGTATCGTCACGGTTGTGTTTCTGAATTCACATTTTCATTTAATGACAGCAACCCGTCAGTAGACAGGGAAGCGTTGTTTCGACCGAAACAGGATGTCAGGGGATTACTTTTTTGAACAAATGTACAATAGAAATGATTTAGTGCACATAATATCTGTTCAATAATCCGAACAGATATCCCACGTCCTATGGATCTCATCTTTGGACTCCGATGTGTGAGGTCGTTAAAATTTGCTGAGAAATGGAACTGCCTGCAATGATACAAACGAAACTGTCAGGTTTGGGCGCTGCCCCACTCTAACATGGAATATCCGGTTACAGCAAGGAAAAATCCCCCTAACGCAGGAGTTAGATCGAAGAAAGCCACCATCTTCTGTCGACAGGGCTGTTAGGTGGATAGGATAGTTGTGTTAGTTATGCCGGGCCCCAGTTAGGAAGGGGCTCTTTGGCCTTAGACACATTTGAACACACCACCCCCACGGTAACGGTGATGTTTTTCCTACTGCGTGCTATCAGTTGACGTTGAAAGCATGCCCAGGGCTAGGAAAACGCTTTGGACTTCAGCTGGGAGCACCTAAACCGACGTATTGGGTGTCAAAAGATCTTACCTTTGGTTCATTCAGTGCAGGAACCCAATGAATATATCTGTCTGCATTTTTCTGGATTTGGGGATCGAGAACTTGAGAGTGTTGTGTCACTTTAGGCTCCTAGAACAGAAAACTTACCGAGATAATCACAAGTATCTCCATCGAGAGGAAGGGGGTGCCCACTCCTCTGAATTTCCATATCTCTCCACTTTGTGGTTTGGACGATGCGTTTCGCAACTGAATGAATTCGGAACAAACCTCCCAGGGCCCATCTGCAGGATGACGGGGGAATTTGCTTGTTGGGCGTGTAGTTAGGATCATGGCCTTCGGAAACGAATAAGAAACAAATGAGGAAGAAGATACCCACAACAAACTGCTGGATGTCATCCGAATGATGACTTCGGGGATAAAAAGAGATGAGATCATAAGGAATATAAACCCACCGTTATTCCCACACCTCGCACTTCTGACACACCCACTTCCATCTGAGATTCCTTCGCGCAGGTGAAAGAGCTGGGTGGGAACGTTTTATCTGTGGGCATGTCAGAATCAAGGTTTTACCAATTAGACTTCACAATCTTTCGGAACAAGCTCGACTCATGGGTTGCGCATTGAATTGACGTGCGAATGGAGAGGTATGCCGTTCATATTTTAATGTGATTTTCTACCAAAATGAATAGCTATAATTAACTCGCCATCTCGCCAAAGCGAGATCGCCCTTTAATGTTACTATTTATTTTTGGCGGGAATTTGCTATTAAGTCAAGAGCATGCCTGACGTAGCAAAAACAGAGAGTGTGGAAAAGCATCGCAACACTTTTTTATCGTATGTGACTAACGTGTTGTATTGCGTAATCTGCTAATGCGTTACGATGTAAGCTGTTTATTCCCAAACCTGCATTTCTGATTGTTTTATAGAAAGGCTCACGTTTGATGTATTCTATTAAAAAAAAGTGGGGGATATTTGATAAAAGTGAGATATATGAAGAAATATATTTATATTTTCATCAAAAAAGACATTGGAGGTATTGCACTGTGATATATGGTGAATAATTTCAGCGATAGTTGGGTGTCTGACAAGCATACATTCCACGCACTGTGCTGTAGAGAACATGGATGGTCAGTCAGAGAATTTATCACATTCAGTCCAAGACCTCAATGCCTTGTAAATCCTCCTCGGTTCGCGAGACTAGCGCGGATCCGACGTGACATAGTCATCGCCAAGCGTTCAATATCAGCTTGACTGATGTTATTCCATTCTTCCTGCAGTGCAGGGCGAGTTCCTGGACTTTGGTAGGGGGCTGTTGGCGTTGTCGTAGGCGCCAGCCAAGTATATCCCAGACGTGCACGATTGATGGAAGGTCTGGACTTAGTGCTGGCCATGGCAGTATAGTGATGTTCTGCTCCTAGAGGAACTCTGTAGCGACACGGGCCCTGTGTGCTCTTGCATTGTCATCTTGAAAAATGAATCGACGGCCGTGACGTCGCGCAGATGGCACCACATGAGCTTCTAACATGTTGTCACGGTAGTACTGCCCTGTGACACGCCCTTGGATAACATGTAATGCTGTTCTACTTGTCATGGTTATGCCTTCCCACACCATAACCGATCCACCACCAAAACGATCGTGCTGCCTGACGGTTACGTCATGGTATCGTTCGTTCCGCCGCCGCCGCCACGCTATGTTTCGCTTGTCGCGGAAGTCGAGAGTGACCCTCGATTCAACTGAAAACACGACGTTGCTCCATCAACGATTGTCCTAGCGCTGTCGTGCTCCACACCAATTACGCCTTGCTGCGATGTGACGTTCAGTCAAGCGTGGAATTATTCGAGGTCGTCGCGCGTACAAATTCCAGCTGTGTAGGCGATTTCGGATAGTCTGACCACTGACTCGCACATCTGACGCTCGGCGCAGCAGCTGTCCAGTGTCTGTGGCACTTTGATGATGGTTACGTAATGCTGTGGTTCGGATGAAACGATCCTGGTTAACAGTTGTCGCCCTTGGATGACCCGACCGACGTCTGTCATCAACATTGCCTGTCTGACGGTCAGCTTCCAACATGCCAACGGCACATAAACGGTCGTCGTGTGTCAGTCTTCTTCGCATACCTCAAAAGTTACGTTTCTACCAGAAACTATTGATGAACGAGTTTATACCAAGAAAAGAACGATGAAACCTCCGAAAAAGTTCGTCCAGTACAAATGATAATTTCAAAACGTACCCCAAAGACATTAACGAGGCGCTCGTGCGAAAAACCTACACGATGTTTTCGTGGGCCGGTGACATTCATGATCCGCACTAAAGTTGGTAAAATATCGATGTGTCCAATCACGCGTATCCAATACCAATTTCCGAAAATATCAACATCAGTTTGGATATCCCCTACTTTTTTGAATAGTATATTACTCTGTGTCAAAAATGAAAAATTAAAATATATATCTTGCAGATCGGACCAAAATACTTGTTTATAGTATCACAGAATCCGAATTTTTACCCTTTGTCAAACGTAATGGCCATATGCAGTCTTCTTCTTCTTCTTCTTCTCTATTTCTGCCCGCAGTCAATTCTGACTATTAAGGGCAGTCTGGAGGACTAAAGAAAGTAAGCTCAGGTGTTAGTCAGCCGACTTTGAAGAAAATAAAGATGACGGTTGTTAATGACATAGGAACATTTAACAGAGATGGAGTTTTTTTATTTATTTATTTTTTTCTTTTTATTTTAGTTAAAACTATATACAAGTCAGGGACAGTTATTTATTTCGTGTTTTTTTTTGTGGCCAGCAGTATGTTGTTAAGTACTGAAGGCTTGAGCTCGGTTTTAAAATTGTCCAGGTTGTTGGACTGAAGAGCAGATTTAGGTAGGAGGTTGCATTGGGTTATTGTCCGTGGGTAGAATGAGAATTTGTATGTATCTGATACGGTAGAGAGAGTGTGGTATGTTGTTGCTTTGTTTTGTCTTGTAGCAATAGTTTTCTCATGGAGGATATTTTCAGGGTTTAGGGCTATGTCACCGTGTTTGATTTTATGGAGGACAGATAATCTAGTTCTAAGTCGCCTTTGCTGTAGACTTGGCCAATCCAGGGAGTTAATTATTTCTGTTGGTGAGCTAGTATTATGGTATCGGTTTTTGACATACCTAGCTGCCCTGCAGCAGTACACGACAATTCTTACTTAAAATTTCTTAATTTTGTTCCATTTTTCTCCTCAAAAACAAGTTATAATACCATTTATTGGAATATTTCGTTGAACTCGTTCTAACGAGGGGTCATAAGCTATGTTTTTGAAGCCCAAAATGTAAATTTTCTGTTGTTTAATGTCAAAAATTGGAAATGCTCCTGGTTGTGCCAGTAATTTAGGTAACTCTTTGAGCATGCATTATATATATACAATTGTTTAACTGTGCTTTAAATATCTCAATAAATGATATCTAAACCACAGTGTGTTCCTTTATTATCATTATGACATTATTCTGTTGGAAAGATATCTTAGTCGTATTTACTATCAAGAGTCAAGCGATATAAGCGACGAGGGGAGGTGACTGTCAAGTTCCCATGGTTCTTGATCGCAATGGAAAATAGTGAATATCTGTCATAAATTCCCGTGTGTAGAAAATCAGTGCTTTTAACATTTTTAAGTATCAAATTTTCTACCGTTATGGAATAGTGCTATTGTTGAATTGGACGAATCATGCGACGCTGTCAGCGTGGTTGGACGATCGAAATTTTATATAGGGTCTCTGTGATCGCAGAAGTGGCCACTTTATCGATTGGGCTGCATTTGATCGCGGCACACTTGCATCAGCGGGTCGGGATTTTCTCAATAGAGCCGGAATCAAGAAAATGCAAACAGAAATAGCATCGGAGATTTAATGTTCTTGAAAGTCTTTTTAGACAGCAGCTGAGTCTGTGGTGACTGTGGTGGGCAGGAAAGCATACAGGGAATGTAATGTGAGCCGGATCACGACATTGACCTGACGTCGATCTGGCAGTTATTGCTGGCCACTCTCTCCAGTGGATTGTGATCGATTATTCACCAAGTATTATACAACAAACGCCACGCTGTAATGACTACTCATCGACAAAAGAAGGCCGGCACGCACTTGGCTACCAGTGAAAGAAGCTAAAAGCTTGACTGGGCTCACGGGACACTCAAGGGTTCTTCCAGTATCAAACAATAATGCCGAATAAAAATTCAACAATTTCTACACACTATCAATTGCCATTTACGTATTTAGAATCAAGTATTTCCATGATTATCTCATTGACATAATGTATGTTGAACTCTGTGATCGATCACTATGCCCAATAATAATACTAGTTAATATAAACCGTCTCTTAATGATTTCCCACGACTTTCACTCGAATAGAAATGTCGGAAACAAAACTGAATATTATTAAATCGTCATTTAATGGAACGAGACACCATCTGACACGCTTTAGCATTGCAGATGGCGCCTTGTTTCACTCAACTGACGAAATGTCAAGAAACTTATATTTACTTTTTATTTAATTCAGTTATTCGGTTTTCTACCTAACCGCGCATCTATTTTCCCCATTTCGAAATGGCTAAATTGAACGAAATCACTTTGTTTATTGAAATACTTCTGTTCCGTATATCAAAACTTTCGATAATTACATCACATTTCAGTCGCTTGAGAGTGTACGTTGCGGTCGCTAAATCGGACATCCGACCAGGCATGACTCTGTCTGCTGAAAGTGTCGTTAAACTGCAATAAACAAACAAACCAAGTACACATCATAACCGTTAACAATAAAAATGCAAATATAATATGGTTAAGGTTTTGATTCCCATAAAGTCCATATAAACTTAGCATATGTCGTCCTGTCATCCAGATGAGGCCATATATAACCGGAAACCACTGGAGGCACGCGGGATTACTTTATTTCCACCTCTGGTCACGTCTTCACTCTGCACTTTAAATTTTGTAGCACCCAATATACTTAGCCAAACTCATTATTTGTATGAATAATGAAAACCTTTATGCTTGGGCACTGAGAGTTAATTGCAAAGAGACGTTGATTGGATTTCCCGACAATAGGTTTACCAAAACACGTTAAAACAAATTACATACAGGTGAGGTGTACATGCTTTTCAAGCTTTGTCTACATAGTGTCCGTTTTACGGGCCATTTGGGCAAATAGAACATTCTTAATTAGACCGTGCGACCCGATGATTATTACGCAACTCGGATTATTTTAATCAACCAGAACTGTTAACAAGCTTACCAGAGTCATCTTTCGTGTGGCAGGGTATCATTCATGCAAACATTATAGTATATACTTCACGTTTTGAAATAATGAATACCCTGATTGTCGATATCTTTGCTGAGAGTGTGTTAAAAATTTCGAGGACATCTATCAACATAATATTATATTTAGTGTTCAAAGAGACAGAACAACAAAACTACATATAGTGCTCTAAAATGTTCTGTGAAACGATTGGCCTAGCGTGACTTTCTAAACACCTTTAAATCCTTCTCTCACATGTTATCAAAGACAATACTGACTGCTTTGAACTATAAGAAAGTCTATATCGCGTGTTACTACGAGTGGTATGGTTGACTTATGAAGTCACATCCATATTCCATGAACTAGACGTCACATTTGTTTCTTGGGTAATTGTGATTTTCCCATTTCGTGCAAGGTTTGGTTCATTTCGTCCAGATTTTGCCCGAGCGGCTCTCTCTGACGTACCACAAATGTCTATAATCTACTTAACTGGTATATAAGGTAGGGACACCTTGCAGGCCAGATCAACGTGCTGGTGACTTCCTTGTACTTCAGAATCAATTGGGTTAAAAATTAACCCAAATTAACTGGGTTGAGTGAATGAATGTGAACCCAAAGTTACCATGAAGGTACTTTTCAAAACCTGGCTTCTCTTTATCACGCAAACCGCCCAAAGACCACTTTGCCTTTGCCCCCCCCCCCCCCCCCTTTCGCCAATTCAGGTTTCACCCGGCCATGATTCTTTCTCTGGCGAATTTTTTACCCTGAGTTGTGCCCACTTCTAACTACGAGACCTTCATTGAACAGTTAAATCCCTCAATTGGTCTATCCACCCTGTCTTTGTGTTTGAATTCCAAATATTCTGGAACATTAATTTACACCATCGACTGTCTGGGAGATTTACTAAATAGTTAAGATAGCATATTTTCATTAAGTCTACCCTGCCCTTAATCCTCATCCACCCAAGCTCGCCCCTTATTTATTCTAGTGATTCGGTATTACTCGACCCCATTATCCATCGGCCTGTATCGTTCTGTGGGGTTTCCAAGGGGTAATACTTTTTGCCGGTAAAAAGGACGGTATCCGGTAAAAAGGATGGTAAGTGTATAAAAACTACGTTTTAAAGTACTAAATGTACCTCTGAATGTGTGAAAAGTGATTTTTTTAAGGAAGCTTACGCAATAATAAGTATATAGAAGGAAGA
Source organism: Pictodentalium vernedei (assembly GCA_031216915.1). Taxonomy (NCBI): domain Eukaryota; kingdom Metazoa; phylum Mollusca; class Scaphopoda; order Dentaliida; family Dentaliidae; genus Pictodentalium; species Pictodentalium vernedei. The sequence continues at coordinate 227,935,616 of CM062291.1, forward strand.
TTAAGTATTGTTTGTTTTATTGTAGACTATTAACAAGACAAAATAGATCATTTTTCCACCGGCACTGGTCGACACGCCATTTTGTGCATGGAAAACAACGATTTCGCTGAGGTGCACGACGGGTGAATATTATCATACTGGCTCGATGGAGGTGTTGCTAATTTTAGATGTTTCTGTTCACCACGAGGGGATTTAACAGCAAGTGTTTTTTGGAGAGAAACCATTTATAATTTGAAAATAGTCTACAATAAAACAAACAATACATAATCTTCGTTTTATATTGCGCACGCTTCATTAAATTGTCACTTCACACTTTCAGAGGTACATTTGATAAAACAGTTTTTATACGCTTGCCGTCCTTTTTACAGGCAAAAAGTTGTGTTCAAACTAGCTTTTTTTTTTAAACGGGGGGTTCATATTCTATTTTCAGTTAGGGTTTCGCCAAACACATGCCGAGGTGATAATAAATATTAAAACCAACCACAATGAGCTTCCAAATATCATGATTGCCCCCCCCCCCCCCAATGCCCCCTCCATTATAGAATCCTGGCTACGCCTCTACTAGATGAAAAAAAATCCATTTCATATTTTCGAAATGGTGGAGGGGGAGGGGGACAAGATCGATATAACGCTTGAACTATGGAATTGTGCGTATTCCCTCCCACGATTATGAGCCCTTCCCAGGATATTTTTAATTATGGTTTGCATTTGGGGGCCCTCAGCCCCCCCCCCCCCCCTCCCCGGTCTACCACTGGGAGCTCACACATAGGGATTGGTGGAGTGAGAACAAGGCATTCCACTCTTAATAGGCGCCTGTAAGTATCATTGGGGTAGGACATACAGGAATCTAAAACTAGTATCCACTGATGCGTGGTTGGTTTTAATATTTATTATCACCTCGGCATGTGTTTGGCGAAACGCTAACTGTAAATAAGTTATGAATCCCCGTTTAAAAAATAGCTTGAACACAACTTTTTGCCGGTAAAAGGACGGTAAGTGTATAAAACTATGTTTTAAAGTACTAAATGTACAGCTGAATGTGTGAAAAGTGACAATTTAATGAAGCCTACGCAATAATAAAGATATATAACGAACATTAAGTATTGTTTGTTTTATTGTTTACGATAATTTGAATCTGGGGATGTCTAGCCTAGTTCCAAATATCATGATTGCCCCCTCCCACACCATTACAGAATCCTGGCTACGCCCCGCTAGATATATAATCCATTTCCCATAATTTTGAAATGGGGGGTGGGGTGGGGGGGCGTGGGCTAGGGGGAGATCGACAACGCTGGCATATTTCAATGGCTTGAACTATGGAATTGGGCGTATTCCCTCCCACGGTTGTGGGCCGTTTCCCGGATAATTTTTTTCTTCAAATTCTGAAGCTCTCAAATCGATTCTAGTGCCTCCTGAGGAAGCGGTGGGGGGGGGGGGGGGGTAAAAACAGTAAGTTACGATTTTGCATATTTGGGGCCCCGCAGCCCCCCCCCCCCCCCCCCCCCCCCCACGGGCCCACCACTGTGAGCTCACACATAGGATTGGTGGAGTCAGCACAAGGGGCCCTAGTCTTAACAGGCTCATGTGGGTATCACAGAGGTGGGACTTACAGGAATCTAGAACTAGTATCCACTGATGTATGTATGGTTTTAATATTTATTATCACCTCGGCATGTGTTTGGCGAAACGCTAACTGGAAATAAAATATGAACCCCTGTTTAAAAAAAAGAAGCTTGAACACAACTTTTTGCCGGTCAGTAAAAAGGACGGTAAGCGTATAAAAACTGTTTTACTAAATGTACCTCTGAAAGTGTGAAGTGACAATTTAATGAAGCGTGCGCAATATAAAACGAAGATTAAGTATTGTTTGTTTTATTGTAGACTATTTTCAAATTATAAATGGTTTCTCTCCAAAAACACTTTCTGTTAAATCCTCTCGTGGTGAACAGAAACATCTAAAATTAGCTACAAGCATGATAATATTCACCCCGTCGTGCACCTCAAATCGTTGTTTTCTTTGCACAACATGGCGTGTCAATTAGTGTCGATGGAAAAATGATCTATTTTGTCTTGTAAATAGTCTACAATAAAACAAACAATACTTAATCTTCCATCTATATACTTATTATTGCGTATGTTTCCTTAAATAATCACTTTTCACACATTCAGAGGTACATTTTGTACTTTAAAACGTAGTTTTTATACACTTACCGTCCTTTTTACCGGATACCGTCCTTTTTACCGGCAAAAAGTATTACCCGTTTCCAAGCTCTTTACAGCCATTTGGTGTAGCGGTATCACTTCCTCTCGCCATATCAGGTTACACTTCGTCATGATTCTTTCCCTGGTGATTTTTTTACCCTGGGTTGTGCCCACTTCTAACTACGAGATCTCCATCTCTTTTAAATCCCCCACTTGGTCTATCCACTCTGTCTTTGTGTTTAAATCTCAAATATTCTGGAATATTAATTTACACCATCGGCTGCCAGGGAGATTTACTGAATAGTCGAGATAGCATACTTTCATTAAGTCTATCCTCTCCTTAATCCTCATCCACCCAAGCTTACATCTTATTAATTCCAGTGCTGCGGCATTACTAGACCACATTATCCATCGGTCTGCATCGTTCCGCAGGGTTTCCAAGCTCTTTACAGCCACTTGGTTCAGCAGTATCACTTCCTTACTATATGTTATACTTCGTACACCAACTATTTTCCAAATTGTTAACCCCACGAAAACCTTATTGAAGCTGTTTCTTCCACTTTACGACCCTCGGGTATTTGACTAAATCGTACCTAGGTCAGTCCCTTCATCATTATTCCTGTCAGGCCCGTAACTACCGAAATATATTGGGGGTTGTATCATCATTCTGCCCTACTGTCAGAACATATTAACCTGCATATATATATCACCTTTTCAAGTGTTCTCAACAGTACATATCATGTGATATCAGGTGCCCCGTAGGGCAGGACACTCCACACAGAAAGATAAATGAATATATTCTAAATACTGTAGTGTTGAATTTACAAGGACACCCTGACCTCCTTTTGAATGGGCAGCAGGGCACATGAACTGAGATGAAAGTCGTACAAGACCATGATATATCAGGTGTCCCGCGTGCCCTAGCTATTCAGCTTTATTCTGTTAGGCAGGGCAACATTCTGGTAAATAATTCCTTGTCAGGAGGGCAGTAGTTGCGGATCATGGTAACCGGGTAACCTGCCATACTCGCTACACTGCTAACAGAAGATCTGAATATTTTTTTTTTTTTTGGGGGGGGGGGGGGTAACCACCCCCACCCTCAGGATTTACGCCACTGATTCCTGTGTTAACAGTTACTTCTGGATTTTCAACTTCTAATAGGCTGAGGGGAACGCACTGTACAACTTTCACTTCTCTCAGTCATCAGAAATATGACCAGACATCTGCGCGCCTGGTGCCATTTTGGTTGACTTCATTTTGGCAGTTTGGAGAAATATGTTATATTGCAACGTATATCTGTCTCCGTCTTCTCATTAGTTTGTAGGAAGTCGTCCATCGTTACCAACGGTGTGGTCTGCAGGAATAGCCAACCAGATCAAAAATCATAATTCTGTTGTAAAAGGACATTTTCATTCTCAAGATGTTGTAGCAATATTTATCCAATGTCACTGAATTATATTTTTATTTAAAGGCCTGAAATGTCCAGAGTGAATGTAAGAATTATCCATTGTCACTGTCAGTGTCCGTATCACCCGTCTGTTGGCAGGTATCCGTTCCAGCCATGTTCGAATCCTCTATTGAAGCAGGATTTTGTATTTATGTTCAGGCTATAATCAAATCCACTAATGTGCAGCAGCCCTCTTTGTTCGTCGATAAGGAAAACAAGTTCGGATAAGTTTTTCAACTCGTTACTGTAATGCTTGGCCCTCTCATTATTTAGCTGCTGTTCATACAATGGATTGGAGAACTAAATTCTCATCTATAGTCGAAGAAACAGATGCAAACATTGAAAAGTTGAAGGTGAAACAAGTATTTTGAATAAACAAATTCTTATCACCTAAGGTCGCTGTTGAATTTTTAAGGTGCTGAGTAAGTAAGGAAAATAAGTTTACATTGAAATTCTCACCTCTGATATTCAAAAAATTCAAATTAAATGCACACAAATTATACATCAAAATAAAGGTGGCGAAGTATAGACTATAGAACACGAAAAATGTATGCATTCAGCTCTCAATAGTTGCCAACTGAACTGGCACCAATGGTTGGTTCCTGAGGATTAGTGACAATACAGTCCACTCGGCAGTATCGAGTCACTTCTTTTTAATTTTCTGCCATCTCCATTGTTAAACCAAGAATCGATGTGTTTGTCTTGGCGGAAGCAGGTGAGTTCGGACATTTACCAGTTCGGCCCAAGTGATTGCGGCCCATTTGGTGAGTTCGGCCCAAGTGAGTTCGGTCCACGTGTAAGTGACTTTGGCCCAATTGGTGATTTCGGCCCAAGTGAAATCTGTCCATGTATCTAAGTAAATTTGGCAATACTACAATCAACTGGAATGTGATGTCTGTTCTAGTATTCAAGGATATGGATGTCTAGACACATCAGTTTGGTTGGTTTTCTTATAAATTTTTAAACACGGTATCTTCTCTGGCGTTTTCCGAGAAAAATATAGTAGCAAAGATATGTTATGCGTGTTCAATACTTTAGTAGTAGTTTAAATTTTTAAACGCGGTATCTTCTCTGGCGTTTTGCGAGAAAAATATAGTAGCAAAGATATGGTATGCGTGTTCAATAATTAATAATAAAACCACACGGATATGGATGTCTAGACACATCAGTTTGGTTGGTTTTCTTATAAATTTTTAAACAAGGTATATTCTCCGGCGTTTTCCGAGAAAAATATAGTAGCAAAGATATGGTATGCGTGTTCAGTAATTTCGTAGTAGTAGTAGTTCAGTTGTTTATGATTTTCATTTGACTTTTATTATAGCTTTTGACAAATGAATTTGGAGATCAACCGTGCGAGGCTGTTCCTAACCCATCATATCTTGCCAGGAATGCAAATTATCTACGACAAGCCACAGGACCTAAGGAACCACAAGATTTGGACTTTGAAATAAATGATGATCATGTACCCACAGGATTTTTAAGGGCAGATTTAAAAGTTGATGATAACCGTCATCTTATTTTCGCATCAGATGAGCATCTTGACCTTCTGCATGGAGCAAAACGCTGGTACATGGATGCAACTTTTAAGATTGTTAAAAAGCCCTCCACTTAATTATTTTCAATTCATGCCTTTGTGAGGTCAGAAGATAATATGAAACAAGTTCCATTAATTTTTGTGTTGATGTCAGGTAAACGAAAAAAAGACTATAAAAAGTTTTCAACAAAATAAAAGAAATTTTAGGCGAACAAATCAAGCTTCAAGGAGTTGTAATGGATTTTGAAGCAGCTATGTGGTCTGCTGCTAGGCGTGAATTTCAAGAGGTTTCTGCAGTGGGTTGTGCATTTCACTGGACTCCGGCTTTATGGAGAAAAGTTCAGGAGGTAGGACTAAGTAAAGATTACATGGAAAATAGAGGCCTTCATAAATTTGTGAGAAAAATAATGGCATTATGCTTTATTCCCGCTGAACAAATACCAACAATGTTCGAACGATTGTCTGAGGAAGCCACTGGTGAGAAACTATTAACATTTGTTAATTATGTCAGAAACACTTGGATAGATGGGGATATGTGGCAACCCAAAGACTGGTCAGTTTTCTTCCAGTCAGTTCGAACCAATAATGACGTGGAAGGTTGGCACAACCGCATCAACCAACATGCACAAAATGGACTCACATTTTATAGGCTATTAGAAAAACTATTCAGTGAATGCAAATTTACATCAGTAGAGGTCCGGCTTGTGTCGGAAAATAAGCTTCAGCGCTACCAAAGGAAGCAAAATAGAAACATTCAAAGTGAATTATTTGACTCTTGGGAATCATTTAACAAGGGGGAAATTTCAACAAAAAGTCTTCTTAAAAAATGTTCCAAATTGTACGCTCCTTCTTGTCAGTGAATGTTGTTTTACCTTATTTGTATGTGAATGTTGTTTCTCATTGTTTGTATATAATCAGATGCTGTTTGTATATGGTTCATTCATTTTATTCATCATTGATCTATTATAAACGGTTTGCTGATCAGTATTATTCTTTTTTATCTATCAATAATAATGGTCCGAACTTATCTGAATGGGGCCGAACTCACTTTTCACTGGGCCGAATTCACTCTGTCCGAACTCACTTTCTTGGGCCGAACTCACTTTTCGGGGCCGAAATCACTTGGGCCGAACTGGTAAAAGTCCGAACTCACTCGCATTCTGTCTTGGCAATGTATCACATAGAACTAGGTACTGCTTACCACACCTGCGCGAGGAAAAATAACGCTTACATGTCCATGTACGAAATCATTTTATCAGTCGCATAATAGTGGCAGTAAAGAGTCAATGCAGGTTGTAAAGAATCACACATTTTGCACCAGTTCAAATGTGTGTTATATCACTAAATTGGGTAATTTGTAGTTGTCGAACTCTCTAAGACACATTTCTGTAAGAACAGATACAAATTAGAATTTATCTCAGAGTGATTATTATACATTCCCAGCGATCTGTCAAGTTAGACCTGAACCGAGAGTAAACGGGTGCCGCCATTTGCAATCGGGTTAAAAAACTTTGCTCAAAGCTGACAGGAAATTCACAAAGCATACGGCATCAATTCATGATTATCATGTTCGTGTTTTTTCCCTTTCACGGTGAACTGAGCCATTGGTATTCACGACTTTACGAACAAGCAGAGGCGAACTGGCCATTCAGGCGATCAGGAGGTTTCCCGGTGGTCCAAATAAATGACTGATACACATCAAGATTTTCTGACTAAAATCACAACTTCTTTTTATCGCTACTGTGCTGGAGAGGGGGGGGGGTGTATGCATGGGTGGACCGGTAAATTGGTAGGCCACTGTTGCCATTTGGTGCTGAATTTTCCCAAACCGAATTTTTAGCCGTTCCGCGTCATTTTGAGTTGTATAAAATAATGCACGTATCGTCACTCTCAGGTTTTTTAATGGCCTTAGGGTGGAGCGCAGTGGCTCACCGGTTGACTGTTTGACTTCTATGCTTCCCCGTGGGAACCCCGGGAAGTAAACAGCACTTTTTTACTGTGGTAAACCAGTTCCGCTTTACTAGTAAAATAGGACCCAGTCACCAATGCTTGGGGTGAAAGTCCTCTAAAATGGGCAACATGTTGATCAACGATTGACTACACTTGACTTCATCTCCATGTTGTGTCACGATTAGCCATGGTGCAGAAATATGTGACGTTAACCACCAACGAACAAACTTGACTTCTATGCTAGAGGTCCCAAGTTCGATCCCTGTCCGGGACGACCCGCGTTGTGTCCTTGGGCAAGGCACCTTATCCCGGTTGCCTACATGGGGGCACGGTGACGCCGTGTACTAAGGAGTACTGCACGTCAGTGGAGCACATGTCTTCAACTGCTGTAATCCTGCTTTAGTGGAGCTTGAACAGAATTGAAATGTGGAGCTGACTGCTCGTCGATCCTCGGGGGGGGGGGGGGGTCTCTTTTGCTTCCTCCACCCAAATAACTGTCACGATTAGATATTGCACATACGTATGTGACCTTAAACACCAATAAATAAATAAATGGCCATAGGGTGAGTGACCGAGTTGTCTCACGTTCTGAACGTTATTTATATTCCAGGCATATTGATTGATTAAAAGGCAGTAAAGCATGTGAAAGGCAGTGGTGGAAATTTCTGAAAGGGAGGGGGGAGGGGCGGAGGTTGATGTGCAACAGGCATATCTTGAAGGGCAAAAATATGATTTGTAATGTTGGGAATAATAAAACAACATACTCTAAGAAATGAGATATGTATTAAATAGAAAGCATTCAAAGCAAACTGCTTCTCATACAGAGATTATGATGATGACGATGATGGTGATGAGTTGATGATGATGATGATGAGTTGAATTGTTGAGTTGATGAGTTCAGGTGATGAGTTCAGTTGTTGAGTTGATGGATGCAGTACCAGTTGAAATAAGTTGTAGGGTAACCACTAGAAACTTTACCTCACAGTTTAGCTTTGTTATCCCCGTAGGAACAACGGGAAGTGGAGTAGTACCTGTTCCAAGTGGTAAACAAGTCCTGCTTTACTGGTAAAATAGGATCCAGTAATCAATCCTGTGGAGGAAGTCCTCTGATGTTGGCAATGGTTATAAACGATTGGTTAGTCTTGTATTTTTACTTGTTGTATCTGTTGTATTGTCGCGATACAGTCTTAGATGTTGATGTGACACTAAGCACCAATAAATAAATAAAATTTACCTTTGATGATAATTCCAAGACTTGACATATTTCTTGGGAAGGGCTTCCCAGGAAATGATGTTAAGTGTTGGAATTATCGACACATCGGGAAAAAACGAAAGTGTCAATGACACTGCAGCTCAGATTGTTCAAGAAGGGACTGGACTAAATAGAATGATCCAGTAATGGCAATGCCAACTCATTTACTCATGTTTCTCAGTGAAAAAGATCGGGGAGGGGTGTGGCCAGTAGGCTGAAGTAATGGAATTGTTGACAATTTATATGCCAAATCCATGATGGCCACCGACGGCCATGTTTTTCAACGAAATTCAGAAACTCCCATTTCTTCCTCGACTCACCAGACATGTTTTGGGACCAGAATGCTTTGGTCGAAACACCTCGGTCGATCCCACTCTCATCGCCGAAATCATACAAGGCCGAAAGTGCATTAGGCTGCAACGACACCGCCTCCCCCTCCCCCCCCCCCCCCCCCCCCGAAAAAAATAACACGAAACGAGCACACTCATCCCCTGTCGAAATTTCAACAATTCATAAGAGGCAAACATTGGAATTTTAACTTGGCCTCCATGTAGTTGTGGATACCGGAAACAAACAAAATCATACTCCAACCCCTCTCCGCCATCCTCGTACAGCCCGTCGGTGTCACCCTTGAAAAATGTGCAGCCCAGTATACACGTGCATATGGGCCCCCCGCGTGAAATTTGGAAATCAGTGCGAACATCAATAGCACACGTGTGAAAATTGCAATAAAACGATTGATTTGTTCACTAAAATGGGTAAATTATAGTAAAATTAGTAACTTATTGTATAAGACATGCATTGCAAGATAGACAACACCTTGTTACCATTTTAACACATGCTGAATCTTGACAGGCCAATATTTACACCGAGTTTCGAAAAATATATCTTTCACAGGGAATAATAGCATGTGAGGCACTGCAGCCTGTACTGGTTCGATAATGTTGAGTGCATGACCTCCATCAACTTTACTATTTGCATTAGAATGGTAAGGAATTTACTCTGAAAGTTTTTATTAGTTAGAGAATAATAGTGGGGTAACAATTTAAACAACTTAGCTTCGGCGTTACTTGGGCTGTTTCTTTTTCTTGAAGTAAAATTAAAAATGAAAGTGGGTGAACAAGTTACATTTTCGTATCGGTCGGTTCCGGTAATAACAAAAACACCGCCACACAGACTTCATATATTGCGAAAGCATATTTCTTTTTCATGATATCTGGAAAATATATATTTTCTATCAGTAAGCAGAAAGAAAAAATAAAAATATTTTGGTTGTTTAAACGTAACATGGCAGTCAGTAAATTTTGAATCGATACTGTCGATGACTCGGTACTGCCGAGTTGACTGTAGTGTCATTTCGTACCAAATGATGCAGGATCAGGGACAACCTGACCCAGGCCTATTTTGGGGGTGGGTTGTCCTATTTTTTTCTGATTTTTGAAGACAAAGTTTTTGGGGATAGTAATGTATAAAAAAAATTTATTCACTTTTTTCTCGAAAAATTATCCAATTTTATCAAAAATTATCCACATTGATCCTATTAACACATCCCAGAATGACTGAATTAAACTAATAATAGTTTTACACTGAATTGGTTGCATAATAATAATAACACTTCGGTCGGCCACTGATTTGTCGCAGTTCTCGTATGAGAAGGCCTTGGTTACCCATGTTCTACCAACTGCCTCCCTATTCCCGCGCTTCTTCTCTCCTCCCAACACTCGGAGACGAACTGCTTGATGACATCCCTTGCCCCTTTCTTCCCAATCTCTTCGATTAGTATATTAACCCTCTCCTTTGAGTCGCCCCCTAACCACATGTCCTTCATTCTCCCATCCCACTTCCCCATTATACTCCCCGTGAATCTTGTTCTTTTAGACTGGTATTTTGGGCATTCTATAAGAAAGTGTTTCAGGGTGTCCACCACGCCCGAGTTACACATCTGCCATTCTGGCACTCCTTTTCACTGTTTTTCCCAATTTTTCCCCTCATCTCCAGTGACCATGACCTCACCTTGAACAACAGTAACCCCCCAAAGGTGCCATCAAGGTACTCTTCAAAACCAGGCTTCTCTTTATCATGCAGGCCACCCAAAGATCTCTTTAATTTGACCCCCTCTCGCCAATTACGGTTACAATCCTCCATGACCCTTTCTCTGACGATCTTTTTGCCCTGGTTTGCCCCAACGTCAAGGTCCGAGATCTCCAATGAGTAGTTTTCTACTAGCTCCCTCACTTGGACCATCCACCCTGTCTTGATATTTGAGTTGAAAGTTCTCAGGAACATTACTTTACACTTTGCATGTAGAGACCAGTCAGAAGTGATGTGTTGTTTTAGTCATGTTGTTTCAGTCGGGTACCCTCCAAGAGGAATGTTATTTGTTTGATGCGAAAAAATCAAATGACCAGACATGTTGTTTCAGCGTGATATGGATTCATCACAGCGTTGATCTCTTTTCCTTTATCTAAGACTAAGATAATAAATTTGCTTTTTAAGCTGTTAACAATCATTGACTCAGATGAAGCCATGGACATGTCCGAGACAACAAACAGTCAGGCCACTGAAACATCCATCAATGAGACACCCACAGATACCATTACCACAGATATTTCTGATAATACCACACTGACCACAGAATTGAATGCTGAATTCAATCTTCCACATAGGCACGCTACTCACATATCAGAACCACTAGAAACATCAGTGGTAGACCCAGCTCAGCCAGATGATGAGGACCTACCAAGGCAGCGACTGTTCTTTATGTCCTGGCGCGTAATTATTATTATTGTATTATAAGTAATGACAGCTGAATAATTCCTTTGGAATTATTCATGATATTACTTATAATACAATCATAATTAAGTCCAATAAACAAATCTGTTGTCCACTAATTAATAATGATCATATTATAAGTAATAACAGCTGAATAGTTCGTTTGTTATTACTTATAATCCAGTCATAGTCCAATATCATAATTAAATAGCTCATAAGTGCGGCGCATGAAAAACATGGGATGGGTTGTCCCTGGGGTGGGTTGTCCCATTTCCATTGATGCATTTTGTACACAGGCTGCTTCGCCTTCGAAAACAAACCAGGACATTTGGTACATTAATCATTAGATGTTTTGTACACTAACTGATTCCGATCACCAACTTCCCAAGCTCATTAATGAGGCACATGCTGTCAACAGACATTGTTTAGGAACAAGACCACCTGAACCACCAGCCAGTGCTGGAAATGAACAAAATTGACAGGTGCAGTTTTAAGCTCTCGTGAATTCAGAGACGGGAGTAAATTGCACCTCTAAAATGTTAGTATATGAATTTTCGACGGAATACTGTCACCGGGAAACACCGAAACCGTCCTCTGGCCGAACAGTCCTCTGCAATTTTACCCAAACCGGCCGCTAATGGTCCCAAACCGTCCTCTAGTAAAATTATTTATTTCCCTCTTTTTTTAATATTTTAAACTAAATTTTTATTATTTTGAGTAAATATTAAGTTATTTTCGAAAGTTTGAGAGTTTTTTAAAATAATTTTTCATGTTTGTTTTCGATAATTACTTATCACTGAGTAAACATCATTTGAGTATATTTAATTAGTTGTTATCATATACTTTATTTCTTTATTCTTTATTTCCATACCCCGAAATTTGCGGGTTCAGAAAAAACAGCAAATTGTACATACATAATTTACACATACACATTCACCCGAATGATGATTGATGAATATCCCTTACGCAGCTCAGTGCATACAGTCATTTTGTATACCTGCCATATTACAAACTATTGAAAACAATAATTTGCAACAAGACAGATCTACGTAACCAAACTATTCCTTTGGAAAGTGTTGGTTTTTACTCCAGTACCCTCATGTCCATTTAAACCCTATTGATAGCTTCAAAATATATTTGTATTAATTGTGATTAATTGTAAAATGTTTGTTTCGTTAATAAATAATAAATGTTCAACATCTGGTAGTAAAATAATATTTATAAACGTACCTCCGACAATTATTTAAAATTAAACAAGATATAATATGTTTATGAGTGAAGTGCTAAAAATAAAAGCAAACATTGTAAAACTATTGTTCCTTCTTCTTGTTTCCCACATATAGAGGATGGTATGGGCCAAATTGCATAGAGGACAGTTCGGGCATTATAGAGGACGGTTCTGGTGCTGTGGAAGATGGTTCGGGCTAAATATAGTGGCCGGTTTGGGTCAAATTGCAGAGGATGGTTCGGCCAGAGGACGGTTTGGGTGTAATTCCTGTCACCAAACACCAGAAACCTTAACGATTTGAACTCTAGTGTTATCTTCCATGCCAGTTCAATGGCAGCAATTAGAAAGAGTCCATATTCATTATTTGGGGTAAACTAATCAATATTCTCAACGTGCAGCCTCAGGGCTGCATGTTGAAAATATTGATTGCTCTACCCCACACATTTACTGAACAGCCATCCTATTTAATGACGTTATGACGTATCATGTTCCTGGCCAGAATAGCGGAAGATCGGGTTCAAGGGGCTAAATGTATAAGGAATTGCTGAATTATGACAGTAACTTGCCACTGGTTGCAGAGTGTTGCTTTCTCAAAACAACACACATTTATATGCCCTCACAGTATATTAGTGCTACACAATATTTTTCAACGAGTGCATTTTTTAACTCCCGTAAAATAGAAAACATGGGTGCTGACGGGAGCAATTGCACTCACACCCATCTCATTTCCAGGACTGATCATCTCTGGATTTTGAATTATCAGACTGTATACCTGATGATTTTCTGAAGGCTGACATTAAAACACATGATTCCTGACATATTGTGTTTGCAACTGATGAACAATTTAGACTGTTGGCTGATGCCCCCATGTGGTACATGGAAGCAACCTTTAAAATTGTTAGACACCTATTCTTCCAGTTAATGTAAAAACATGCATTTCTAAAGCCAGGAGAATATGCTAAGTATGTACCCTTGGTGTTTGCAATTATGAGCAAATGAAGAAAAGAAGATTTTGTGAAAGTGTTGCAAGAAATCAAAGAAAGGTTGTCAGATCCCCCAGCTGGGTTGGCTGATTTAAATCATTGATTTAAAAAAAAAATTTACAAATATTTAGAAATATTTTCAAAACAACTTGGAAATGAGCTGAAACAAGATGGAATGCATATTAACTTTTGAAATACAGTTATTACCCCTTGTTTATGACAGTTAGAACTAATCTATGGAGTGGGAATATAAACCCTACTGTGTCTTGACTGCTGGACCATGCTGTAGGGAAGTTAAATGTTCCCGAATCTTTTATAAGTTTATATAATTTTCACCTAACATGAATAAAACTATGTTTAAGTGAACCATATATATGATAATCTTTCAATGAACCCGTCAAAAATACGAAATCAACTCCAAGAATAACAATCAGTGATTTAAGTATCAAAAGTATCAAAAATGATTTTCAAGAAGTCATCTTCCTTCCAGCAATGCTGTAACAATGAGAAAACACAAGTTTCAGTGATTCCTCTCTGTTTCCATCTATGCCAAATGTCTATTCTGTGCCAAATATATTCTGGAATTCTTCCCCTCATACCACACTAAAAGACTGAAATTGTTAACACAGGTAAATGTTTTAGATCATTTATTTGTGTCCATTCTTTGGGCAGCCATTGATACAAACTGCTGCCAATACACTCAGTTTCTTTTATCAAAAGGAATCATGTGAGAAAAAGTAGCCTCTAGTGAATAATTTACAGTATGGAAATAAAAATCAAATAAATCAATTTAAATAAAAAAAATCTGATTTAAATCCCCAAAATAAATTGATTTTTCAGCTTAACTTGACATACCATAGTCAAGATAAGCTATTGCCATCACGCGTGCGGAAGTCTGTTAGTCTGTGATGTCTGTTCACATTTTCCTTTAGCACGGGCTACACCCCGCAATTCTTGTCTGATCGTCACAAAATTTCATATGCAGGTTTGGGGTCATGTCTAGATGAGAAACGTCCCCTTTTGGTCGCGATCAGGCAACCGGTATGGTTGCCCGAGCCCAAAACCCGAAAACCATTAGCACAGTCTACAGGTCGTATTTATGAAGGGATTTCATTGTGACTTGGTAGGATGCCTCTGTATAATGCCTAGATGAGAACATCCCCTTTTGGGCATGATCTGTCAACCGTGATGGCTGCCCAAGCCCGAAACCAAAAAACTTTTAGCACAGTCTGCAGATCATGTTTAATATGGAGGGATTTCATTGTAACTTGGTAGGATGACTCCTCATGATGTCTAGATGAGAATTTCCCCATTTGGGCGTGATCTGCCAACCATGATGACTGCCCGAGCCCAAAACCCGAAAACCTTTAGCACACTCTACAGGTCATATTTATGAAGAGATTTCATTGTAACTTGGTAGGTTGACTTCATATAATGTCTAGATGAGAACGTCCCCTTTTAGCATAGTCTATAGGTCATATTTATGGAAGGATTTCATTGTAACTTGTTAGGTTGGCTCCATATAATGCCTAGATGATGACATCCCCTTTTGGTCGTGATTGGTCAACTGTGATGGCTACGGGTGCCCGAAGCCCAACAACCTTGAGCACAGTCTACAGGTCATATTTATGAAGAGATTTCATTGTAACTTCGTAGGATCACTCAAGATGATGCCCAGATGAGAATGTCCCCTTTTGGTTGCGATCATTCAGCCATGATGGCTGCCCGATCCCAAAGCCCGAAAACCTTTAGCACAGTCTTCAGTTCATATTTATGAAGGGATTTCATTGTAACTTGGTAGGTTTGACTTCATATAATGTCTAGATGAGAACAGCCCCTTTTGGACACCATTAGGCAACTGTGACGGCTACAGGGGCCTGAAGCCTGAAGCCTGAAAACCTTTAGCACAGTCTACAGGTGATATTTATGAAGGGAATTCTTTGTACCTTGGTAGGATGACTCCAAATAATGTCTAGATGAGAACGTCCCCTTTTGGTCGCGATCATTCAGCCTTGATGGCTGCCCGAGCCCAAAACCCCAAAACCTTTAGCACAGTCTACAGGTGATATTTATGAAGGGATTTCATTGTAACTTGGTAGGTTGACTTCATATAATGTCTAGATGAGAACGTCCCCTTTGGATGCAATTGGAAAACTGACGGCTACAGGGGTCCGAAGCCCGAAAACCTTTAGCACAGTCTACAGGCCATATTTATGAAGGGATTTCAATGTAACTTGATAGGATGACTCGTTTTGGAATAATTTCACTGTAACTTGGTAACTTTCGTTGATATACATTAACTGTGAGGGCCACATACATTACCTGTGAGGTCATATTAACCCACCCCTCATCTCTTTAGTACAGTGTACACCTCATATTTTTTTTTATCAAAAACATAGCATACAGGGAACAGAAATGAACTTATTCCCAATTATCACAATTCTTGTCTTATTTCATAATCCTTTCATAAACATTGAATATTATCCTTTTCATGAAACACAACACACAAGTTAAGCTACAGAGTCATTGACACACTTTAATTGTAAAAAGAATCACCAACCCTGTCCCCCAGATTTTGGTGAAGTGGTGTGTGATTTTGAGGCTGCAATTGGGGGGGGGGGGGGAGGGGGGGGCAGGGGGGGGGGGTGGTTGCAATTAGTCAGGTGTTCCCATCAGTGGAAATGCATGGATGTACAATCAGTGTATAGAAAAACATCTCAACATGGGCTGCAGACAGCATACACCGAAAAGGCCCTGTGTGTAAGCTCTTGAAAAAGCTCCTTGTGCTGTCTTATTTGCCTCATAGACATATCCCGCAGGAATTTTCTGAACTTGAAGGGCCGACTCAACCAGCTGAAAAAATGAAACAGTTGTTTGAATGAATTTTTAGAGAGTTTGTGGCTCGAGTCACGTGTCTGGGATGATGGAAACTAGTACAGTTTCAGATGTCGAGTGCATACAAATAATAACTGTGAGGGTTGGCATAATCATCTGAACACACATATTGGTCAAGAAAACATTCCCTTCTATTCAGTGGTTCAAGTGATGTATAAAGCTAAATTAGTTAATCTACAGCTACAGTTCGTAGCAGAAAACATGTTTATCTCAAACAGTAGAAAGCTTGAAAGACCAGGGAGAAAAATTACACAAACTGTGGAATAAATACAAAGAAAACCAAATAACCACTCACCAGTTTTTGGCAGCATGTGCTACAATGATTCCATTTTAAATTGATTTATGCAACACTATATGTTCTTTGTTTTTTGTATTATTGCAGTGTTAAATATACATGTATAATGTCACTGTGCAAGAATCAGCACTGAATTGTCAATATCACTGGATTCACTGTTGCATGCTATGTTCCATTTGTATAATGCAAAATGTCAGACTTATCTTTGTATAACTTTATGTTTGTATCATTCTTGTATGTTTTGTTTGTATTTATATAAATATGTTATTGTAATAAATTTGTTATTTTTACATACAGGTTCTTATCTTTACTTGGCACAGGACAGTCATAACCCAGTGTACGAAACGTCCTAGCTTGTGTATGAAAGGTTCTTAAAGTTTATGTAAGAAACAACCTAAAATGCAGTGTACAAAACGTCCAGCACTCATTTTCTGGAAGTTGGCTACTATATTCGTACCAGAACTGATAATCAAATAATATTTCACAAGAACAACCCATGACCAAGTATGCTTCAGATATTCCAGAAGAAAGCTATGAATTCAAAATTATTTGACACGCAATGACAAGAGTTGCATTGGGATAAATTCCCAAACTCAAGGCTTTGTTTTAATATTTTTTGTTTGTTTTGGTCAAGGTCCATGGGGCTGAAAAGGCAGATATACAATGCCATCTAAATTAAAATAACAAGACTGATCGCTGTCACATTACAGACTATTGTTTTATGTTGACTGCACTGTTGCCATATTACTTACAACATATCATGATACCTGTTTTAATTGCCTAGAATTATGTGATTATTTTTCAAATTAAACATGCACAAGTGTGTCAGCTATGGAATCCTTCTTCAGTAAAAAAATGCAGACAATGTTGGCATTTCCCCAAATGCAAGCATGTCACTGCATTGTGAAGTGTTTTATTATATTATTTTATTATCACTTCTGGTACGAATATGGTAGCAGACTTCATTGGCTGGAACTTTGCTTGTGCTTGTTACGCTTTGCAACTAATTTGCAATTTTTGCTTGGGTGGAATCTCCACTCTGCAGGTGATTTAGTGATAATACACTCTACATGTACTGTACATGTACATGTAGCTGTTCTTGGATATTCATGAATGAAGTACATTTGGCCATGAGCTATTCGCAGGAAATATTTTATTATCAGTTCTAGTACAAATGCAGTTCCAGACTTTCAGGGACCATTCATGTCTGAATCTGCCATCAATTGTGCATTTTAAAAGCAAATACAGTGTATTTTATCATGTTCTATACATCGGTCTTCTTAAACACTGGAATTACTGAGAATTACACTGGAATTACCGATAATTTAGTAAATTTGGTATCGTTTTATTATTCAAACTTTGCTTTCTCTGAGATTTACATGTTGGTATACCTGTATCTGGAATTGTTGAAGCATGTCCCCAAAGAACAAAACTACATGTTAAAATTCAAAACACTTCAAGATGCAGTGATATGACTGAATGAAGGAAAATGCTAACATTTTTGCTTTCTTTTGAGAAGAACAACTTGCTTCTTGTTTCATTTAGGACAACATCATCAGAGGCTGAAAAGCGCTGATAAACAATGCCTTCTAAAATTACATTAGGAATCTGATCGCCTTCACACAACAAACTGCCATCATCAGAAAACTGTGCAGTTGGCATACATGTATTACATGTACTTACAAGTACCTTGGCACTTGTTTGAATTTTCTAGAATTCCAAAATCATTCTCCTGTCAGTATTCAGGGGTATCATGTGTCAAAAACAGATACTGTGACATGATGTCCTTCTTCAAGAAAAAAAGCAGACAGTGTTGGCTAGAGCTGAGAGGTTCTGATTTTTCAGATTCGGTTTTGGCTCAGTTTCAGGTAAAAACCTCAGTTTTGGTTTGGTTTCTGTTTTTTTTATGTTTTAAGGACAGATAGTACATTGTAAATAACACTTCAGGGTCCTTAAATTGGAAAAGATCTGCAATAGTTTGTACGACACCACTCACCACAAAAGCTGTATTAGATTCAGCCTAACTTCCTTTCGATCATCCTTAGGGGTTCTAGGGGATCAGTTGTTAAGCCTATTCAGGCAGAAAAAAAGCCCACAGATCAGGGTAACAAATGAATAAAGTTTATCTAAACTATGTTGTGTTCTCATTGTCACATTTTCTCCTTTATTGACTCATCCGGTGGACAAGTCAATAAGGTAGAAAATGTGACAAATGGGAACTCAGCATATCTGCTGCTTTGTCTGATGGACTAACTGATGAGAGTCCATAGTGGTTGTTAGTCTGGTTCCCTCTCAGTAAGATAGTTTGATCAGTTTGTCAGGCCTGGCAATCTAGAAAATCAAGGAGACTGAAGGAGTGCAAAACAGTTGCCTTCCTCAGATTGCTTGGGAGTGCAATTGCACCTGAAATTTTCAATACAAAAACTTGTATGCTATTTTGGTTATATTCACTTCAAGCTAGGTATTAATATTGTGACTGAAAAATTGTACTACATTCAGCTACACATCTTCTCATTATTCAAAATATTGCATTCAATTCTTATGTGACTGTCTTCTACGCTCAAAATGTATTAAAATGCGACACAGAATGGGTTATGAATTATTGCGAATCAATGCAACATTGACAAATTGTCCCATGAGTTCCAATGTGTTCTCTGTGCCAGTTGGCAGTTGGCACAGAGAACACATTGGAACTCAGGGGAAGAAATGATAATAGATTTTAAAGGCAGTCCCAAACAGCTCTGGCATTCCAGAAAATCAAGGGGTGCCAAAAATTGCCCTCCTCAATTTTTTCTTGGCGTGGAGTAGGCGTGCAGCACTCCTAAAGAATGCCAGGCCTGGTTTGTGTGCATACATACACACAGTAAAACCGTTTGGACGTTTTTTCCTGAGTCTTGCGGTTTGTGTTTCCAGTTTGCCACAAAAAAAATGGAACCGAACCAGAAAACCAAAAAACTGCCCAGCCCAAGTGTTAGCATTTTTATCGACACAGCATAGTCACTTTATCTTGAAGTGTTTTGAATTTCTTGGATATATGAAGCACATTTTATACCTCCTGAACTTTTATTTCGCTACATACAAAGTTCAATAAGTTTTCTTCTACCTCTTCTATTCACTTTGGTGGGTTTCTAATGCCCAGTCAGTTGTCATTTACATTTTCCCAGTGCCGTAGCTTAAGGGATTCTTCTGCCCTCTTTGGGAAAGGATCAGGGGGTCATGCAGTTGGGACAATTTATGTCATGAAAGCTCCAACTGGGAATTTTTTTGGGAGAAGAAACACACATAATAAGACATTTTACATCCATATTGAACAAAGAACTTTAATTCAGAAGCTACAACATGTTTTACAACATGTATAGTACATGTAGTAAGTTTTATAACAAAACAATCACATGAAATAATGATCAGCCTGTAATCTCTATTGAATAAATTGTTCTTACACTATTACATGTATAAATAATGAAGATACACTTCAACAGTCTACTTTCTGTGGCTTTGTAGTCCAGGCAAGTCTGGCCTATAAACAACTGACAAAGTTTGTGGAATGTAAATTGCAAATGTATCTAAAACTGCCTATTTAGGCACCTGTTTTGATGCAGAAAAGTGAAAATTAGGCCTTCAAGAGTTAAAAAAAATTAAATTTTGTTTGAATGAGGACTAAGATTGGGAAATTTTTGGTTTGAATTGGGAAAAATTATGCCAAAATACTAGTGGAAAAGGGCCCCATGTTCGGCCCCTGTAGACATCCAAAAGAATTTCTTATACATGTACATGTACTTGACTAATTCTAATGCAATTTGGTTTCTGTTATATGTACACAGGTCCCCACACTGCTTGTAGAACTCTTTCTTTGTTTATTTTATTTACTCATTTATAAAATACATTTGAACGTGACCACCACCTCCCCCCCCCCTTCCCCTCCCAGCCTTCTTCCTTATCACCTACATGAACATGTATGTATTCATTAAAACCCACCACAAATCAGAATTGTATCTAGATCTCCCCCATTTTCCAGTTCAGTGGTATTAGACCTCAGTACTATATAAATCATTCCATTCAAGTTTGCTTCCCACTGTTGCCCGATACACCACCCCAAGGGGTGCAGATTGTTTTAGCTGTGACAAGCAGCTTCATACATGTGTATGGCACTGAAAGTCTGTCTGTTGATCGGTCTGAGATAAACAAGGTTTTAAACTTAATAACTTTCAACTCAGTCACTGTGGGGGGACAGAATATTCTGTTTGAACAGTTTCTAATTCCTTGTTGGTACAAATGGGGGAACTAATTATATGTTTCCAGAGATAACCAATCAAAGCCATTGTGTCTATGATGATATATAGCAAATTGCTATGGCACTTTCCAGAAAACTGATAGTAGAACGATTCTCGTTGGTCATTGGTTGTGGGAAATGTTTCCAAATTTGGGGAGTATGTGATTGTTCGAATGTTGTCAGTGTATTAGTACAATCGTGTCTTGCTACAAACTGGATGAAGCCTTTAAAAAATTTAATTGAAGATTCAGAAAGATTTTGATGGTGAATCATCTTTTGAAGATGATGACTGATCTTCCAAAACTGATCTACAGGATGCCATCTGCTCCAGAGAAGGACTTAACCCTTTAAAGAAGGAAAATGGTTATTAGTGTTTTGGTTCATTAAATCCAGATATCTGAGAATGTGTTCTATTGTCTATTCAAAATAATTAAGTCCTGGGGGTATGAACTACACTAATTATCCAGTAGAGAACAAGTTAATAGTCTTGATGGAATAATATCATATTTGTCATGCAAGTGTATCTTACTGATGTTTAGCCCCATGTTCAATGCAGATGTTGTTTGAGGTATTTTGTGAGAGTTGTTGCCCTTTATCGACTTGGAATTTGTTACATTTTACCACCAAACTCAGTAACCTTTAATATATATATATATATATGTAATGACATCATATTCGGTGTTCAAGTATATCTTATAGATGTTTAGTTCCATGATGATTGCAGGTGTTATTTGAAGTATGTTTGTCACGGTTGTTGCCTTTTATGAACTTGGAATTTGGTTCATCTTTACCAACTGTCACAGCTTACATGTTGGTACTACAGTGAAGCCCACTTAATTGTATATCTCTTAACTGAATAACCCTGTTAATTGAATATAATTTCCCAACACAAAACCATTTACCATACCCCCAGTACAAATTTGACCTGTTAATTGAATATGGTTAAAGAGTAAACTCCTGTTAATTGAATAAAAAATCTTCTAACCTGTCACAAAATTGCCCTGACTCTCCCCAGTTTTCCTCTGTTTATAGACCTATTTGGGCTCGGCACATCCAATACAGGCATTTAATCTATTACATCTGGTTTGACAGAGCTCATGGAGCCCTGTCAAACAAGATTTAATAGAATAAATGCTAATTTTATCTGTAGAATACAGGAAAGTGACACAATCCCTGTTAATTGAATACTCCTGTTAATTGAATAACAAAAGTGGCTATTCAATTAATAGGGTTCCTCTGTATCTCACAATTTTTTTTTCAACCCAACCTATACCCATATTATTAGCTCAACTTTGACGAAGTCAAATTTGAGCTATTGTCATGGTCCGTCGTCCGTCTGTCCATCCATCTGTCCGTCTGTCCGTACGTACGTCAACAATTGGCTATGGCTCAGGCTAGAGGTCGTATTTATGAACCGATCTTTGCGAAACTTCTTGTGTACCTTTGTTATGACCCTGGGACGGGAACGAGTGTTTTTAGGTGTGGTCCAAAATTCAAGATGGCTGCCAGCGGCCATTTTGTACCGATGATGCAAAAATCAGTTTTTTGTACAGAACTTTTGTATGAAAGTTCTGATTTGAATAAAGTTTTGTTTAAATGTTTAGTACCATGGGATACATCACATATAATACAGGTTTTTTTCTTGTGCGTAAATTATGCAAATTAGACTGACTTTGATTTATTTAGTGTTACTTTCAGAGCTGTAAGTGCCAAGCTGCTATAGCTCGGGCTAGAGGCCGTATTTATGAACCAATCTTTACGAAACTTCTTGGGTACCTTTGTTATGACCCTGGAACGGGAACGGGTGTTTTTGGGTGTGGTCCAAAATTCAAGATGGCTGCCAGTGGCCATTTTGTACCGATGATGCAAAAATCAGTTTTTTGTACAGAACTTCTGTATGAAAGTTCTGATTTGAATAAAGTTTTGTATAAATGTATAGTACAATGGGATACATCACATATAATACGGGTTTTTTTCTCGTGCGTAAATTATGCAAATTAGACTAACTTTGATTTATTTAGTGTTACTTTCAGAGCTGTAAGTGCCAAGCTGCTATGGCTCGGGCTAGAGGCCGTATTTATGAACCAATCTTTACGAAACTTCTTGGGTACCTTTGTTATGACCGTGGGACGAGAACGAGTGTTTTTGGGTGCATTCTCAAATTCCAGATGGCTGCCAGCAGCCATTTTGTACCGACGATGCCGAAATCTGTTTTTTGTACAGAACTTCCATATGAAAGCTCTGATTTGAATAATTTTTTGTATGAATGTTTAGTACCATGGGATACATTACATATATTACAGGTTTTTTTCTTGTGCGTAAATTATGCAAATTAGGCTAACTTTGATTTATTTAGTGTTACTTTCAGCACTGTGAGTGCAAATCCCAATACGGCTCGGGCTAGAGGCCGTATTTATGAACCGATCTTCACGAAACTTCTTGGGTACCTTTGTTATCACTGTGGGACGAGAAGGAGTGTTTTTGGGTCCAGTCTGAAATTCAAGATGGCCACTAGCAGCCATTTTGTTCAAAATTAAGTGCAATCAGATTTTTGCGCAGAACTTCCAAATGAAAGATCTGATTTGAATAAATTTTTGTATGAATGTTTAGTACCATGGGATACATTACATATAATACAGAGTTTTTCTCGTGAATAAATTATGCAAATTAGGGGTCCGGGTGGGACTTAGAAAATTTTGGACCAAAATCCGGAAATTAGTTTTTTGGTTTTTTATGCGTTTTGGTCAATTTTAAGACAAAAAAATTTTTTTTACACTGAAAATTTGGGGTCCGGGTGGGACTTAGAAAATTTTGGACCAAAATCCGGAAATTAGTTTTTGGGGTTTTGATTCATTTTGGTCAATTTTAAGAAGAAGAAGAAAAAATTTTAGTCTGAAAATATTTTGTTTGGGACTGAAAATTTCCACACAAAAATAATAATCTACAATGATTGGTCTTAATCTGTAGTCCATTACAATCACCTTGTAATTCTTTTATTATTGTTGACTGGGCCAAAACAAATACTAATTCCTGTCATATTCATTATTCAGTTGTCTTGGTCACAGCAAGTACTAATTCCTGTCATATCCAAGTTGAGCTACAGAGTCATTGACTCTTTCATTTCGTTTTGTCAGATCTGTGATCACTGATAGCTGTAATTCCTTTTTAATGTACAAGCCTACTCCCTTTCACTTCTGTTGGCCTTTGGTTTGACCCACTCAAAACCATACACATACATACATGCAGATTGTTCAGCTCTTTTGTCCTGCCTTAGCCTTCTGTACTCTGATGTTAAAATGGCAAAGGTTTCAGCAGCAAATATTTCCAATATTCCAGTTTGATATTTAAGCAAATATACCTTGTTTGACAGAGCTCAGTGAGCTCTGTCAAACAAGATATAATTGGTTAAATTCATAGTTAAACAAGAGAAAAACAAGTGATTGGAGAAAATTCTGTTGCACTACCAGAGTGCTAGGGGTTAAACATGTCTCACTTAGGCCCATAACATCATTTTTCTTCTTTGTTTATTGTTGCTATGTCACTTTTCTGTAAAGACCCTTGATGTTGTTGAAAACATGTACACTGTATCGTATTGTCAGATTACTGGTTTTCCATGAAACCCTAGTGTTATTGTTAATTTGTTATTATGCTGTTTGTTTTACCCATTTGGGCTTCTATGATCTGTGTATCGCATTCGTATTGACTCCATTTCACGTTCATCCTAGTTGGAGATACAGTACTCCCACCCTTTCCTAGCCCCCAAAAGGTTTCACCGCCTGCAGAAGTTTGTCACATAATACTTTTGTTCCTCGATTTCTGAGGTGCAACCCATCCCAACTATACAGAACCTTTTGCCCACAGAGAATAATTCCAATGGTCAATAAATGGTATTCCCCAATATGCACATCAGTCCTTCAGCTCCTCCTTGAGTTCCACTCAACACCCCACCACCCATGACTGGAAGAACCCCCTGAAGCAACAAACTTACATGTACATAGCATTTCTACTCAACATTTTACTTACCAAGTCCTTATACAAATGTTTGTCTCGACCAAATAAACTGATTTTTTTTTCTAAATATTGTTTGACACAACATGCAGCATAATCTCTTGTGTCTACCCCTTACCCAGCCACAATGCTGTCCACTTCTTGCTTCCCTCAAGTCCTCTACCTTGATCCCTGCAAAACACGAGGTAGTTCTCTTTAGATTGTTCAAGCTATAAACTGTCCTATCCACACCCAACATAATACTACTCACCATAGGGCTATGCAGTATTTTGATACACCAGTAATACCAGTATTGCAATTTTCACTGGTTGAATATCATCCAGGAAAAATGAATACTAGTATATCATGAGTAATGATTCTAAATTTTGATCTGATGGTACTAGGATTTGTAATTTACGGTTCATTGAAAACTAATGTATATGATGTGCATTATTTTGAATTTGTTATTCAAAATTTGTTTTATTACAAATTTTTGGAGAGTGCCCACAGGTACTCTCCGATAATTTGTAATAGAACAAATTTATATTAACAAAATAGTATTTGCATTTGACTGAACATGAGGACCATGTACATTAAAACTTTATATCATCTCACCATGCCTTCACTCTTTCGCGACTCAGCCAAACCCCACCCCCAGACTTGGGATATTGGGGTTAATTTTGGGATCATCTTGTCCGTTAGATAAAGGTATAAAACGTTCCATTCATTTGGATTGTCAGATATGTCAAGATTTATCTTCCCAGCTTCAGAAGATGGGATATCTAGTGGAACAAAATCTGTGCATTTTTCCCATTGAAAAATTGGACCAATTCCACGACCACACCAGCTCCCTCGTATTCTGCCATGTTCCTGACCAGCACTTCTTTTTCTGCCGGTCCCCTCCCACTGGCCAGTCCTATTCCACTCCGTCATCTGGATTATTACTGGCAACATCATCTGAACGTCCAGCACTCATAGTAGTGTCATATGTGTCAGCTTGATTTGAGCCAGACTGTTCCGCAGAATCCTTTTTCCACGTTGCTATCAGTTGTCATCTTCGTCCGTGGAATTACTGTGAGGTGCAATATGCGCTAAAACTGCAGCCAATCAGCTAAAGGGAAACAACTCTAAATTCATTCGGGCATGAAATTACTTCTGTGGACTGATAGAGATAGCACACGGAGACTGAGGTGAGAGTAGGTGCATTACTATCCCATCCGTGCGCAGCGTGCCGATGGGTTTGTAGTGTCAGTTTACTACTGGTACAGCACGCACCGACGAGTCACGAAAGGGTTAAATACATGCAAAAATCAGAATCAATTGTTGCAATGAGAACAATGAGAATCCACTTTGATTCTGACTGTAAGTTAGAATCCTACCCAAGCATTAGGATAAACCTGTAATACCGGTATTGAAATCTTCATTGGTTGAATATCATCCAGGAAAAATGAATACAGGTATATCATGAGTAAGGATTCTTAATTTTGATCTGATGATACTAGGATTTATAATTTACGGTTCGTTGAAAACTAATGTATATGATGTGCATTAATAGGGAAGACACATACATGTATGCAGCATCTTCAATTACAGTGTGTACAAACTGAATATGTTTTCAAAACTGTTTTAGTATTACCTAATACCAGCTGCTTTGGTAAGATGCATGATTGATGAGATGGTTAATCCCCATCTAAACAGTGGTTGATACAGGAAGCAAGCCATAATAATATTGGTCTTAAGAAACAAAATTCAAGACAATTCCCCATTGTAATCATGTAAAAACACTGTTGGGCAGCCAGTGAGCATAAACTTTATTTAATCGGTGAGCCACCTTTTTGTTACTAATTCCAGTCTTTTGATTTTGAGGCAAGCTGTTTGTACCTTTTGTGAGTTGACAACAGCGTGCTTCAGTGACTCCTAACAACCAATTACCCCTTACCTAATGTATCGGCTGTATCCACGTCTAACATTCATATCAAAATTTGCAGTAGAAAAATGTTAGCTAGCAATATACAGCTCCCATTTTCAAAATCGAAAGATTGCTAATTCTTTGTTAGTTGCCTGTGAGTGGCTGTATGAGAAATAATTGTAGAAAAGACTGAAGTCTCTTGTTGGTCCATTTGACTTTTGTTGACTTTAGATCTAGGTTCGTTCTAACACCCTTGATAGGTAAAGATTCTCCTCTCCTCTCCACTTCACAAACTTTTATACTAACTCCTCGAATATCCATCCTCCACCTCCTCTTTGAATCTCCAATCATTTGGACTCTCAGTCAAAAGCTACCATAATTGGCATAACCCTTGATAGACCCACCCTCTCAAGTTTCCCTTTCAACTCTGAAATCTCCCCCTTCATTCCGTCAATATCCATCAACCGAAAAATCCTCTTGCATCATTGTCACATCCTCTACATGTATTAAAACCCAATATCTCCTGAACCTGGATCTCCTGATTTATTCATCCCACCCAACAGCTACCCCACAAACCATACTCACCTCATCTTGCACACAACAATCGAGACCTGTCACCTGTAGCCATGACAACAGATGTAAATCTAATCAATAGATTCAAAACCACACAGAATAAAACAAGCCCAGACAGCAGCCCTAATTCACATAAAAATAATCAAAATCTGCAGTCTTTTACGTACCAGTTTGAACTTAAATCACACCCGAATAACTTCCTCAGAAGTTAGTATGCTCTGAAATAAATGTCGTAAAAAAGTACTACATTAAACAAAAGATACCCATATTAAAAGCTCTGGTCTCATCTGTGAGTACAGTCCAAAATCATGAATTACAAAACTGCTATCTTTGACTTTGATGTTAATTTATGCAAGGTCACTGGTCTTTTGGTACCAACATTCACAGAACATGCATTGTAAGTGAAGATAAAGTTAATGGGTGATCCAAATTAAATCTCATAAGGTTATTATTATGAATTGAAAAAGCTATTTATTTTATGTCACAATCTGTTTATCCCTCTGAACCCCAGCAGCCGCTTTTCTGGCCAGGAACATGATACGTCATAATGTCATTAAATAGGATGGCTGTTCAGTAAATGTGTGGAGTAGACCAATCAATATTTTCAATGTGCAGCCCCGAGGCTGCACATTGAAAATATTGATTGGTCTACCCCAAATAATGAATATGGACTCGTCTAATTGCTATCATGGAACTGGCATGGAATATACCACTAGAGTTCAAAGGGTTAATGTAGTACTACTAATGTGTCAGAACTGGAACTATTTTGAAACTAGTTTTTGTTGCTTTTAATGATGTTTGAATGCAAGCAGTGAAATGAATGGAGTGGAATGGTGTAAAATATAATACATACATGAAATAATGTAAATTTTCAACTTGTTTTGTAATTTGCACCTCTTCCAAGAAACCAGGATTTTTTTTCCAGTATTATAAAACTTTCATGACAGAACCTGTTTTGAATTTCATAAGGACCATGTACATTGAAAACTCTATATCATCTCACCGTGCCTTAAAATTCATGCAAAAATCAGAATCATTTGTCGCAGTGAAAACAATGAGAATCAACTTTGATTCTGACTGAATGTTCATTTGATTCTTGTTGTAGATTCTGAAAGTGTTCTAAAAAGTCTTGACAATTCTACTTATTTTTTGCTCCCTCATAATAAGGTAACAGTGGTGTCCAATAAAGTCTTGAGACTTCACAAGAAACCCCTGATAAGGTAATGTACATGTGTATATATACATGTACAATTAACTTCCACAACCATCAAAAGCCAGTATATTGGCACATGTGTTTTACATATACATGTAAGACAAGAAGCTCATCAATATTGGAACTTGGCCTTTAATGGTTGAACTCTAAGTAAATATATAAATATAAGGTTTGTTTTTTTTACTTTGGAATATGTACTGGTCGCACACAAGGGTATAAAAGTACCCTCAACTCTAATTATTTAAGAACTGAAAAATTATTCTCGTAACAGAAGTTAGCGAGATTCAGTTTTGATTTTCATGAATTGCGACAAATTTCAATGAGTTAGCAAGATTCTGTTTTCATTTTCATGAATCGTAACAAATTTCCAGGCCTGCTTGCCTTTATTTCACACAATATCTCTGATAATTTAGGTACATGTAGTTCGAAATTCCAATTTCATCACATCCAAAAAGAGGGAAAAAATTTACTATCTAACAGTGATTTTTTTGTTTGACAATCGAAAACAAAATGAGTTGGGTTTTGTGGCCAGAAATCCTTCCACTTAATGTATATCAAATTATGCACCGCTCCTGTTATGGTACTTTCACACTAAATGAATTACAGTAGTATTTCTTACAATTGTTTACAACAGGCTTGCACTACAGTGGAAGTCCCTAACTCGGAAAAATACTCTCTATTTTCTTCTTTCCGAAGTGATTTGGGAAAGAAAAGTGGTGCAAAAGCACCAAGAAAAAATAAGCCAAAACTGGGTCGAGTGCTACTGGCGCCCACCCAGTAGGGGACACTCTTATCCTTGTACTAATCCACAGCTTCCGGAACCAGTGCACAGACGTATAACCAACGTGGCATTCTATTTTTTTCTGCACATCTTACAGGATGCAGATTGTTTTGCTCATCAACAGTGATACCTTTTGACTCGAAGTTAACGATGTTTCCTGTTCTGAATTGTGGATTCATAGCTGTTTCTTCACTATCCAGATATACAGGGCTGTGTTTTTATATATTCTCTCGATTATTCACTGTATTTTTCGTGATACATCTCTAGATCGATTTTGCATGTGATGTTCACATACCGCGCTCTTTCAGTCTTTTGTTCATTAATGCTACCCCTTTGGGTTCTGCTTTTATCTTAGTTAGGTGTCACCTGGGGTGTGTTGTGGAAGCTTTTCTCCCCTCTGTTGAGGTTAGAATTTCTGCCAGTTCCCTTTTTGGCTGTTGGGGTACTTTTCTGTTCCCATTGGGCCTTTGTTTCCTGCCACCTTTCTCTGATAGATGGGGGTGTCCTGATTTATTTTTTCTTTGGGTTCACCTTCCCAGCTATATTGCTCTCACCAGATATGTCTAGGACGATACCTTGCGGGCCATTTTTGTTGTCTTTGCATGTTGAAGTTTCCCATTATTCATGTTTCACTTTTTTTGGGTGGTCTTCCACCTTTTAGGCTTCAGTCTATTGTGTAGTTCAGGCACGTGCTGTTTTCCTCCTGTGCCTGCGGGAAGAGGAATGCAGTCGTTCGGGGGCCTCCCAATTTGACTCTGTCTGGAGAGAGTTATACCCCCTTCTGGGGGTTTTGCAGTCTTTTTGTGGCGTGGATACCGTGGTAGCTGCTGACTTTCTGGCGAAGAGATGCCTGGTTCTCGGACTACTGTCCCCCTGCAGTCGACATCTGAGGCTGTCACTAGGGTTGTTACTCCTCATTTGGAGCTGAGCTTGGTTGCTCTCTCCGCTTTTCCGCCTTTGTCAACAGCTACTGATGTATCCACTCCTGCTCCGTCGGTGATGTCATCGGTCTCCATTTCAGCCGGTCTCGGCTTATCCCTGTAGCCGCCTGCAGGGATTTCTGCTTCTTTGGACGTGGGATATCGGCCTCAACCTTCCATGGCATGAACTCGGTCCTACACCATGGGAGGCATCAGCTGGTATGCTCAACGTTGGCAATGTGTCTTCTGACTCAGGTGATAGGTCAGACACACCTGACGTTGAGAGCCATCAGTCTTTTGACTTGGGGGCAGCTCTTGACTTTGTGTTTGAGTTCCTTCAAACCGTCAGACCAGCCGGAGGTTTCAGCCAAGCTGCAATCATCAGTCGTGTGCCTACTGCCTGTGGAGCAACCTGCTTCTGGGCGCCTTCGACCGTACCAGTCAGTACAAGTGGTCGAAGCTTTTGCAGCCTTTGACTCAAAGCTGAGTTCCAAGGCTATGAAGACTTCATTCTTCACTTGGCTGATACCTTTTTGCCCCCTGTGCGTTATCGCTCCTACGATTCCGCCAATCCGTCGGTTTGCAAGACTTTGGCGGTTTTGGATCAAGACTCCAAGCCAAGTCGGTCGTTATCCCTATAGCAACTTTGGAGTCCATGCTGGGCTTATCCAGAGAGATGCTAGGCATGATTTCTCTCTTAGTTCACGTTGTCTCTGCCTTGGCTGCCTATCTGCCTCCAGATACAGGCTCATTTGCGTGTGATCTCGCTCATGCATCTTACTCACACACATGCATGTAACATGGCTAATTTGGAATTAGTTCGCCGGGACACTGTGTTGAACACAAGCCGTTCCCTCCCTGAGGGGCAGGGCGCTGCTCTTCGATCTGCTTCTTTGGTGGGTCCGCGACTATTCCATGTTTCTGTGATGACGGTCTGGGATGACGTCCTGCGTCATTCCAAAGATCAGCTGTTGTTTTCGCCAGCTTGATCAGTCTTCTGTTGGAGGTTGGGGCCGTTCCAACTTCCAAGCCTAGCAAATGCCCTTCTGCTTCCTCTGCGAAGCCAAGGGCTGATCC
Source organism: Pictodentalium vernedei (assembly GCA_031216915.1). NCBI lineage: Eukaryota > Metazoa > Mollusca > Scaphopoda > Dentaliida > Dentaliidae > Pictodentalium > Pictodentalium vernedei. Next base: position 227,966,904 of record CM062291.1, read on the forward strand.
TTCTGCTTTCGCTTCTTCCTCTTACTCACGTGGTAAGGGTGAGCATTGTCAGTCCAGAGGGAGGTCTCAGGATCCTTTGTCCAGCAGAGGAGATAGTTTCTCCTCTCACGGGCCTCACTGGGTCTCGAAATTAAGGTCCTCACCTCGATTCGTCCCAGGTTGGAGGAGGGATATCCTAGTTTGCAGTCCGTTGGGCCATGATCACATCCGATCCTTGAGTGTTAGATGTTCTGTCCAGAGTGCCGATATCCTTTCAGAGGCACCCCATTCTGTCGAGAGTGCCTCTTCCAACCCAAGTTCCTTTAGACATTTCATGTTGGGAACTTTTGATCACGGAGATAGACAATCTCCTGTCAAAGGGGGCAATCAAGGTCGTCAAGAACATTCATTCAGTGGGACTTTATTCCCGCCTGTTCTTGGTGCCAAAGAAGGGTGGCCAACTCCGACCAGTTATCGATCTGAGTATCCTGAACCATTCTATCATTGCTCTCAAGTTCAGCATAGAGACTTTCAGGACGGTTTGCCGCTCCATTCACCAGGGAGATTTCGCTTCTAGCATTGACCTGCGAGACTCTTACTTTCACGTTCCGATTTATCGGACATCGCGAAAATATCTCAGGTTCACTTTTCCGGGGCGAATTTACCAGTTCAAAGTCATTCCTTTCGACCTCAACCTGGCTCCTTGGGCCTTCATCTGACTGATGTCGCATGTCATAGCCTTCCATCGCACCCACTATGGACAATATCCTTCATAGGCACTCCAATACTGCTCTTCTGGAGTCAGATGTCGACACACTTGAACCTACTCACATCGCTAGGGTTCAAAGTCAATGAGGAGAAGTCGGATCTGGTTCCTTCTCAGTCGTTTTGTCATCTGTGGATGGACTTCCATACTCAGCTGAATACAGTGGCGTTTCCTCGGGCGAGGACTGTGATTATCTCGGGTTTCACACTGACTCTGACCCAGTCCACATACGCGACAGCTCAGAGTATTCTCCGGTTGCTCAGTCTCTGCGGTTCAGTGACAAATCTCATTCCTCTAGGTCAGCTGCATGTCAGACCTCTCCAACACTTTCTAAGTCGTTGGAGGTCGAATGTCGATCCTCTGGATCTGGTGCTTCAGTTTCCAGCATCTCTTCATCGTCACCTTCTTCCCTGGATGGATGTTCAGTGGATTATGCAGGGAATTCCATTGGACATGCCCAAGTCCGATCGTGTTCTGATGGCTGATACCAGTGATCTCAGAGGGTGTGCGATGTTGGATGCTCTGGTCTTTCCCTTCATGGTGTATGGGACCAGGATTAAGCAGCTCTTCACATCATCCAGAAGGAGCTTCTTGCTCTTCTTCAGAGTTTCTGGCAGTGGATCCCCCACCTTTCGAATCGTCAGGTCCTTCTGTTGTCCGACAGTTCGACAGTGGTCACTTACATTTGGAACCAGGGTGGCACGCACTCGGTTCCCATGTACGAATTGGCTCAGGATCTTCTGCTGCTCGCTCAGGATGTCAATGCCAGGGTGGTGGTTCATCACATTGCCAGTCATCTGAACGTCCTAGCCAACTCCTGGTCCCGCCGGGCAGGTTCATTTCCACCAAGTGGATGCTCCGCAGGGCAGTGTTCCAGTTGCTTTGCGATCTCTGGGGTCGTCCCCCATCATTTTTTTTGTGACCCATTAGAACCCTCAGATCCTCTGGCTTTCGCAGTGGATGTTCTGTCACTCAATTGGAACAGTCTTGTCGGCTACGGCTTCCCGTCTGTTCCGATTCTGTCTCAGGTTCTAGCCAAGATACGAACATGCAGTTGTCGAATCATTTTGATCACTCACCTGTCACCTCAGCAAGTGTGGATCAATCAGCTCCATGTCTCCCTCTACGTCATAACCTTTGCCAAGGTCACCCAAGGAGGTTTCACGTTGACTTCACGCATATATTTTTGTCAGATCTCTTCTCCTTCGTAGAGGTTTTTCAAGGCGAACAGTGGAGTGCATTTCTTCTTCAAGGTGGCACTCCACTGGTTGAGCCTATGTGGCTAAGTGGAAGGTCTTCTCTTGACGGTTTGCTGATCACTCTGTTGATTATGCCGATCCTTTGATAACACAGATTGCGGAGTTTCTGGTATATCTGTTTGATTCTCAGGGTATCCAACCTGTTACCATCTAAGGGTACAGGTCTATGCTTTTGGAAACCTCTTTGTATGTGGGAAAGCGTCGTATCGGCACTAATCCATACCTCTCCAAGCTTATTCAGCACTTTTCTTTGAAAAGGCCTAGGATTTTGCAGCTTACCCCCAGATGGTATCTTTCTTGGGTGCTGCTTTGCTTGGGGTGGGGGGGGGGGGGGGGGGGGTGGGGAGGGGTTGGGGGTTGCCATTCGAACCGTTATCCCAGGTAGATATGCGTTTTCTCACCTACAAGACAGCTTTTCAGATGGCTTTTGCCTCAGCCAGAAGGGTTAGTGAGCCTCACGTCCTCTCTGCCTTTTTCAGGACCTCTGCCAACAGTGTTATTTTACCACTGATTGCTCCTTTCTGGCTAAGAATCAGATGCCCGAAACTACTCCACCTCCAATCTGTATAGGGGCTCTTCTTTCTTCTGAGGGTAATCGCCCTTTGCTCTGTCTGGTTCGTGTAATTCGCATTTACCTCAACTGGATGCAGTTCATTAGCAAAGGCAGGAAAAGATATATTTCTGTCTCTTATCCCTTGTTGACAGAAAATTTCTCCTCAATCCATTTCCAGATGGATTTGTCTTGTTATTCATGCGTCATACGCTCGTCTGGTGACTGACGATTGTATTACCAATCGCTTTTCTGCCCACAAGGTGCATGCATTAATTGTCTACCTCCTGGGATTATGCTAACTACGTCAGCCTACTGGAGAAATGCTTCTTCTTTCTTCGCTTATCAGCGTCAGTTGCAGGTGCAGTCTGAGGACATTTTTTCTTTAGGTCTTCTTTTCTTCTGCTCAGGCTGTCATCAACCCTAGCCATTATGGTTCTTGCAAGGTTAGTTCCAGCCCAGTTCTTGGTACTGTCCTTTCTGTCTGTGTCACATAGGGCCATACACCTCATCTCCCATTGTCATTTACTGATGGCTGTGATGCTATGGTTTTATAGGCCAAGAGGACTACTCTTCTGTCCACAGTTCCAGCGCAGTCCGGTTATGTGGGGGTTGGTTATGTGATTCCCTCCTCCATTTGTCTATTCAGCCTGTTGTAATCAATTGTAAGGTATGTTCATAAGAAATTAAAATTTTATAGTAAATTTCCTTTCTTATTATACCAAATGCAATTGTTTACGTGGAGGCCCTCCCATCTTCTTTTTTGGGTAAGAATCCTTCCTCCCCGCTAATCACATAACTCCAATGTTGGCAGATTCAATAGCATGACATGTTGGTTATACGTCTGCACACTTGTTCTGGAAGCCACAGATTAGCACAAGGAGAAGAGTGTCCCCTACTGGGCGTGCACAGGTTGCACTCGACCCACTTTTGGCTTACTTTTTCTTGGTGCTTTTGCACCACTTTTCTTTCCCAAATCACTTAGGGACTTCCTCTGTAGTGCAAGCCTGTTGTAAACAATTGCGGTAAGTATAATAAGAAAGGAAATTTACTATAAAATATAAATTTTTAAACAGTAAAACAAATACTTGTACATATACATGTATTTGTCTCTTTGCATGTTTAAGAATGGCTTTTTATTCTTTCATTCACAGGAGAAGCTTGTTTCAACACCGTCCAGGTATAAAAATGGCAGTGTTCATAGAAGTAAGTCTTGGTTAAATATTGATCTCAGCCCTTTAACTAACAAATAAGGTACATCCACCCACTTAATTTAGAATTGAGCATCTGAAAAAATTTGTTTTTTAAATTTCAACAAAATCATATGATGTGACCCCCTCATTGGCACATTAGCTCATCAAACCCATTTTCAATGAAGGGTCACATGATATGTTTTTGTTAAAATTATTTTAAAAAAAGTAATTAACATATAAAAATAGCAAATTTTGATATTGTGTATGTTGTTAAAGGGTAGGGCTGCACAGTATTTTGATATCCTGAAAATACCCATTTTTAGCTCAACTTTCGCGAAGCCAAATTTGAGCTGTTGTCATGGCCCGTCGTCCATCTGTCCGTACGTCAGCAATTGGATACGGCTCGGGCTAGAGGCCACATTTATGAACGGATCTTTACGAAACTTCTTGGGTACCTTTGTTATGACCGTGGGATGAGAACGAGTGTTTTTGGGTGCGGTCCGAAATTCAAGATGGCTGCCAGCAGCCATTTTGTACCGACGATGCAGAAATCTGTTTTTTGTACAGAACTTCCATATGAAAGCTCTGATTTGAATAATTTTTTGTATGAATGTTTAGTACCATGGGATACATCACATATAATACATTTTTTTTTCTCGTACATAAATTGTGCAAATTAGACTAATTTTGATGTTTTTTGGTGTTACTTTCAGCACTGTAAGTGCAAATGCCAATACGGCTCGGGCTAGAGGCCGTATTTATGAACTGATCTTTACGAAACTTCTTGGTACCTTTGGTATCACCGTGGGACGAGAACGAGTGTTTTGGGGTCCAGTCCGAAATTCAAAATGGCCGATGGCAGCCATTTTGTACAAAATTAGGTGCAATCAGATTTTTGCACAGAACTTCCATATGAAAGCACTGATTTGAATAATTTTTTGTGTGAATGTTTAGTACCATGGGATACATCACATATAATACGTTTTTTTTTCTCGGGCAGAAATTCTGCAAATTAGATGAACTTTGATTTTTTCAGTGCGACTTACACACAGTAAGTACACATGTCAATACGGCTCAGACTAGAGTCTGTATTTATGAACTGATCTTCACGAAATGTCTTGGTACCTTTGTTATCACCTTGGGATGAGAACGAGTGTTTCTGGGTGCGGTCTAAAATTCAAGATGGCTGCCAGTGGCCATTTTGTACCGAAATTAGGTCTAATCAGTTTTTTGTACACAACTTCTATACAGCTCAGACTAGAGGCCATATTTATGAAGCAATCTTTACAAAACTTCTTGGGTACCTTTGTTATCACTGTGGGATGAGAGCGAGTGTTTTTGGGTGTGGTCCAAAATTCAAGATGGCCACCAGCAGCCATTTTGTACCAAAATTAGTGCAATCAGTCTTTTGTACAGAACTTCTGTATGAAAGTTCTGATTTGAATAAATTTTTGTAGGAATGTTTAGTAACATGGAATACATCACATATTGTAAGGGGTTTTTTTTCGTGAAGAAATTATGCAATTTAGATGAACTTTGATTTATTCAGTGCTACTTACACAATGTAAGCACACATGTCAATACCGCTCAGGGTAGAGGCTGTATTTATGAACCCATCTTCACAAAACTTCTTGGGTACCTTTGTTATCACCTTGGGACGAGAATGAGTGTTTCTGGGTACAGTCCAAAATTCAAGATGGCTGCCAGTGGCCATTTTGTACCGAAATTAGGTCCAATCAGTTTTTTGTCACAAGTTCTTTCCAGCTTGTTTTTATGAACTGATCTTCACAAAACTTCTTGGGTACCTTTGTTTTCACCTTGGGACAGGAATGAGTGTGTTTTGGGGTGCCTTTGTTATCACTGTGCTATGAGAACATATTTTGGAGTTCAGTCAGACCCACTCTGGGACTCAAAGATTTTTTTCTAATTTAGCATCTGACTGTCACCCACCTTTACAATACTTTACCTGTACATTTGTTACAGGCAACGGTCAGTATTTATGTATAGACCGTTACAATACTTTATATGTACCTTTGTTATCAGGTCATTACCTAGATGTTTGTCATTGCTGTGTCACATACTATACATGTACATGTCTTTGTCTTGACAAGTTGAGCTTCAATGTCATTGACACTTTCATTATATTTGAATATCATCATCAAAAATGAATTTATCTTCAATGAAAATGAATACTTGTATATCGTGAGTTATTAATAAAATGTAAGTTTAATCGCATGATACCAGGATTTATAGAGTTCACATTTTATTGTAAACAAAATGTGGATAATGTTCGACAATAGGAAAGTCAAGTTTGTATAATCTTCAGTTAATGCCTGTTGCTCGGGTAAGATGCATGATTGATGAGATGTTAATTCCTGTCGGAACAGAGTGTTCATACAAAAAGTGGGTCATAGAAAAATCAGTCTGTCAAACATTGACAAAAAGCTTTAGTTGCTGTAAATAAAACTGTTGGCCAGTCAATGGGCATAAATTTCTTTAACTGGTGGAGGGCTAGATTATTTTTGGTGGTCTGAATTTGTTATTCAAAATTTGCCCATAGGCACTCTCCAGTAATTTGTAATAGAACAAATTTATATAAACAAAATATTATTTGCAATTGACTGAATATGAATCATGACCAAGGAAAATGTTGACTTTTGCCCTGGTACCCTCATTTTCTGAAAGTCCTGATCGTGGCTTCTAGAACTCAACCAGTTAAGCGCTGAGCCATTGTATTGTTACTAATTCTTTATTAGTTGCTTATGTGCGGCTTCAGGGGAAACAAACTTCACTCTGATGTCAAAATTTTAACCCGGAAGTTTTTCTTATAATACAAATAGGAATTTAATTATTTAAGTCTTGATTGACAGAGCTCATTGAGTGTGCAGGTGGGTGGTTATTGATTTAGAAACTATTATCATTACTTTGGGTTTCATACTAACTCACTACTTATTGTATGCATGTACTTCCTGAGTTGAATTTTGACAGTCCTTGTTCTGAGTGAACGAGTGTGATTTCTTATATGCTTACTGTACCATGCAGCATTAGGGCAAAAGTCAAGATGGGCAACCAAGAACATCAGAGCTTATTTCCTGCCATCCATTTCATTGAGCTGATGATGTTCTGTGATGTAATCTATTTACACTCTTGAAAAGGACTCTTAGAGACCTTTCCAACAGTGTTTTATATCACACAACATCACTAAAGTCAACAAACACTAAGTTTCATCATCATTATGAAGTAAATCACGGTTCTGGAAGAGGTAACTGATGAATATCAAGGACACTGTGAGTACACATTTTGCTAGTGACCCAAGGCCTGGTAATGGTGGTGAAGAAATATCTGTTGGCTTCTTTTAATGCTTTAAACCGTGGCCTGAATGGAATTGTCTTATACTATACAATTACTGACTTTCCCTGAGGTTGATACAAGGAATTATCAACCCGAGAAAATTAATATTCACCGAGGACATAGGGCGAGGTGAATATTACTTTTCAAGGGTTGATAATTCCTTGTATCAACCTCGTGAAAGTCAATTATTGTATTTTTTATTATGACAAAAAAAATCATTTGCAAATTTCTTGCATTATTACGTATTTTTTTAAGAAAAACTGCATATTATTATGCAACAAAATAAGTTTAATTCCAATATTACGGTATATAAGAAGCAATGTGCATGAACTTATTTTTTCATGTTGAAGTTAATTGTTATATTTGAACAGTACCTAAACATTGGAACAAGGAAATTAAAGAAAGGAACAAGTTGGTAATACCATTTCTATTTTGATCGCAAACAGGTATTTGGAATCATAATATCAGCCTATCTGCGCTATTTATAGATAACAATGACAGAGTGGCAAAATATGAACTCGATTTCGATAAAAATAGAATAGATCAGCAATACTAGAGTATATCAACACTTTTGATGAGTGTTTTCGCCATTTAAATTACAGTGGAGCCCACTTAATTGGATATCTCTTAATTGTATATCCCTGTTAATTGAATATAATTTTCAAACACAAAACCATTTACCATACTTTTATTACAAATTTGATCTGTTAATTGTATATGGGTTGTAGAGTAAACTCCTGTTAATTGTATATAAATTTTTGTAATATGTTGGAAAAATTACTGTGACACGCACCAAATTCCCCTTATTTATCAACCTTTTTGGCCTCACTACATCCAATACAGGCATTTATTCTATTATATCTTGTTTGACAGAGCTCTATGAGCTCTGTCAAACAAGATATAATAGAATAAATGCTCATTTTATCTCCAGAACACAGGAAACTGACCAAATCCCTGTTAATTGTATACTGTTAATTGTATACTCCTGTTAATTGAATAACTTTCACTGGCAAAATGGATATTCAATTAAGAGGATTCTACTGTACCAGATTTTTTTTTGTCATATAATAAAATATTATATATTCTGAAATGGGTGAGTCTACGGTATAGCCATCATGGACTGGTCGTAATCCATGCTTGAGCAGTGATGTCTGTGCATGCGTTTACCAGGTAATAAAAATCATCGTCAGTACAATTTTAATTAATGAAGTAGCGGGTTGTTCCCAGTGCTTCATTAAGTAAATTTTTGGTGATTATTCCTATAATAAGTGTTTGAATCTAATATTATTTGGCCTGTGGAAATATTGCCCACCTGTGGAATGTGACCAGTCCATGACAGCTGTACTGTATGAAGTATTTGTGGGTAGATTCAGTAATAATTTAATTCTTTAACAGGTGTGGGCTGTGGGATTAAATTATTGCTAATAGAAGTAGAGGTCAATTTAGTTCTTGATTGTCAACTTTTGTTTTACACAAACACTTGTGCAGACCAGTTTGAAAGGGTTAAGGCAAAATACAGTCAAATGAAATGGTCATTCATCCAGTTTGTACAAGCCAGAATGTGGAGATGGGCGATACACCGAAAACTGAAATAATACTGATATCATGGGGAGACTGAAAAACCAAATAGAACCAATCATTGAATACTGATGAAACCAATTGTATTTTTTTAGTTTTCCAACATTTGCTACATGTATTTATAAGGCCTTGTTGAGGCTTGATAGCAATTGAAGTGTTCATTTTCAAGAAAGAAGTGACTTATTTTCCTTTTTGTTAACCATTATGAGCCAGAGAAATTTTTCAGAATTCCCACTAAACTACATACCTGTACATGTCCAGTTGCTTAGCAGTGACCAAGACTTCCCTAGAAATCACTGCTTATGTGATTTGATGGTTTGTAAAAGACACATGCTCTGAGATTGCAAAAGCCTGAAAAAGGCCTATAAATGTTCAGGTGTGTTTGGAACAAGTCACAAGATTAATGTAGATGTGATTTGTGTTGGCAAACGAATACCAGTGTTGAGCTCATTGGCGGTGGTATTTGTGGTGCTGTGGTACTACAATGATCCAAGAACAACTTATTCTGTATTTTCTTGTCGTGAATTTCATGTTGGTACTATTCGCAAATCTCAGTCAAGTCAGATTCAGAATACCAAACCTATACTGTGGTGTGCCCCCCCAAAATACCGAAGCCGATACCAAACACAAAATTCAAATACTCCCCACCTCTTCCTGAGCGTGTCTGACTAGACCACAAATCTGTCACATTCCACTTGAGAAAGAGACCACTTTAGTGATAATTGTACCTGTTTCTCTCTAAATGCTTAAAACCCAAAGACACTCAGCACACTCAAACTAGGAAAGTTCCACATATTTTAACCCTGGAGTCCCTATACAGCCACAATTGTTAACTGGTTGAGGACTACATTATTTTTGCTTGTCAAATTTGTTCATCAGTATTTGTTTTATTACAAATTATTGGAGGGTGCCTGTTGGCACTCTCCAATAGTTTCTACTAAAACAATTCTATATAAACCAAATATTATTTGCATTTCACTGAAAAAGGAACATGAGTAAGGAAAGTAATGGCTTTTGCTCTGGTACCCTCCTTTTTTTGAAAGCCCTGATAGTGGTTTCTAGCACACACCCAGTTAATGGGCAACTTATTACAGAGCATTATTCAGTTGCCCCAAGTGTATTCATCCTTGAGACCTCCATCGGTAGACAGCATTTATCATGGCAGTGTTATAACATCAATGTTGACTGCCTATACAGGCACCAACATTGATGTAAAAACATTGCCAAGATAAATACACCTCATCCCCTGAGTTCCAATGTGTTCTGTGTGCCAACTGGCACATAGAACACATTGGAACTCAGGGTACGAATTGTGTGCATGAAAGGTAGTAATTATCATAAAAGTTAATCTGAAGCTTTACAGGTTACATGTAAATAATTGATGGCATTGAAACAGTGTGTCATCTGAATGCATGTTTATGTCACCAAGGGCACAAATTATGTAACAGGACTTCCAATTCGAACTGCATTTCTCTTTTGCAGGCATGTATAAATACCCCCATAGAGACAATAACTCAGCATTTGAGCAATCACTCACCTCATCAGGCACAGTGCAATTTTCATCCAGCTTTGATCCATATGTAACAAAGCATTATGAATCTATGAGTGGAACGCTCCATGATACAGCTTCACCTGATGTTATCTCACAGCTTATGGTAGACAGACTAGACCAGCAGAGTAGGGTAAGCTAAATTATCGATGAAGATGTGAATGTTGAGAATGAGCAGTTTTAGATCTCTCAAAATACCTGTCTCATAGAATAAGATTTACAGGGAGTATGATCAGGAAGTGGGATGGGAGGATGAAAGATATGTGGTTATTCAGTGACACAAAGTGGAGGGTTAATATGCTTGTACAGGATATCAAAGGGTTTGTTTCTGAGTGTTGGGAGGAGAGAAGGGGCAAAGGGCAAGGGTGGAATTTGCAGGTTCTCCATGAAGGTGGCAGATTTGTGTGTATGTATGTCTGTTTTTTAGTGTGAATAAGGGGTTAGTGGGGGATCAAAACCTATTTTCTAGGAGCAAATGCCCATCTTGCCCTCTGTCGGCACCACTACTGGTGCTTTTGCAGTCTGGTCTAGTGCAATTGATCCGTTGTTGATCAATTATTCATGTTTTAAATTGCTTGTACCCAAAGTCTAGTTTGCATTTGCAAATCATTCAGCAGCTGATTGTTGGTGTGTTATATTTGATTTGACTACGAAATCCACAAAACTGGGAAGCCAACTATGCCAATGTTTTATCTTATTTATCAGACACCTGTACTCGTTGAGTGTAAACTGTACCTATGAACTCCCTCATTTGCAAGTGGTGTAAATTTCAATGAAACACTGTGCATTCAGTGGGCATAGCTTTTTACTTTCAATAATTTAAATGAAGGTACATCGAAACAAAACCCATCCATCATGTGTTATTGTGCTGTGTGGTATACCACATTTTCGGTATGGATTTGGTATTATAAGGATACCGAAAACTGTACCGAAACCAATCAAAATACTGCTTATTTCGGTATATATATTTTTCTGCAAAAATGACAGAAAGTCAACTCATCAAGGTGGATCGTAAATCTAAAAGACTGTGGGCTGCATATTTTGATCGAATTGATAAGAAAACGTGCAAATGTGAACTTTGTAAGCAACAGGTAGGCAGCAGATGCTGCAAATAGGTCGGAGAAAGAAATAAAAATGTGACTGCAGAAAAATGAAAAATGGAAAGTTGTTAACTTGGTTCTTCCATTTCTGAAGAAATAAGCCCAGTTCCAGTGTTTCCAACATTCTGGCTGATTCAATATATTTTCTAGAAATTACTGTGCGATTTATTCACAGGGGACATTGGGGGTTGGGTGTGAGGTTGACTGATTGACATTTGGTTGGAAATAATCCACTGGTTTTGAAAATTCAATACATTGACAACTTGACATACAAAACGTTGATACTGCCAGTGGTTATCTCATCTTAGCGATTTTTTTATAGCATTTCTTTCAATTCAGCATTAATATTTTAAGTTGCAGATACTTTTAACAACTGATCATTTTATTAAAATACAAGCCCCAAAACTTTAACACCCCCCAATCATCTGCTTTATATCCTTTCGAATAAATAATTTATACTGCACACCAGCGCACAGGGGAAAGATGTGATTGACCTTAATTTTAAAACACATTAAAAAGCAATGTATGGAAGCCAACAGGCAACATCCGATTTAGCATTATCGAAGTTCATTTGGTCGATCAAGTGCAGCAAATGCTTTGAAAATGATTTGATGTTATTAGTAAAAAATCGATTTGTACATTTTTCCTCATGGAAAATGAAAATTTACCCCAATTTGTCATGGAAAATCATGGCTTCTCTGGAATTTTCAGAAATGTGTGTGAGGCCAAGAACCAGAAGCGAAGTTAGTGAACACTGATAGAGTGATTCCACTTAAAATACCCTGTAATTGCAACTAGATGAATGTCATAAATAGAGGATATGGAATGAGTGTTTTTCTCATATAATATTTATGAAACGAGTCTAAGAATTTTCCGTTTCAGCGAGCCTCTGGCTCGCCCAGTTGGAAAACACTCATTTCATATTCTATTTATCATATGACACACACACTCACAAATTAGCCACTTAGTATGACTTTTTAACCCATCACCTAACTTGAGTTGCAGACAGCACTTGGTAAAAACATCCTCATATTACTAAAAATGTCCATCTTTTGCTTCCAAAACATAGGTTATGACCCCTCATTGGAATGAGCGCAACATGCTAGTTCCAATGAGGGGTCATAACCTATGTTTTGGAAGCAAAAAGTGAAAATATAAAAAAAAATTAATGGCATTTTTATTGTATTGCACGAGACGGTTTTTGCCGTTATGTTAGGTAAAAGATTAATACAATATAACCCACCCTAAATAGGACAGATAACGTAAATTCTCCGTACAGAAATTATGCAAATGTGACCAAGTTGTATTTTGTTTAGCCAATCAAATTGTCCAGTTTTGAAATTGACCAATGAAAGCTCCCAACTCTAATTATGCAAATTATGAAAATGTGGCCCAGTTTTATTTTGTTCAGTCAATCAAATTGTCTGGTTTTGAAATTGACTAATGAAATTGATGGTAGGCTTTATTTATCTCTGATTAATATGAAAACAAAATATCAAATGTTTTAAAGTGAACAAAATGGATGAATCATATGATAAAACATGTTATTTTATATCAGGGTTTCCACTAGGGGAAAATTTGTGGGTCCGGTAGTTTAAAGAAAGTGAAACTCACACGCCTTTGGCGTGTGCCAGACGTGCCAAAGGCACGTGCGTATAGAGGGGGGCCTGGGGAAAATTTTGATTTTTAGGTACTCTCTGGTGGCCTCTGGGGACATTCTGGTCGCTAAAATGCTGAATAATTGATGTGGAAAATATGTATTTTTTCCTCCTACAATTCTCTAAATTTCCACGGGACACACAATACTACATCTGGTCGGAGGTTTCATAAAAATACAAACCCAAAACAACACAAAATCCACGAATCCTAACAGTGACTGAGCTTTGTTTATAACTGCTCACTGTATTATTCGAAAAGAACCATGATGCGGACGTGAGACGTCAAGCACGTGCAATAACGTACTGACTCGTGTAGAAGCCCATGTATGTTACGTAATTTGCTTTAAAAATTCTCATAATTATCTTGTACATACGTTTCATTTTCAGGCTACTCTCGAAAGTCGAAGCCAGAAATGGACGTTAAGTATGTCAATCAGCACTGCAAACCGCCCCCTTGAAAACAGACAAACATTGTCTGTTTAAAAATAGAGGGTTTTTTTTAAATATGTACATTTAAAAAAAATTTTACGAATAAAACAAAATATAGCTTCACACAAACTCAATAAAAGAATCATAATATGAAGACCAGATAAAATTTACACAGCGAAATATGAATAACAAATTAGTTGCCTCCCTTGGCACCATTCGAAAAATTGATTTTACACTGAAAGTCATAACTTCACATGTTGCAGGGCATGATGAAATGATAAATGAATATGTTTTATTGAACCAATAAGTCATAAATCATATCCCTGGTTATATTGTTATATAATTCTCAAATACCAGAGTTGTAATTATTTTTTATTTTTAATTACCACTTTCTCATTAATTTCTGAACACCCGTTTTTCACAATGAGTTGTGCACGCTCGAAAGTGGCAATGTTCTTTCACAATGAGTTGTGCACCGCTCGAAAGTGGCAGTGTTCAATCAGTATCTTTCTGATGATATTCAACCACTGTGAAAACTATATGTTGTGGGCGTGTTTCAGACAACTCCTGACAGCAGCCTGCACACTCATTTGAAACAAGTGACAGCTTCCAAAATGAGTACATCATTTGTCGCTCAAAATAAAAGCCAGTGATTTCGGACCAAACACGAAAATTTGAGTCCGAAATTTTATAGGCGACGTTTAGGATTTGAACTTTGTTTCCCCCTCTCGTCTGGGGGTTATAAGGTATCAGGTTGTCGCCAGTAATAGTAGGCATAGTATACAACATAATTGTGCCTATATTATGTGAAAACAAAGGATCCCGAGTGTCGTTACGATACAGCATTGTACTCGACATTTTAACCACCAGCTTTTCTGACTGATCATAGTATGATCGGCAGGGGGAATGGGTCCGAGCGACGGACCCGCTGCCGGTATAGCGGAAACCCTGTTTATATGTTTATCAAGGATGAACCCAAACAATGAAAGGTGGATGACACCATGTCATTGACGTGTTTCATGAATGGTAATGATTGCACGATATTTTCACAACTGGGATTATCACAGAGAGATTAATTAGAGTTGAATTACTTCAATTTACTTGCATATTTGTGTAGATATTGGACATTGGATTCACTGGACAGTGGACATTAATCTTGTTGCAACTTTGAAAGATAAATGGGAGGTGGGGGGGGGGGGGGGGCGCAGGGCCTGACCAAAAGTGTTACTACCAGTGAAATCTTACTGAAAAGCCCTGAAGTTGAAGAACATATATGTTTCTTTTACCTGATTCAATGGGTGAGGGGAATGGTACATGTATGAAGGACAGAGAGGCCAACTGATCAGCTTGGCAAGTTATTTAATGAATCACTCGATGCAGTGTGATGATTCACAATGAATGGAGTGATTCATTAAATAACTTGCTAGACTAATCAGTTATCACAGTAACTTGTCAAGTTCATGAGATGTCAGCGCTGAACCTGTTAAGTTACTTTCTGGTTGAATGTTGGGAAATTGGGTCAGTTTGTGAATATATTTTTATACTATAACCCAATGGCCCAGACTTAGCTGGTGCTAACTCAAAAATATCGAGGGCCAAACACAAATTTTGCCCTCCCAATTCCCAAAATTTGCATGCAAAACCGAAAATTAGAAGTCCTATTTGGCCCTCCATACATTTACTCTCTGTGCAGACACCAGGAAGTGACCAGAATTGGCGCCAACATCATTCTTTGTTTGGCCCTCAGTCGGATAACAACAAACTGACACCTGTGCTTTTAAATCTCAGTTTATAATGATGCCACACACAAATCAATGCTTAATTTGGTGGATCCAAGGACACAACTGGATGAAGGAATGAAGAGACGCTGGTTTGAAATGTTCAGGGCTATAACTTTATAATATTTATAAAAATTATTTCATGTTCCCCAATTTCGGGACATGGGCCTGGCATCATCATTATTACTAATGATTTTTCCACTGTTAAGTGTTCCTTCCCTATCCTACCTTGAAGCTCCCTAGTTAAACTCCCAAGCTTTTTGGCTTGTTTTATTTAAATTTTTTTGTAAAATTTCTTGGGAGTTTAACGTGTTACACAGAATGTTTATTCTGCATATTCCCATGATTACGTTCTCACCCTTGGGGTGTTTAGGCATTTTGGTCATGTATCATACATCCGATGTATCGTTTTTCCTTATCAACCTACTTCAATTGTTTACTACAGGCTTGCACTACAGTGGAAGAACCTAACTCGGATAAAATACTCTCTATTTTAATCTTTCCCAAGATTTGGGAAAGAAAAGTGGTGTAAAAACACCACCAAAAAATAAGCCATAACTGGGTCGAGCGCCAGTATGGGACGCTCTTCCATAGTACAAATCCAGGACTTCCGTAAAACAGTGCGCAATGCGTCAATTCGTCATTCTTTTTGCCCTCGCCTTGGTGAGTTCTCGTGGCCATTTCTTCTGCACCCGCGGGTGGTGTGGAACACTGTCGTTTTGGGAGCCTCCCGACTCGACCACGTCTGGTGTGAGTTTACCCCCTCCGTGGGGGATGTGAAGCTCCTCCTGCCCCTATGGGGGGGGGGGGGGGGCACGTCTGGTGTGAGTTTGACCCCCTCCGTGGGGGATGTGCAGCTCCTCCCGCTCCCACGGGGGGTGGGGAACGCTATCGTTTCGGGGTTGGCCGATTTGACCACGTCTGGTGAGAATTGCCCCCCTCCGTGGGGGATGTGCAGCTCCTCCCACACCAGCGGGGGGTGGGGAACGCTGTCGTTTCAGGGCTTCCCGACTCGACCATGTCTGGTGAGAGTTATTCCCCTTCCGTGGGGAATGTGCAGTTTTTTACTGCGGTGGATACTGCGGGAGCTGTTGGATTTCTGGTGAAGAGATGCCTGGTTCCGGGATTATGCGCCCTCTCCAGTCGACATCTGAGGCTGTCACTAGGGTTGTGACGACTCCTTTGGAGGCCGAGCTTGGTGGCTCTCTCCGCTTTACCGCCAGTTTCAACAGCTCCCATCGTATCTGCTGCTACTGCTGTTCCGTCATTGGGCACCGTTTTTAGCTGGCCTCGGCTTATCCCTGCCAGAGTCTGCAGGGATGTCTGTAGTGTGGTTGTGGGGTATTGGCCTCAGCCTTCCCCGACTTCCACTCGGCGAAGTCGGATGGGGCTGCCGACTGAACCCCCTACTGTGTCCTCTCAGCCATTGAGCACAGTAGTTTTATACCTGCAGTGGTCTGCTGCGGTGTCTGGTTGTGTAGACGGGGGGGGGGGGGGGGGGGGGACCAGCCTTCCCTGACTTCAACTCGGCGAAGTTGGAAGTGGTTGCCAGCCGGACCCTCTACTGTGGTCTCTCCGCTGTCGAGCACCACAGTTGTCATTGGATTCGGATGTTCTTAGTGGGACACTATGAACTCCGTGGCATTTCCGTCCACTCATTCTGGCCACACGACCAGTTTTGGGGGACCAACGTCTTTTGTGCAGCCTGGACCTTCTGCCCCGCAGAGGTCCGCGGTGACTCTCATGAGTTCCCGCTATGTTGATCCTCGGGGTGTGTCACACCCCTATACACCCCTATACACGTCTGCCTTCAGACGTTTCAGCTGCCACCCGTCGACCCACGTCGGGTGTTTTGGAGGATCGTGACCCTTCGCTGGTTAAGAGGGTCAGAGGTGAAGCCACTTTGCCGGTTCGTTCCCCTGTCGAACCTGCCAGTAAGGGCAGTGAGCTTAGGGAGGCCCTCTCCTTACTCACTCCGGTTCTGTCAAAGAGCCTTCCCGTTGCTTCCAGCGAGGCAGCGAGTGGTTTTCAGGCGCCCCCTATGGCGCCGCCTCCCGGGATTGGAAACCGGCCGCTTTCTGATCCCCCTGGTGTTCCGACACCATGGAAGGCGTCAGCTGGTTTGCCCACGATGGACTATGAGTCTTCCGACTCAGGGGAAGAGTCAGACATGTTTGATGTTGAGAGCCAGCAGTCTTCGGACTTGGGGGCAGCTCTTGATTTCGTGGTTGGGTTCCTTCCGGATCTCAGTTGGTTGAAGCATTTTCAGCCTTGGACTCTAAGCTAAGTTCCAAGGCTATGAAGGCTCCGTTCTTCACCAGGGTTGACACCTTTTTGCCTCTGGCGCATTATCGTTCCAACAATCCGTCGGTCTACCAGACTATGACGGTTTTGGATCAGGACTCCAATTCCCTCGGGCTTTCCAAGTCCAAGTCTGCCATCATTCCGATGACGACTCTGGAGTTCACATTGGGCTTATCGAGAGAGATGCTTGGTATGCTTTCTCTCTCCGATCACGTTGTCTCAGCTTTAGCTGCTTATCTGCCCCCAGATAAGTTTGACGAGGTACAGGCTCCTTTGCGTGTGCTGTTCAAGGCACTCATGCATCTTACACGCATGCCTGTAACACGGCTAATCTGGAATTAGTTCGAAGGGACTCTGTGCTGGACACAGCCCGATCCTTTCCTGAGGAGCAGTGCGCTACTCTTCGATCTGCTTCTTTGGCAGGTCTGCAACTTTTCCATGGTTCTGTGTTGACGGTCCGGGATGACGTCCTACGTCATTCCAATGATCAGCTGCTGTTTCTTCAGCTTGATCAGCCTTCTAGGGTAGGCACGGGCCGTTCCAACCCTAACAAGTACCCTCTGCTTCCTCTGCGAAGCAAAGGGGCTGATCCTTCTGCCTCCACTTCTACTTCTTACTCAAGGGGTAAGGGTAAGCGTCGGCAGTCTTGAGGGAAGTCCCAGGATTCTTCATTCAGTAGAGGAGGTGTTTTCTCCTCTCGCGAGCCTCGACATGAAGGTCCTCACCTCGACTCGTCCCAGGTTGGAGGAAGGATAGCAGAGTTTGCAGACCGTTGGGCCACCATCACATCCGATCCTTGGGTGTTAGATGTTGTTTGGTCCGGGCTGCGAATATCCTTCCGAAAGCACCCCACTCTGTCCAGGGTGCCTCTTCCAACCACAGTTCCTTCAGACATTTTACGTCGGGAACTTTTGTCCCGGAAATAGACAATCTCCTGACAAAGGGGGCGATTGAGGTCATCAAGAACATTAGGTCAGTGGGTTTCTATTCCCACCTGTTCTTGGTGCTGAAGAAGGACGGCCGACTTTGACCGGTTATCGATCTGAGTTTCCCGAACCAGTCTATCATTGCTCCCAAGTTCAGCATGGAGACTTTCAAGTCGGTCCTCTGTTCAATTCACCAGGGAGTTTTCGCTTCCAGCTTCGACCTGTGAGACGCTTACTTTCACATTCCGTTTCATTGGGCGTTACAGAAGTATCTCAGGTTCGTTTTTCTGGGGCGAGTTTACCAGTTCAAGGCCATGCCTTTCGGCCTCAACCTGGTTCCTTGGGCCTTCACCAGACTGATGTCGCATGTGATAGCTTTCCATCGCACACAGTCCAGGGTGACTACTTCGGCATATCTGGGCGATATCCTCCAGGGGCATTCCAATGCTGCCTTACTGGAGTCGGATGTCGCCACTCTGTTGAGCTTGCTCACATCGCTAGGTTTCAGAGTCAACGAGGAGAAGTCAGACCTGGTCCCTTCTCAGTCGTTTTATCATTTGGGGATGGCTTTCCGCCCACAATTCAATTTGGTGGCGGTTCCCCAGGCCAAGGCTGTGATTCTCTCAGCTTTTGCTCTGACTCTGTCCCAGTCCACTTCCGTGACGGCTCGGAGTATTCTCCGGCTAATCGGTCTCTGATGTTCGGTGACGGATCTCATTCCTCTGGGTCGGCTGGGTGTCAGACCTCTCCAACACTTTCTGCTCAGTCGTTGGAGGCCGAATGTAGATTTTCTGAATCTGGTGCTTCAGTTTCCAGAATATCTTTATCCTCACCTTCTCCTCTGGGCGGATGTCCAGTGGCTTTAGCAGGGTGTTCCGTTGGACTAACCCATGTCCAATCACATTCTGACGGCAGATGCCAGCGATCTCGGATGGGGTGCAAAGTTGGATCCTCTAGGTCTTTCCATTCACGGGATGTGGGACCAGGATCATGCGGCGCTACACATCAACCAGAAGGAGCTTCTTGCTCTTCTTCTGAGTTTCAGGCAGTGGATCCCTCACCTGTCGAATCGCTAGGTCCTTCTGGTGTCCGACCATTCGACGGTGGTTGCTTACATTCGGAACCAGGGCGGCACGCACTCTGTTCCAATGTACAAATTGGCTCTTCTACTGCTCGCTCAGGATGTCCATGTCGGGGTGGCTGTTCATCACATTCCTGCTTGTCTGAACGTCCTAGCTGACTCCCTGTCCCATCGGGGCAGGGTCATTTCCACCAGGTGGATGCTCCACATGGCGGGTTCCATCGATCTCTTGCGACTCGTTGGAACCATCTGGTGGACACTTTTGTGTCCCCGTGTCCAGATGCTCTGGCTTTTGCCGTGGACACTCTGGCCCTCTTTTGGGATGGTCTTGTCGGCTACGCCTTGCTACCGGTTCCGATTCCGATTCCGCCTCAGGTTCTCGCCCAGATATGAACCTGCAGTCGCCGAATCCTTTCGATCACACCCGTCGCCTCGGTGGGTGTGGATCAATCTGCTCCACTCTCTGTTAGCGGCGGTTCCGGCATGTCTCCCTCTACTTCGCGACTTTCTGTGCCAAAGTTGCCCAAGGAGGTTTTACGTTGACCCACTTCATTGTGCCTTCGCACATGTCTTTTATCGGGTCCTGTCTCCTCCGTAGTGGTTTTTTGAGACACGCAGTGGAGTTGCTTTTCAATTTCTTCTTCAAGGAGGCACTCACTCCACTGGTTTAGCATCTGTGGCTAAGTGGAAGGTTCTTCTGTCGATGGTGTGCGATCACTCTGTTGCTTCTGTCACTCCTTCGATCACACTGCTTGCGGAGTTTCTGGTATATGTTTGTTTCGGGGGGTCTCGAGCAATGGGTACATGTCCATGCTTCGGAGACATATTTCATATGTGATACCGCATTGTTTCGACACTCATCCTTGCCTATCCAAGCTTGTTCAGCTCTTTTCCTTGAAAAGGCCTAGGACTTTGCAGATTCCTCCAAGATGGTCACTTTCTTGGGCGCTGCTCTGCTTGGGGGTGGGGGGCGTTCACGCCTTTATCCTGGATGAATATGCATTCTCTCACATGCCAGATCTCTCCTGCATCCATTTTTTGATGGATTTGTCTTGCTATTCGTGCAGCTTCTGCTCGTCTAGCTACTGGTGATTGTATTACCAATTGTTTTTTCTGCCACAAGGTGCGTGCATTGTCTTCCTCTTTTAATAACTCTGTCATGTTGTCGGATGACGGATGTTATTCTGGCAGCCTTCTGGAGAAATGCTACATTCTCCTTTTATCTGCGACAGTTGCAGGAGCCAACAGAGAACCTTGGGGCTCTCTTTCTTCGGCTCAGGCTGTTGTCTATCCCAGCCTTTCAGCTTTTTTCAGGGTCAGTTCCAGCTTTGTGCTGTTACTGCCCTTTCTGTCTGTGCGTCGCACTTCACCATACGCCTCATCTTTCATTGTCTTTTCTAATGTTTGTGATGTTATGGTTTGATAGGCCTAGGGATCTCTTCCTCTGTCCACGGTCCCAGTGCTATTGAGTTATGTGTGGGTTGGTTGTGTGATTCCCTCCAGCCTTTTGTCTATTCAGCCTGTAGTAAACAATTGAAGTAGGTTGATAAGAAGTATAAATTTTATAGTAAATTTCCTTTCTTATTATACCTACCGAAATTGCTTACATGGAGGCCATCCCGTCTTCTTATTCGGGTAAGAATCCGTCCTCCCCGCTGATCACATAACTCCTGTGTTGTTCGGAATCAAAAGAATGACGAATTGATGCATTGCGCACTGTTTTACGGAAGTCGTGGATTTGTACTATGAAAGAGCGTCCCATACTGGGTGTGCGCCGATGGCACTCGACCCAGTTTTGGCTTATTTTTTCGTGGTGTTTTTACACCACTTTTCTTTCCCAAATCTTGGGAAAGATTAAAATAGAGAGTATTTTATCCGAGTTAGGTTCTTCCACTGTAGTGCAAGCCTGTAGTAAACAATTTTGGTAGGTATAATAAGAAAGGAAATTTACTATAAAATTTATACTTCTCCTCTGAAGATCTTGCTTTACATAAGATAGTTCAAAATCTGTTACTGACTTCGGGCTGTGTTGCCTGAGATCTTGTTTCCGGTTTTCATTCTGACATTGTTTACATTGACAATGCTCTAGTTTCCTAATTATTATTATTATGGTAGGACTGTTGTAAGATACATTAAATATTCTGGTAGTGTAGCAATTAATTTTTTGGATAGTGAAATAATTTTTGTCCACACTTGGGCTCTATCGGGATACATTTGGGCACATCGTTCCCTTTGGGAACTTGGGCTCTTGTCAAAATTTTTCGAAAACATTTTTTGTGTAAATTATTTTTCGATTTATATTTTGAATGTTATTTGTTATGTATCTTTTTATAATATTTAATGTGGAGTTGGTGGGAGTACGATCGACTTTATTTTGCGTCATTATGAAAGCATAATGCTCAAATGCAAGGTGAGGAAGCCTTTCCTCTGATTTACATGTTGGTTGCTTTGCTTGTAGTCGATGTACTCCCACTAATTCTTGCTCAGCATGTGTTGCATGGGATGACAAATATTGGAGATTGGTGACACGGTATGTTGTTAGAGACGAGAGGCCACTGGCAGTCCTCTCACCAAAAAGTCGCTCTAGTTTTTTAGTTTCTATTTACAGAGGAACAAGAACATGGTGATGTTTACATTACGCCGTCAGAGAGTGAGCTTCCGTCATCGCATTTAGATAGTCAATCAGAGCTAGCAGCTAAAGTGCTCATGAATATTAGACAGGGCAATAAACCACAATGTGGTTTCAGCTCCCTGTCGCCAGCTAGCTCGACCAGTGAAGCGGTTACTCCGTCCATGGGTACCGTGACGCCAGGTGTGTCCATTGCGGTCGAGGAGAGTAGAAAGGGTAGAGCGAGCACTATAAAATAAAAACAGGCTCACCCTGCGACGACGGAGAGGAAGAAGCCGGCAAGTTCAGCGGGAAGCTCGGCGAGGTCTGAAGGACTGCAAGCGAGAGAGCCCCCTCTCTTTCATAACAACATCAGGGGCAAGATATTGTGATTTGGAACTTGTACAGTTTTGCTACCAGTGGGATCACCCCATGATTCTTTAGTTTGCGATGCACCGGAACAATCGTTACCATCATTTGTGTCGCCATGCCCAGATTATTGAGCGCAGACAGTAGACGCTCTGCAAATTCATGGGGAGGAATAACAGGATATGCGTATCCTCCTATTCATTTGATTCAATAGCTTATGTTTAAGTTTAAACAGTGAATCCTACTGGTAGCGCCTCTCTTGTCACAAGAATCTTGGATCAAAATTCTCAAGTGTCGGTTATGTGACGCTCCCCAGAAGCTTTCTCCCAGATAGGGTCTTCTTTCAGGGGAAAGAAGACCCTATCTGGGAGAAAGGGAACCATTTCGGTTTTTTATCTTGACTGACACAGGTACGATTAAATAATACGGGTGAGGGGATTTTGTTATGACTTCGAATTCCCCCCCCCCCTCCCCCCCACCAACCACCATAAGAGAACCATTTCGGTTCCTATATTTTTCTGTTAACTGACACAAGTACGATTGAATAATGCGGGTGAAGCGATTTCGTTATGACTTTGAATCACCCCCCCCACCCCCCACCCCCCACCCCCACCACCACCACCCCCCCCACCCCCCCCCCCCCCCCCCACCCCCCACACTCAGACACTTCCTTATGTGTTATAAGCAATTACTGGGCAAGATGTAGTTCTCTTCCCGCAAGCTTTATTATTGTAATACATGCATTTTATGCATTTATGTGGTGTTCTGTGGCGACCTCATGAGCTCATCCGCTTTTTAGCTGAATTAATGCCCTATTATTTTGGTTGATTTGTTATATATATAAGCGTTTATTTATAAATCATCACAATTAAATTGCTACTCTTGAGTATCTCGCAGGCTGCATAACCAGTTAACTGGTATTCAGATGATTACATGCTAATATATATGCGATCGCACATTATTATTATTAGACTAACGCTTTATTGTATTTGGTGGACCTTGAAATAATAATTTATTTTGGGGGCGGTCCGTGTAGGAGCCTGTTAATCATACCTTTGTACATCTCTAGATCCAAGTTTCTATTTTGTTTGGTACTCATATTACACGTGCTTTTACGATCATAGATATCAAATTATTCACGTTGAAGAGTGTTGTTACTGGAATTTATTGTACAGTGGCCGCCTATGGTGGATCATGTAGGAAGTGTGCTTTCTCTTCAGGAATCGTTCAGTGTGGCTTGATCAGATATGTGTATGTTATATTTTATATAACTGATTTTCAACATATCTGTGTACTTTGTCTGCAATGTAAGCTATTTACTGTGCAATATTAATTTCCAGGATCGTCGCTATAGCCGTAACTTCTGAAGTAACATTAAGCACCATTTATTAATCATGAATTAATACCTGAGTGCGTGCTCGACGATTAATTATATTGTTGTTGGGTACCGCTCTTATTGTTTCCAGAGCTTTCCCCCTTTTTTATTTTGAAGGTTTCTTCAAAACGGGGGGGGGGGGGGGGGGGGGGGGGGGGGGGGGGGGGGGTGTTTACCCATAATCTGGCTTAAAATGTATGTATCTTTGAAGGATGGTGTTTTTATCCGTATTTATATCCTGCATACAGCTGAAATGTTATTGTAAGGCATATGTTTGTGGGAGATTTTCTCTTATTCTCAGATACGCCATCCTAATTTTTGGGGCTTAGGGCTTAGTCTGGGCTAGCCTTGGAAAATTAGGAACTTGTCTTCATACTTACATTAAGGAATCACTTCATTGGGCTTCTTGTTTAGAATATGTCTCCTCTATTACTGTACAGAGAGACATACATGTGATTCCTAACTGTTCTACATGTAAGTTCCTTCATTATGGATTGCAGGATTGGAATTATTTCAGAAGTCTTAAGCCCTCCACCTATTTACGATTCAGCTATGTCTGGGCCATTGGTATACTGTATAAAAATATGATAAATTTATACCAATTTGTATATTTTTATACTTACCAATGGCCCAGTCGGGAAGGTCCCTCCCATGAGTGGGCACTCATATCTCCCTGCTGAATTATTATGTAACACTCTCTTTTACAAAGAATGGTATTGGCGCCAATTCCAGTCACTTCCTGACGTCTGCTCATGCACGGAGGGTAAATGTATGGAGGACCAGTTAGGATTGGGGGGCAAAATTTATGTTTGGCCCTAGATATTTTAGAGTTAGCACCAGCTGTGTCTGAGCAATTGGTAAGTATAAAAATATACAAATTGGTATAAATTTATCATTTTCTCACATGCAAGACGGCTTTTCTGATGGCTTTTCCCTCAGCTAGGCGGGTTAGTGAGCTTCACGCCGTCTTGTTTGACCCGGCCTTTTTCAGGAGCTCTCCCAGCAGTGTTATGTTTACCACTGATTGCTCCTTTCTGGCCAAGAATCAGATACCAGAAACTACTCCACCTCATATCTGTATCAGGGCTCTTCCTTCTGTTGAGGGTAACTGCCCTTTGCTCTGTCTGTTCGTGCAATTTGCATTTATCTCATTGGACGCAGTTCATTAGGAAGGGTAGGAAACCGATTTTTTCTGTCTCTTTTTCCTAGTCGACAGAAGATCTCTCCTCAATTCCATTTCTCGATGGATTTGTCTTGCTATTCACATGGCTTATGCTCGTCTAGCGACTGGCAGTTGTACTACCAATCGTATTTCTGCCCACGGGGTGCGTGCATTGTCTACCTCTTGGGCTTATACTAACTCTGTCATGTTGTCAGATGTTATGCTGGCAGTCTACTGGAGAAATGCTACTTTCTCCACCTATCTGCATCAGTTGCAGGAGCAGCCAGAGGACCTTTGTACTATGGGCCCTCTTTCTTCTGCTCAGGCTGTTGTCTACTCTAGCCATTCGGCTTCTCACAAGGTCAGTTCCAGCTCTGTGCTGTTACATCCCTTTCTGTTTGTGCATCGCACAGAACCATACACCTCATCTCTCATTGTCTTTTACTAATGTTTGTGATGCTATGGTTTGATAGGCCTAGGGTTCCTCTTCCTCTGTCCACGTTTCCAGTGCAGTTGGGTTATGTGGGGGTTGGTTATGTGATTCCCTCCATCCTATTGTCTATTCAGCTTGTAGTAAACAGTTGTAGTAGGTTGATAAGAAATTTAAATTTTATAGTAAATTTCCTTTCTTATTATACCTACTGCAATTGTTTACATGGAGGCCCTCCTGTCTTCTTATTCGGGTAAGAATCCTTCCTCCCCGCTGATCACATAACTCCTATGTTGGCGGACTCAAAAGAATGATTCATTGGTGACTGCCTGCGCACTGGTTCCGGAAGTCGTGGAATTGTACTAAGAGAAGAGCGTCCCCTACTGGTTCTGCACCGGTAGCACTCAACCCAGTTTTGGCTTATTTTTCCCTCACCTGAGCACAGCTCAAGGGGAGCTTTACTAATCACTTTCCGTCCAGCATTAACTTTACATTATCGACTTCTTCTAACAAACTACTGGACCAAATTCAACAAAATTTGCTGTGCATGTACCCTGTCATATGTCAATTCAAGTTTGTTCAAATCAAGGTGATCCGCCCCTCGGTAGGGCCACGCCTAAAAAGTGTGCTTAAATCTTAAAAAATCTTCTTCTCATGAACCAGCAGTAGCAGAGACTTGATATTTGGTGTGCAGCTTCCTTTTGAGGTGTAAACTCAGATTTATTCAAGAGAAGTTCGAGGAGCTATATTTGCCTTCGTTATGGGAGAGGCAAGAATTTTTGCCCCACCCAAAATTTCTATTTTCCAAACCGAGAGGCAGATTTGAACCAAATTTGATATGAGGCTTTATTGGGTCACAAGTACTTAATTTATGCAAAAAAAATTCCTGTTGCCCCATGGGAACCACAGGAGCTAAAAATAGAAAAAAATTAAAACGCCCATATCTCAAAAACTACATGGCACTGAAAATTCTTATTTGGTGTGAAGCTTCCTTAGACCAATAGAATGGAATGGTAAAAAAAAATTGCTTTTATCATGGGGTACTTTTTGGTGACTTTGAAAAAGTGCTGAGTCAGCATTTTTTAACACTGTGGGTAATGGGAAAACATTTAACACTACTTTTCTCCCAAACCACTGCTTCAAAAGCTTTCAAATTTCACATATAACATCTTTGGAAGATTTTTTCACATGTTTATTGAAATCAATTCCCTGGGTCCATATTTGGGTTCTCTACGGGAGCCCAAATGTTTAAATTAGTGCAGTATGAGGAATATTCTTTAAAAATCTTCTTCAGATCTACCAATAGGAATCTTTTGATATTTGGTATGCAGCATGCTTAGGGAGGTGAGATTTAAGTTTGTTCAAGCCAAATCCTTGGGTTCATATTTGGGCTGAAAATTTGGGGGCCTGGCCCGGACTTACAAATTTTGGACCAAAATCCAGAAATTAGTTTTTTGTTTTTTTATGCATTTTGGTCACTTTTAAGACAAAAAAAAATTTTTTTTTTACACTGAAAATTTGTGGTCTGGGTGGGACTTGGGAATTTTGGACCAAAATCCGGAAATTAGTTCTTTGTTTTTTTATGCATTTTGGTCCATTTTAAGAAGAAGAAAAAAAATTTTAGTCTGAAAAACTTTTGTTTGGGACTTTGGAAAATTTCCGAACAAAAATAAAAAAAATCTGTTTTTTATGCGTTTATCTCAATTGTGGCACCTGCAAGTGCAGGAACTGAAAATAGAAGGAAAATCCTGTATATTGTGTGGGCACAATAGCTTCGTCTAGTTGGTATTTGCTTTTCTTAGGAGGGATGTATGCAGCTTATTCAAGTCAAGTCCCTGGTTTGATATTTAGACTACCATGTCAGGTGAGCGCCTTAAGGCCCCCTGGGGCCTCTTGTTTCTTGGTGCTTTTGCACCATTTTTCTTTCCCAAATTGCTTGGGAAAGATCAAAATAGAGAGCATATTTTCAGAGTTAGGGTCTTCCACTGTAGTGCAAGCCTGTAGTAAACAATTGCGGTAGGTATAATAAGAAAGGAAATTTACTATAAAATTTAAATTTCCGTTATGCCAACTAACGGAGAAAAATTTTTTATTTCGTCATATATCTTATGTTCAACTCTCTATCCGTCATATACCAGGTCATCTGAACATACTAGCAGACTCGTTCCTCGGAAAGGTTGCCTGTTGCATTTGGATTGGATGCTCAACAAGCTAGTATTTGGACAGTTTTGCTACCAGTGGGATCGCCCTATGATAGTTCAGTTTGCGACGCACCAGAACAATTAGTCATTTGTGTTGCCATACCCAGACCATTGAGTGCATACATTTGATGCTCTGCAGAATTCATGGGGATGAATGATAGGATATGCGTATCCTCCAGTTCTTTTGATTCAGTAGATTATGTTTAAGATTAAACAGTCTCATTGTGAATCCTACTAGTAGCACCTCTGTCATCACAGAAACCTTGGATCAGTATTCTCATTGTCTGTTATGGGACGCTCCCCAGAAGCTTCCTCCAAGAGAGGGCCTTCTTTTCAGGGGAAGTTTTGCTCTTCACGTCCATCTCCGCCCCTAGTGGCATAATGGAGTTGGTTTGATGTGAGGGAACCATCACGGTTCCTATATTATTTGATGACTGGCACAGGAACGATTAAGTAATGCGGGTGAGGAGAATTCGATATGACTTCGAATTCCCAGCTCCCCCCCCACACACACACACACACACTGCCTATGTGTTTGGAGGCAATTACCGGGCAAGACATAGTTTTCTTCCCGCAAGCCTCGTATAATTTAATACGTATATACTATGCATTTGGGTCATGTTCTATGGCGACCTCATGGGCACATCCGCTTTTTAGTTGGATTAGTTGCCTGTGATTATTTGTTGATTTATTATATACGAGCGCTTATTAAAATCATCATAATTAAATTGATTCTCTTTGAGTACCCTGGAGACTGCATAACCAGTTAACTGGTACTCAGATGATTGCATGCTGGATTTTAATGCCCACGCACATTATATTATTAGGCTAACGCTTTATTGTATTTTGTGGACCTTGAAATTATAATCTATTTTGGGGCGGTCTGTGTCTGAGCCTGTTAATCATACCTACTTCCATTTCTAGATCCAGGTTTCTATTATGTCAGTACTCAAATTGCATATTCTTATGTGTTTAAGGTCGTAGATATCGGATAGTACACGTTGGAGAGTGTTGTTACTGCAATTTATTGTACAGAGGCTACCTCTGGATTACCTCAGAAGTGTGTTTTCTCTTGAGGGATCATTCAGTGTGGCTCAATTGGACATGTGAATGTTATATTTTATATCACCGAATTTCGACTTATCTTCTGAAGTGGCGTTAAGCACCATTTACTAATCATGGATTAATATCTGAGTGCCTGTTCGACGATTATTTATATTGTTTTTTGGTACTGCTCTTTTTGATTCCAGAGCTCTCCCCTCTTTCTTTTGAAGATTCCTTCAAAAGAAAGGGGACGGGAAGATTTTTTTACCTCTTCTCTGGCTTAATGGGTATGTAACTATGAAGGAAGCTGTTTTATCCGTAATTATATCCTACATACAGCTGAAGTGTCATTGTATGACGTATGTTTGTGGGGGATTTTCTCTCATTCTCAGATACGCCATCCTAATTTTTGGGGCTTAGTCCGGACTAGCCTTAAAAATTAGGAACTTGTTACATCCTAAGTAGCATTGTCTTCATGCTTAGAAAAAGGAATTATTTAAATTGGGCTCCTTATTTAGGAAAGGTCTCCTCTGTTACTGTATTGAATAGAGAGATATACATGTAATTCCTAATTATTCTAATTTCGTTTCATCATGGATTGCAGGATTGGATCTATGTTGAACTACCATTTAGGAAGTCCTAGGCCCTCCACCTTTTTACGATTCAGCTAAGTCTGGGCCATTGAGTTATAGTATAAAAATATTAAAAATTTAAAATAATATTTATATTTTTTATACTTACCAATGGCCCAGACGGGGATGGCCCTCCCATGAGTGGGCACTCATACCTCCCCGCTGAATTATTATGTAATACTCTCTTTTACAAAGAATGATGTTGGCGCCAATTCCGGTCACTTCCTGGCATCTGCACATGTGCGGAGAGTAAATGTATGGAAGGCCAGATAGGACTTCTAATTTTCGGTTTTGCATGCAAATTTTGGGGATTGGGGGGGCAAAATTTGTGTTTGGCCCTCGATATTTTTGAGTTAGCACTAGCTAAGTCTGGGCTATTGGTAAGTATAAAAAAATATAAATTTTACTTTAAATTTTTAATTTTCAGTGTTCTATGCATATACCGAATACCGTACCGAAACCAAGGTATTTACCAAAAAAATACCGATACCGAACCAAGCCTGGTCTTTTGAGGAGAGCTATAGTTAACGCCCTCCATGGCTCCTGCAAAATCAATTTAAGCAGGGCCATAATTGCTCTCCTTAAAAGCTGTGATAGCTCTCCTTAAACCTTCATTAATAATGGACTTAAGTATAGAATAGCTCTCCTGGCACTGGTTTAGGAGAGCCATAGTAGCTCCCCTAGATTTTTCAAAAGTCCAGGCCTGCCGAACCTGAAATTCAATACCACACATCTCTGATATGTTGGTAAATATATCTGAATTGGTAGTCATCAAAATGTGTTCACAGGTCTTTGTCTTGCTTCAATTTATAGAAGAGGAACTCTCCCAAAATGTGTAACAGCTGCTGATTGATGGTTTCTGCACACCTTTGGCAGGGACGGTTTGGAATAATTCAACCCTTTTTGATCCTCTATGGCTGCTAGTATTTTTTGTCAGACCACTGTTTCGCCAGTTTCTGTCTCTATTGAAAAGGAGGCTAGGTTGGTGCCCTTTTTGTCGTAGCTGCCACCGCTTCTCTCTCTTGCCATAATTTTGTGATTATTTTTTGATTCTCCAGCTGACGGTTTCCGTGTCTGGTATGTTTCCTCAGTAAAGCCCTGATCTAGTGGAAGAGGAAGAGATGGAGGTTTGAAGTGTCAGTTTCCATCTCTGACTGATTTTCGTTTTGTAACTCGCCATGCTCTTGTTCTACCCTCCTGTGGGAAGGAACAAAACTGTGGATAAGAGTAACAGGACTTTGAGGTAGGGAGATAGTAGTGACTCTCTCTGCCTTCATCTCCTCCTCTTCCTTCTTCCTTTGCAAGAACTCTTAGATGTGATGGGCGGCCCAGCACTTGATTCTTTAATTCATTCACTCATTCATTCATTTATTAACTCATTCATTTGTCTGTCTGTTTATACGCACGTTTATTGGATTGTCAGTTCATTTATAGATCTGTTTGCTTGCTTGTGCATTTGTTCTATTACTTCTACTGCCTACTCACTTACTCATTTGTTATTAGATTGAGACATGTTCCACTTGCTAAAACTGCACATTTTCGATCATAGTCCCTAAATTACCTTAGGTTTTTTTTTTTTTTTTTTTTTCTTTGACTAGTTTGTTCCTCCATTTGTCCATTTACTGTTCATTCGTTCATGCATCGGTCTATCCATTCACTCATGGATGGATGGATGGATGGGTGGATGGATGGATGGATGGATGGGTGGATGGATGGATGGATGAATGGACATGAGGGGGAGCGAACAGAATATTTTAGTCCACAATCAGTCAGGCGAGCAATAGTTCCTTGATTCATTCAGGATTGAAGTTCTGTTTTCTTTTTCTTCATTGTCCACCCAATCACCGTATCATCGCTTAGCGCACTCAAATAAGTCGATTATTATATACTAACACTTTCCCATTTTCCTATCACTCTTGGTGCATATATCACTGAGCCCATTCATAATTTTAGTGATTTTCTCCCTTTTTCAATCATTCACTCATTCTATTCACAATATCCAGGACACAATGTCTCTACCATCTTAAATAGCTGATGTTAGGAATGCTTTACTACCAATCAGACTGTGTCAGGATGTTTCATATTAACCCTAATAGTATAGATTTCATGAAAATACTACTGCCAAGTAATACCATAATCTCCCTTTCAGTATTGTTTCTTCTTAATGATGATTTCAACTTCGGTGGCTGCGAGGCAACTTATGGCGGGTAGCATATCCCTGGATGGGATTCAGGCAAATGATGAATATGATCTTATAAGTATTTATAACACAAAAACTAGTTCAACGCCAGACGACTATGAATCCCCTTTCAAGCAATTCAGAGATAATTGTAAATACTATTCGCCGGCGGAATTTCGCTCAGTTTTTTCTCGGACAAATGGATCACTGGGGATCTTTCACATAAATTGTCGAAGTATCAGTTGTAACTGGGACGCCTTAAAATCCTTACTGTTCGATATGCAAGACAAGGATAACAATTTTGATTTTATAGGTCTAAGCGAAACTTTTAAAATCCCTGAAAATATGACTTTCGCCTTGGAAGGCTATCAACCACTTCTTGTAAAATCTAGGGCACCAGATGATGATGGACGTGGGGGCGTTGGGGCATTTATTAAAGAGGGCATTACCTTTAAACTCAGGGACGACTTATCCAAATTCATCCCACACGTATTTGAATCCTTGTTCATCGAAATAAATGTACAAAAAACAACAAGGGTAATTGGAATTATTTACAGACCAAATACACCTCCAAGAGCAGACCTCGATCTCTTTTTGTCTGAATTAAATGGTATAATGGAACCCATAAATACCGAAAACAAAAAGGCGTATATCATGGGTGATCTAAACATTGATCTTCTCAAATCGGCAACTCATAATAATACATGTACATTCATGGACACAATGTTAAATGAAGGCTTCCTACCAACTATAACAAGGCCCACAAGAGTGACGGAGCATTCAGCCACCCTCATAGACCATATATTCTCTTCTAATATCACATCACCCTTTCTCTCTGGCATCATTGCCACAGACGTATCTGACCACTTCGGGACATTCCATATTGAATCAAATCCAAAGCCTACGAAAATCCCACAAGGTATAAAAACTAGGAAAATAAATGACAAAAGTATAGCAAACTTCCTATCCATTCTGGAACAGTGTGGTTTCTCCCCAGTCACTAACTCAGACTTCCCAAACACATGTTATAACACATTTGTCAAAACGTATCAAACAGCTTATGAAACTGCCTTCCCCCTGAAGGAGATACGCGTAAAAAAGAAATTTATTAGACAACATCCTTGGATGACAAAGGGACTTATAATTTCGTCGAATAATAAAATAAAATTCTACAACAAAAAACTAAAACAACCCTGCGCTCTAAATACACAAAATTAAAAAAACTACTGTAGAATATTCAACAGAGTAAAAAGACAAAGTAAAGCAGCATACTTCAATAATATTTTAAAAGAACACAAAAGCAATTTACGGGAAACATGGAGAATATTGAACGAAGCCATTAAATGAGTAAAAACAGCCCATACTCCGCCTTCATGGTTTAGCTTTCGGGACAGGAAAATAATGAATCCGAAAGAAATAGCGCAAGAATTTAATAAATTCTTTGCCAACATCGGCAAAACAGTAAGCGACCAAATACCATCGCAATGTAAACATTTTACAGACTACTTAACTGACGAATATGATAACAACTTCTTCTTAACCCCAACAACACCCGGTGAAATTATTGATATAGTAAAGTCTTTAAAACCTAAAACTACAAAAGATCCAGATAACATATCCACATATCTCCTAAAACGTTCCATCGATATCATAGGGTCCCCACTTTCAGATATCATAAACAAATCCTTCATTCAGGGTATTGTTCCAGATCGAATGAAGATTGCTAAAGTTGTCCCTATTTTCAAGACAGGAGATGAACATAACTTCTCAAATTACTGACCTATTAGCATCCTGTCAGTTTTCTCTAAAGTGCTTGAAAAAGCCATGTCTTACAGGTTAACAAAATTCCTTGAAAAATTCGATATTCTATATCACCATCAATACGGATTTCGAAAAAAACATTCAACCATTCACCCAATACTACATTTATTGAAAGAAATAGCGGATCACAACAACAAACCAACGCGAGAATCTACTCTTGCCCTATTCCTGGATTTCTCGAAAGCTTTCGATACAATAAACCACGAGATTTTGCTAAAGAAACTGGAGAAGTATGGTATTAGAGGCATATGCAATGATTGGTTTCGTAGTTACCTAGCGGAAAGAACCCAGTACGTTGTATTCGGGGAATCCAAATCGGACCTGCAAAAAGTAATATGCGGAGTGCCACAAGGCTCTGTACTGGGCCCCTTACTTTTTCTAATATATATAAATGACATTCATCGGGCAACTGCAAGTAACCTTCTGTCATTCGCAGACCACACTACGACTCATTCTTCAAATCCTGACACAGACACACTAGTTGAAAATTTTAATGAAGAACTCTCAAAAATATTTGAATGGTGTTCAGTTAACAAACTTGCAATTAACGCCAAAAAAACAAAATATGTTATTTTTAATCCTTCTGCGAGGTCGGGGGTTCATAGCAACAATGATATAACGATCAATAACGAAAAAATAGAAAGAATAGGTAATAATCAGGCAACACAAAGTGCTAAATTTCATGGGATAGCCATGGACGAAAAACTAACATATGAAGCACATATTAGCCAAATATGCTCAAAAGTGGCGAGGGCCAACTTTGCATTGAATAAAGTTAAAAACAGTCTACCACATAGCGCTATGAAAACTCTGTACTATTCACTCATACATGGCCATCTCATGTATGGTATACATATTTGGGGCAATTCAAGACGAATTAACGAACTTCAAAAAATGCAAAAGCTCTCAATCAGAATAATAAATAACAAAAAACACAACGCTCACACAGACCCTCTTTTCTTTCACGACAAAATACTCAAAGTATCCGATCTTTATACCCTGAACGTTTCCTTGTTTATTTTTGACTGGTACCATGATATGTTACCGAGTTCTTTTAGAACATTCTTTAGTTGTGTCAACAACCCACGTGGTACCACGACAAGACAGACAGGGCTTTTGACCCTAAAAAAATCACGTACTAAGTCCTTGGACAAATTGCCTACATATGCGTTCCCTCGAGTTTGGAATGGTTTAGATCGGGACCTTAGAAACATAGGTAATAGGAAAGTTTTTAAGAACACTCTAGCACTTAAACTAATAAGTAGATACATGACGGAGTCAAATATCGAGTGCAATAACCCCTATTGTCCTGACTGCGGATCCATCTAGATTCTCAATTCTTAGTTTTGACCTTTCTTCTATAGGTGTTCAAATAACACAAATTAGAATGAGCTTGTATACGTAAAACGTCTGAATTTCTCATCCGTCTTGGATGAGTCAATTGCATTATCCACAACACTAGTAATTTTATTGGGTGCATAAGGCAATTGGCTCAGTCCAATAAAACACTCGCAGCACCGAAGTTGTCATGAAATATCTCACTGACTAATATCCCCTAAAATTAATCTTTTCTGCATAAAGGTTAAGAAAAGCTGCAAAGTAAGTGAGCATGCTAGTTAAACTATCGGCACATGACCCCTTCCGTGACGAGGAACCCACAAGTCTGCATTGTTGGGTAGTAATGAGAAGTGCCCTGATGAATTGGAAACGACACCGACATTACTTCTATAATAAGTTTATCGTCTCCTAGCAGGCAAGTGGAGTGGGGTAAAAACAATTCCATGGCAGCTTTTAACAACTAACCCATAATCAATTACTGAAACACCTGACTCAGTCAGTTTGACGTCATATACAGCCGTATTTATTTTATTTTTTACTTTTTCTTTTTCAATTTCATTTCTTCTTTCTTTTTTCTACTCTTTTCTTTTTCCTTTTTCTTTTCTTTCCTCAAGGAATTGGCAGGTAGACAGCCAATCTGGCTATGTCATTTCCTAACAGTTTACATTGAAATTGTAGCAACACCTTGTGACTTTGTACATTGTTTTCTATTATTACTGTTTATTCTGTGCGTTCTGTATTTGTAAAATGTAAACTGTTGAATAAAAGATCATCATCATCATCTTCTTCTTGTCTGTTGATGCTCCTATCTCTTTTGAATGAGGACCAGTGTGAGAGGCAGTCGTCTCACAAACGTTACTACCTCTACCCATAGGAGGTGCTCATTCTTCCTTACTCTTGAATTCCAGTTAGAAGGGCACTCTTGCCCAACACATGGAGATTCCAGGTGAAAGGACAGGAGACATCCAGGGCTAACAGGGTTATCTTAATTGCAGCGGGTAAATCCAATGATGCCAATAGAGCGAATAACTTGCATGTCTTCAAAATATGAAATCACATGTGCGAATGATGTGTATCTAGGCAAATCCATATAGGCTAAATAATTTCACTCAGAAGGGACTGTAGCCTCTGTTATATCTGTGCCAATGACTCTATAACTGAATGAGTGATGTGGGTATACCTGTTGTCGCCTTAAATAAAAACATATTAATTGATTAACCAATTACTGGCAAGCCACTGGACTTTGAAAGCTGATAGTATTAAGTTTTTATCTAATTAAATGTTGTATTTTGTAAGCTGTACTGTAGTTATGTTTCATTGAAAAAAATACAACTCCTCGTCACCATACACTGACAATTGACATTCATGAAGGTGAAATGAAGTAAAGTTTCTGACACTTTAGCCTCATAATCTGCAGTCATGCCAAACAACCACCCTTAATAATAGAAACACAGGGTTTTGATGTACTGCGTTAAAATCAGTTATTGCCTCTGCCTAAATTGCTGGCTGATGATTTCATTTTACTGCTAGTAACAAAACAATTTTGTTGTTTGTTTCGTCATCAATGGTGCTTTTTATTGCTGCCATCGCTTTTCTACATAAGTCTGACACAATTTTTTGGTGCCAATGTTTTAGCCAGTTGACGATTTTTAGTGCAAAATCAAAATTTATATGGCAATTGGCTAAATTGGCACCTGACAATGTACATGCTAATAAGTATACAAGTGAGATGTGATTAACAATCACTGGTACCAACAAATATCTCACAATTTTTAACCCTTTACTCATTGTAATGGTTATATCCTTCCAGCAATATATTCACAAAAATTGGTATCCAAAATTTTTATATTTTTATACTGTACTAATGACCCAGACTTAGTTGCTGGTGCTAACTCTAAAATATCTAGGGCCAAACGCAAATTTTACCCCCCAATCCCCAAAATTTGCATCTAAAACCTACAATTACATGTCCTATATGGTCCTCCATACTTTTACTCCACTGTGCATGCGCAGTGTCAAGGAGGTCTTGAAACTGCTGCCAAAAGTCATTCTTTGTTTGGCCCTCAATTCAGTTACAACTGACTGATATTTGTTCTTGTAAATCTCAGTTTAAAGGATGCCAGACGCATAATTATGAGAGAAATGGTGGATATATGGTGGAAATAGAACGTGGAGAGGAAAAATCAGTGGAAACAAATGTTCAGGGCTGTAACTTATAATTATTTTACGAAATTATTCATGTTACCTATTTTCGTGGCATGACCTTATTGTGGTCATTCTTGCTATGAATTTTCCATTGTTTAATTAGTGTTTCCTCTCTCCATTTCCTTTATTCCCCCAGCTATTCTCCCATGCTTTTGGCTTATTTTTTGTAGTGTTTATTACTAAATTTTTTGGGGGAGTTTTGGCTTGGAAACAGAATTATTTTCTGTTTTTTCCCCATGTTTACGTCCTCACCCTAGGGGTGTTTAGGCATTTTGGTCTGCATCTATCATCTGAAGCTCTACAGTTTCTTCTCTGGAAGCCTCTGTTTTGCATCAGATAGTGTTTAAATTGGTAACTGATTTCGGGCCATGTTTGTTTTAGTGCCTGGAGTCATGTTTCTGGGTTGTTGACACTTTTGCTTATGTTGACAACTGTTGCTTCTGACAATGATTACTTGGCTTCTGCTTAATTTAGTTCATAGCAAGATACATTAATATTGTCCGTAAGTGTTACATTAATTTTTTCAAAATGATTTAAAATTTTTGTCCACACTTAGGCTGTTTTGGGCTCAGGGTTCCCATTGGGAACTTGGGCTCTTCTGAAAATCTTTTCAAAAAATTTTTTTTTTTGAAAATTATTTTCTTTTGAAATGTTATAATGAATTATAATATATTATGTATATTCATTTCAAGAGTTAGTGCGAATAATATGAAAAAATATTCTTCTATCGTAATTCGAGGATATCTTCCTCTAATTCACGAGTTCATTGTGTTTCTTATAGTCAATGTGGTCGCATTAATTCTTGCACTGTGTGTGTTGATTGATATGACAACGTTGGAGACGTGTGGCATGGTATTTTGTTGCGGTGAGAGGTCCATTACGGTCCTCTCTCCGTACGGTCACTATATATTATCAGTTTCTTTTTCAGAACTCAGAGTGATGTTTCCGTGATGTCTTCAATAACTGTCTCCGTCGTTGCAATATTAGGGCTAGTGGGAAGTGCTCAAGGTATTACAACAATTGCTGGGAGTTAGCTAGTTCTATCGAAGGCATTGTCACCCGCTAGTCCGCCTGGTGTCGCGACTATTCACCAGGAAATAAGAATGGAACGGCACCCGGGTTAGTCCGTTGCGGTGCAGGGAAGCAGATTGGGTGATGCGAGCACTATAAAACTTCAGATGTGCACACCCAGCAATGACGGATCCGAGGATAGGACGGAGGAAGCCTGTCAGTTCAATAGCTAGCTCGTCCAGGTCCCCCGGACTGCGAGCGAGAGAGGCCCCCTCTCTCTTGCATCAACATCTGTGCTGCAATGTTGTTGTATTTTGTTCGTTTAGCCAGAGCTTACGTCCACTCCACCTGTTCGGGACGCTCCTTCGCATGACAGTCCGACGCGGCTGTTATATTGGATATTGGCTTCCTCATCCTCATCAACACACAAGACCGCACCTTGGCTATGTGACCACAGATTTCCAGGAGACGTTCGCATATTATATAAATGCAGGATTGAACGTCCATGGTGCTCTTCTTCGCCGACCAAGGAATACACGTCGACCAGGTCACTCCATCTGCTAGCCAAGGATACGAGACCTTTCCAGTGGGGACTTTTGCATATTATATAAATGCAGGAATGAAGGTCCCGGGAGCTTCCAGCGGATAATTCACGTAGGACCACGGCTCCACAGGTCTCATGGAGTAACATAAACAGGGTGATGTTACCATGATGTCTTTGTAAAGTGTGCTTCCGTTGTCACAGTCAAATGAAGAGTTAGCGGCAAAAGTGCTCATGCAGGTACGTCAATTGCCTGGAGTTCCGTAGTACTATCGATGGTGTTGGCATCCTCTAGCTCGCCCGGTGTCGCGACCATTCACAGAATGTCTCAGTACCCGGGTTCGTCTGTTGTGGTCCAGGAAGGAGATTTGGGTGTTGCGAGCACTATAAAATACAACATGCACACCCAGTGATGACGGATATGAGGATGGTACGGAGGAAGCCTATTAAGTCCGGTTCCTAGCTCATCCAGGTCCATCCGGGCTGCGAGCGAGAGAGGTCCATCTCTCGTATTACAACATCTGGGCTCAGATGTTGTGGTACAAAACGTTCCTCAGTCGGAGTATACGTCTACCGCTCGGGATGCTCCGTTACATAGACAGTCCAGAGAGACTGTTCTTTCGGCTTCCTCATCCTCACGGCAGCACACGCGACCGCACCTTGGCTATGTGACCTGTGATATTCAACCAACATCACCGTTCAGGGATTCTTCGGCGACCAGGTCACTCCATCCGGTAGCCAAGGATATGAGGCCTTCCTTCATTCTCCGGACGTTCGCATATTAGAGGTATGCAGGAGTGAACGTCCAAAGAGCTTCCAGCGACTAAATCAAATAAGAGCGCAGCTCCACAGGCCTCTGTTGCGGATATGCTATCGCAGATAGCACAAATTATCGCAGCGTCCCAGCATCTGACAGTATCTCTGTCAGATCAGGAATTATCCGACGAAGCTGTGTTGGTACGTTCTGCTGCAGGTTCAGGCACTGACGACCAAGATTTTCAAGTGGTTCGACAGGATGGTGAAAGGGATACGGATAAGTTGTATTTTCCCTTTTCGGAACAACATAATTGTCATAGAGTGCATCCGGCATTATCATCGGACGTTGGTTCCTCCAGACCAAAAATGCTGCGTTGCCAGATAAGAAACGGATAGCGCCACTGGATATAGAATTCTTAATTGGTTTAGGGACATCATCCCTCTGTTCCGACATAGTCCAGATATGTTTCACGGACATTTGATCTGTTGAATGACGCTATATTTATATAACTTGCTACCTAAATGGGCAGGTCAGGTTTCTTATTGGCAATAGGCTCTACATCTGCCTTTCATCATTTCATTGAATATTTTGGAACGGCAGGACAGAGCATTCTGAGAGTTCTCTGCGTCCAGACAACCAGTTCAGGAACTAGTATTGTTTTACTGTCGTCTATGTCAATTCCAACCACGATGTTGGAAATAACAATATCGTCGAGCAGGGACAGCTTAGACACATAATCGTACGCAGATCACCTTACCAGAACGTTATCATTACGTCTAAACGAAAAAGAATTCTAGGATGTACAACCTCCTTAAGAGTTCTTTCAAGGACCTCACGTAAAACACCGTCCTTTAGTGGCAATATGGAGTTGGTTAGACGTGACGCGGCCCTGGCTACATCCACGCATGTAGATAGTAAGGTGAAAAACTCTCAGAGTCGCTCCGGTCTCCGGAGAGTTTTCTTCGACGGCAAGCTTTCCGCAGTTTATGATCAGTTAACTAAGAAAGCTTTAGACTCTCTGATATTAATTCACTTCCATATAGTCGGATTCAGCAGAGAATAGTAAGACAGGCACTTCTGGGACGAATACGTCCAAGGGAAGTTCCTATAGAGGTTCCTATGCATCCTCTAAGTCTTATTCTGGAGACCGTCAGGGTAGCGACTTAGGTAGGGGCTGTAATTCTGACCAAGACATCCGGTCAGATGCCCCTAGGTCGACGAGGCGAGGTGCAGGCTGTGGAGGACATGGCTTCTTCTTCCGCAAGCCTCGAAGGACCAGGAGGTAATGGTTTTAACCTCTATCGTGTACTAGTGAGCGGAAGACTGACGAGTTTCTCAATGATTTGGGATTAGATTACGGACGTCCCTTGGATTCAAGGGGTGATTTCGGAAGGATTAATTGTTCCTCAAACGAAATCCTCTGTTAACTCGGAGTTCAACTGTCAGTCAGTAGAATAGATGCTCGCTTCCATCAGAAGTACATTCTCTTCTGGAATGATCGCGTTAGAGATCGTAGAAATCCAGGAATTTCCAGGCTTCTACAACCTTTTCTGGTTCCAAACCAGATGGCTCGTTCCGTCCACTCATATTCTGAGCTGGATAACAAGCTGATCGTGACTCCAAGTTTCTATATGGAGTCCATCTGATCGGTCAGAGCGAGTATTCGGGTGTACGACTATGCTACATGCATAGATTTCTAGTTGCATACTTTCACGTCATGGTACATCAGGCGTTCAGAAAGTATCTTTGCTTCTTTATCATAGGAATTGTGTTTCAGCACCGACCAATGTGTTTCAGTCTGAATCTAGTTCCTGGGCTTTCACTCGAATAACGAACTCGGTAATGACTCATTTCCGAGCTCATTCGTCTGGTAACGTCGGCCTACCTGGACGATATTCTTCAGAGGTGTGATAATGAGTTAACGCTTCAGAACGATGCGCAGATTCTGCTTCTATTGATCCGACGGCTCAGTTTCATAAGTAAACGAGGAGAAGTCGGATCTGGTTTCGTCCAAGTCATTTACCCACCGGGGGATGAGCTTCGAGACGAATAACATTCTTGTTTGTCTGCCGTTAACCAGAGCGCAGAACGATGTGCAGATTCTGCTCCTATTGATCCGACGTCTCTGTTTCATACGTAAACGAGGAGAAGTCGGATCTGGTTTCGTCCAAGTCATTTACCCACCGGGGGATGAGCTTCGAGATGCATAACATTCTCGTTCGTCTGCCGTTAACCAGAGCGAAATTAATCAGTTGTTATGCTCCCTATTGTCTTTGCTCAGACAAGGTCTCAGCGAGAGATCTCATGTGACTGATACGTTGTGCAGAACTGGCGTGATTTCATTCCAATGGAGCGGTTACGCATTTGTCCTCTCCAGTTTTCTTTTAATTCAGAATTGGATAGTGAAGATTATTTCGCTCGATACGGACATCTTCTTGTCAAATCAAGTGAATAAGAGATTCAGACTTGGGCAAGTTTTCAGTGCTTAACTCAAGTAGTTCCACTGCAATTGCTGGATCCGAGTTTTACGGTTTTGATGGATGTCAGTCAAACACTTTGGGTAGTTTCATTAAACCCAATGGATTTGAAGTGCCAGGGTCTTTTGTTTCCGTAGTTCCTTATCAAGCACACAAACATCAAGAATGATGTCATTTTGGCTTGCGCTACGTTATTGATGAACGTTATTCGGAATGCTCATATGCTAATTCTGTCTGACAACTCGACAGTATTAGCGTATTTTCGGAATTATGGAGGCTCTCATTCCATCCTGTTATTCATGTTAATGGAAGGAATCTTTCGATTGGTACTAGAACATCAAGTTCTTCTATTCATCCGTCATATTCCGGGTCGTCTGAATGTATTAGCTGACTCCCTTCACGGAGGGGCCATTTGTTGCCACCAGAATGGACTTTCAACAAACCAGTATTCAATCAGATTGCTACCAGGAGAGCAGCCAATGATCGACTTTTTCACGACGCATCTCAACAATCATTTGCAGATGTAGATGTCACATTGTTTGGATTTTCGAACGTTTGCAGTAAACGCTCTATCGATCTTGTGAAACGGAATAATAAGATATACGTATCTTCCAATGCCATTGATTTAGCAGATATTGTTCAATGTAATTATTTCAATGCAATTCTGTTGGTAGCTCCTCTATATCCACAAAGACTGAGAATTAATTTACTCAGGCGTCTGTTGTGGGACATGCCGTGGAAGCTTCCTCCACATTGCGGTCCATTCTATGGTCAGAGGGATTCAATCTACTGTCAGGTCTGCTAATGATTATATCTTCATTCAGCAGTTGTGTGTTGGTTTTAAGCTCATGAAATAAGAGTTCTTCTACATCATAGGCTTAAGCTAATAATGTTGATATTACAGATCTAATGAGGGCTACATCTTGGTCTTAGCCCTCCATTTTCACGATTTTGTGTCTGAGAATATTGAGTCCTTTCTGCAGATCTATTACTCAGAATGTCATCTACTAAACAGTGGCAACTTTATGTGTATAGGCTTTCGGTTCCGGCAGTGACTTTGTCCTGCTACCCTCTTTGCTCTGGAGTATTTGATCCAGGGCAAGGGAAAGGGAGGGGGGGGGGGTG
The DNA here is from genome assembly GCA_031216915.1 of Pictodentalium vernedei. Lineage (NCBI taxonomy): Eukaryota > Metazoa > Mollusca > Scaphopoda > Dentaliida > Dentaliidae > Pictodentalium > Pictodentalium vernedei. Next base: position 228,009,680 of record CM062291.1, read on the forward strand.
TTCCCTTGGGTCACCTGCTTTATAGTGTAAAGCAAGGGAATACCTCCCTTGGAGTCAGTTATTCCGAGTCGGTTCCGAGATAATTTTGAAGGGTAAAGCTTATGTTTACTCATCGGTGTAATATTTTTTAAGTGTTGATTGGTGTGAAGTATCTGTATATATCACATGATTAATTGGGCATTAATATACATTCTTCTAACACTTTTAAATGAGTATATAGAGTCTCATTTCGCTAGACTCCCGTATTTATTGGCTTTTCTTTAAAAATATTAGTATAAAGGGTTATACTAGATGTTATTGTGCTCAATTGCAGATTGGTGTTGTGTCTTTCTTTTTTGATACAAATAAGAAAGATACATTTAGCCTATCTCTCCTTTTCTCATTGAGGGGATAGGTTGGTTATAGGTAATTGAGTCTATTGGATTTTCCTTATGTCCTAGGCCCTCCAACCTTTTTACTAGTCAGCTAAGTGTGGGTCATTGGTACAGTATAAAAATCTTAAAAAATTTATAGTAAATTATATATTTTTTACACTTAGCAATGACCCAGACGGGGATGGCCCTCCCATGAGTTGGGAACTCTTGCCTCCCCACTGCGTACATAACGCTTACCAGGCACTGGTTGTAAGAATGACTTTTGGCGGCAGTTTCGAGACCTCCTTGACACTGCGTATGCGCAGTGGAGTAAAAGTATGGAGGACCATATAGGACATGTAATTTTAGGTTTTAGATGCAAATTTTGGGGATTGGGGGGTAAAATTTGCGTTTGGCCCTAGATATTTTAGAGTTAGCACCAGCAACTAAGTCTGGGTCATTGGTAAGTATAAAAAATATATAAATTACTATAAATTTTTTAAGTTTTGGCAATTTTTGCCTCCAAAACATAGCTTATTACCCATCATTGAGCTGTGTTTTAGGGATTATAAATTGTGTCTTTGAGGCAAAAAATGAACAAAATTAGTTATTTAAGAGCATTTGTTTGCAAATGTCTGCCAAGCATGTTAGGTGAGAAGATTAGTGGATTTATTCTATTTTTCAAAACTCATTCTTTATTAAAATCTCTGAAACCATATGACTAATACACCCATTGCATGGAATTTCAATGCAAAAACAATAGACATTCCTTTCCAACCATCTATAATGATGCACATAGTCAGTGATTACAGAGCCCGCTTCAAAGAAAACCTGTCAAACTTGCCATTTTCCCATTTCTGTGGCTCAGAGACCGCACCTTTATATTGGTTTTACCAGCTTTTTGCAAAAGTTCCATGTCGCTATTATAGTTTATTGTAGTTTAAATCTTCAATTGTTCATAACAGAGGTTCCTCACCCTCTAATAGTTTCAGTTTGGTAGGGGGGAGGGGTGGAGTTAGGGGTGGTCATGTGAATTTTTTATCATTATCAGCCTTAAGCTTAAACCAATTGATGCCATAACTCATGGGATTTCTCCTGCCCGTAACCTGACATGAGTAGGAATTGTTAAAGCAAGTATGTATACCAGATAGTGCAGTGGTGTGTGACAACACTGAGCTGGGTACCTCTCTCATCATTGGATATCTCGTCCATGTAACAAGAAGGCCCTGATGGGACATGTCCAAATAATATTGTGCACTAGGGACTGGTAACCTTCTTCAAGAAAAAGATGTTCAGTGATCTTAACATCTCCCTGTCTTATCACTTGTCGAGGAGTCATCATTTGCACATCATTCTCTTTCTTCAGCACACCCAGGGTCTGAAACATGAGATTGATGAGATTACCTATCCAGAAGCTTTAATAATTGTATTTTTACTGATTCCCATTGTCAATACTTTCCAAAGAGTATTCTCCAGAAACTTCCTCATTGTCCTTTTCCTAGGCAATAATTTTCACAGACAGGTTGAAAATAGGTGCCAGCAGTGTTTCTTCTCCACACAGCACAATAGAACCATGTCACACCGGTAAGTCCTCTACATCTGTTCATACATATGTTGGCCTCATATTCCCAAATACTATCTCTATACATAGATCACAAAACTTGAGTGAATAAGTCACCTTGGACTGACCAAATTGTCCTTCCTTCAATAAAAAGCTACTCTGATTTTATACTACCTTGAAATTAGGTGACTTTGTGAAAAACTGAAAAAATACACTTATTAGATGTTTTACTAGAGGTATTAAAATGACGTTAGAGATAATTTCCATACACTAACAATAAAATCAAGATATAAAAATCTTTGAATGATGGAATAATTCAAACTCAACATGCATGTGAGCTGTGAAGTGAGCAGTCAAAAAATGACTGTGTTGTTTACATTATATCGGCACACTCTATTTATTTACAAATGTATTTGTCCCCCTGAAAATAGTGAATGAATTACAAGGACATACATGTAAATAAACTATGAATTTTTCCCTTTCAAGAATTATCTGTAGTTAGCGAAATTATATACATATGCACTGAAATTTTTGTAGCAAAATTTTTAGCTGCGACGAGCAACTCTATATGTGGCAATGTCGGTCTGTCTGTTGATCGAGTTAAAAAACACAATAACTTCTAAAATACTTGATGGAATGACACCATACTTAGTATGCAAGTGTATCTTCATGATGTCTACACCCTCTCAATAGTGCATGTCTTTCGGATAATTTCTGTCACATTTATGGACTTGTCACCAACAAGTTTTTTTGTCTCCAACAAGTTTTTTTGTCACCAACGAGTTTTAAAACATTATTGGTGTTGCACGAATCATCACTGCTTCAGCACTGTGACAGTGAGTCTTGTTTTCTTTTTAGATTAATTACATATAAAAAAATGTATTTTCTCAGCTTTAGACAGTTACTTACGAGTGAGAAAAATGTATAATGAAGCAATCGCACAAAAGCAGACTAATGCCTCTCCTTCCAACTTATTTCTCTTTGTTTCCATATGACCTCTCCCCAAAAGCTGTAGCAGTAGAAGTGACTTCTCTCTCAATTTACAAACCTGCCTGGTCACTGTCATGAGTACTGGCCGTATATCCACAAACTCAGATGACAATGATGATTGGATTTTAACAGGTTTTTGCCATACTTTTTCGCATGAAGCAATTCTATCAACCATCATCCTTTAAACACATTTTGTTATTGTTTGAGTGTTCCAAGTGGAAAAATATCAAGGCATTCCTCTTTCAGTCTAAGCTAGTTTAGCCAAGTATCAAATGTCTTTGGATTCTTTATGACATGCTTATGGAGAACACTTTTGAGAAGTGGTTTTTTTTTTGCCTTTCATATGTAGTAAAAAGTATATGATCTCACACAAACATCTTTTGAAAGCTTGTAATCAAGCCCAAAAATAAGCAGACTGTCATCTGCAAAATGAGGTCCCTGGGGTGAATTTAGTGATGCTACCCTGCATAGCAGGGAAGCATCACTAAATTCACCCTATATGATCCTCAATCTGAATCAGGGTCTCAAAACTGAACAGAAAGAGGTACCCAGAGGATAAATTGGCCCTCTGTATGGGATAGCATCATCAAATTCACCCTCTGGGGACCTCATTCTGCAAATGTCAGACTGCTTATTTTTAGGCTTGCTTGTAATGCTTAATAAATATTAATGTAAACAAATAGAGAATTTGTATCAGGGGGACCCCTAATTCTTGATTTATTCATGTAATTATGGACTAAATGCATACTTATTTTGAGTTAATTACTTTTATTTTCATTTCTTAGGTTATAGAAAGCCTTACACAGGTTGTACAAAAAATGGAAAGTGAGAGAGAATACCATAAACAACAAGTTCGAGAATTACGCAGTATGTACTCCATTTGTATTTATTTACCTCTTAATCATTTCTGACCTGAAGTGACTCTGGCAGTCAAAAGTTTTTTTTTAATGTTGTCCAAGTTTCTAAGGTTTGTTTTCCCACTCAGGAAGCCTTTTCCTTGTTCTTCTGAGCAGTTTGTAATTTGATGTGAACAGCCAGATATGATGGACTATATGTAGGAAAACTACAAGTACATATGCTTCACATTTCTGATTTTGCTGTCGGAAGTTTTACATCCTTTACAGGACTTCCACTAAAAAAAATTAAAATGGTCCCATTTTTGTAGTTTTGGAAGATTGTGCAGTCACTTGAGATGAAAGTTTGAAAAAACTTCAAGATATCACTGTTTGGAGCAGACTGAAGTCACCTTGGATGAAATCAAAGTCAGCTTGTGATTTTTTGAGAAGCTGCCACAAGAAAAGTAATTTATCTTGAGTAATTTCAATGCAACTGTTATATTTACTGTTAGATGACAAAACAAAGGAAATACAAACTAGTTGATACTCTGAGTGATGTTTGTCTTTAAAAGAACAGACAGTAAACATTATAAAGAAATAAAACTGAAAAAAATAATTCTGTAAAATCTACAGTTGAAATTAGAAGAGATATTGATGAAAACATTGGAGTGAGTAACCAACAAACGTGATTCATATATCATCACGACTTATCTAAAAAAAAGTTATCAAAATGATTTGTGTTGTGTTTCTTTTATTTTACTGGAATTTGAAATGGAACCATAAAGACGCCGACAATTTTTGGGGTATAAGCACAACAATTGCTTATTACCCTTCAAAACCATGGTAAGTGCTTTGTGACTCCTACAAAAATAAGGAAATAATTTTGCTAAAATGTGGCTTTTCTTGTTAATTTTACCATCTTGACAAAGCCCCAAATCTCATGACAGAACAAGGCAAATCTCACCAATGGCAGAGCCATGGTCTGAAATCAGGGGTGACCATGCAAGTGAAGAGGAGGGGTGGTGGTATTTCTGGACAAATGCTTGTACTGAGGGCAGGAAATCATAAAAATTCTTTTCAGATTTGGAGGTGGGATGAGCAAATGGGATTGGGGGGGGGGGGGGGGAGGGGGGGGGGGGGGGCTGAGCAGCCCACCACCACTGGATCCCACTAACTTGATTTTTAGTGTTTGACATGTCTGTTGGCGAATTTTGAAATATTAAGTTAAATTCCCTCCTCAACATCTCTTCTTTCTTTAGAAATTTCACTTTTCCCTGAAGAGCTCTCACTTCTTCATAAAATTCACTCTTCAGCTGGTCAGGATGGTAATGTTCCCTGTTGAATTCCTTTTTTTTTCTGTAGTACAATTTGGAGCAAATTTGGGAGGCTAGTATATTGTATGTCCCATTGTGGGTTTTCTCATCTGAGGCATTTTGTGATGGCGATGGGTCTAGTATATTGTATGTCCCATTGTTGGTTTTCTCATCTGAGGCATTGGGTGATGGAGATGGGGCCTCCCTCATTCAGAATATTAGTATACAGTGTGATGATGTCCATTGTTACTAGGAGGAAGTTTTTAGGCAAATTGCTGATGGACTCCATCTTTGTGATAAAGTCTGTAGTGTCTTTGATATAGCTTCAGTATTTTTTCATAAACTCCTTTAAGTGTTCATCAAGAAAGCTACTGATTTTCTTGGCAGGGCTACCTTTTCTGCTGACTAGGGGTTTCCCTATTGGATAGCAGATTTATGTATTTTTGCTAACTTATAAAAAATCATGGTACAGGCATTTGTTGTTTTTAAGACATCTGGTATATTTTTATACTGTACCAATGACCCAGACTTAGCTGGTGCTAACTCTAACAAAACCAGGGCCAAACACAAATTTTGCCCCCCAATCCCCAAAATTTGCATCCAAAACAAAAAGAAATCATGTCCTAAAGGACCTCCATACTACGCCTCTACTGCGCATGCGCAGTGACGCAGACGTCCCAAAATTGGCGCCAATTATCATTCTCTGTTTGGCCCTTCATCAGTCAACATCTCACTGATCTTTGTGCTTGTAAATCTCAGTTTAAAGGATGCCAGACACGTAATTTTTGGAGAAAATGTGATTCTAAGGAGGATAGAAGGAGGAGAGGAAAAAGAAGTGACAAAAAATAATCAGGGCTGTACATAAAATTTTTTGATGAAATTATGTTAAGTTGCCTATTTTCGAGGCATGGGCCTCTTGTTGTCATTCTTGCTAATTGTTGCACTGCTTATTCAGTGTTTCCTCTCCCCTAGCCTTCTAAAGTCCCCCCTTGCAATTCTCCCATGCTTTTGGCATATTTTTGAGAAATTTCATTTCTGAAATTTCCTGGGAGAGTTGCTTGGTTACAGAATGTTTTCTGTTATTTTCCCCATAGTTACGTTTTCACCCATGGGTGTATAACGTTTGTGTTCTGCATCTTCCATCTGATGTTCTACAGATTCTCCCCTGGGAGTCTCTGTTTTGCATCAGATAGAGTGTTATTGATGACTGATTCCGGGCCAGTTTTTTCAGTGCCTGGAGTCATGTTTTCTGGTGTTTTTACACTATTTGTTTTCATTGGCAACAGCCTTTTTTGAGGGGGCTGTTTGCCTTTGCTGTAGTTTATCTCACTATAAGATACATTTATATTATCCGAAAGTGTCTCATTAATTATTTAATATAAATTTAAAATTTTTGACCACACTTTGCCATCGGATCCATTGGGGCTCAACGTTACTTTTCAGCAACTTGAGCTTCGCTGAAAAAATATTTTTTCAAAATTATTTTGTTTTGCAATTGTTTTTTCATTTATTAATGGATCATGTTATTATGTATCTTTGTGTCAGGGGTTTTTGCGAGTAACTAGGACTTATTGTTGTTCTTTCACAATGAAGGGACGTTGTTCAAATTGTAATAGGAAGAAATCTTCCTCTGACTTTCATGATTATTGTATTAATTGTAGTCAGTGTTCTCGCATTAATCCCTGTCCTATATGTGAACAATGGGATGAGAAACATTGGAAACGTGTGTCACGATATGTTGTTTCTGGAGAAAGAGCGATGCCGGCTCTTTCTCCGCAAGGTCACTCTACTCTCTCAGTTTCTATTTCAGAGGAACCAGAACAGGGTGATGTTTCCATGTTATCTTCTTCAAGTGTGCGTCCGTCGTCACAAATGAATTCAGAGCTAGCGGCAAAAGTGCTCATGGAGATTAGACAAATGTCGTCCGCTAGCTCGCCCGGTGTAGCATCCATTCACCGAATGGTTCGGCAGCCGGGTTCGTCCGATGCGGTCCAAGAGGAAATTTTGGGTGATGCGAGCACTATAAACATAATAGATGCACACCCAGTGATTGCGGATAGTAAGCGAGAACGGAGGAAGCCTTTGAGTCCGGTTCCTAGCTCGTCCAGGTCCAGCCGGGCCACGAGCGAGAGAGGCCCCTCTCTCGTACAACAACATCTGGGACCAGATGTTGTGGTACAAAATGTGTCTTTAGCGGAGCATACGTCCGTCGCTCGGGACGCTCCGTTGTATAAGCAGTCCGCAGAGACTGTTAAGGCTTCCTCTTCTCGTCAGCGCACACGACCGCACCTTGGCTGCGTGACCGCCGATATATTACCAGCTTCGCCGATGAAGGATTCTTCGGCGACCAGGTCACACCATCCGGCATCCAGGGATTCAAGACCGATGGACTCTGGACGTTCGCATAGGAAAAGTATGCGGGAGCCATCTGATGCGGAGCTGCCCTTGGCGAAGCAGCGAAAGACTGCGCCTCCGCAGGTCTCGACGCCGGACATTCTTGTGCAGATAGCACAGCTTATCGCAGCATCCCAGCAGCCGACAGAAATGGTGTCAGATCGAGAATTATCCGACGGCGCTGGGTCGGTATGCTCCGCCGAAGCATCGGGGGTGGATGACCGGGAACATCATGAGGTCCGACCGGATGGTGAAAGGGATACGGATAACTTGGAGCTATCCCTTTCGGAACAACATAAAGCTGCCGTGGACTTCATCCGGCACTTTCTCCCTCAAGTTGTTCCGTCGGGCCAGACTGTTGCGCTTCCGGACAAGAGAATTATAGCGTCATTGGACTCTGAATTTTTTGAGCGGTTCAGGGACATCGCTCCCGAGTTTCCGTCGCAGTCCAATAATGTTGCAAGAACATTTGAATTATTGAACGACGCTATATTTAAACTTGCTTCCAGGACGGGGAAAGCAGGTTTCTTGTCCGCTAATACTCTCAACCTGCCTTTCATTAATGCAAGGAATAAATTCGATACGGCAGGACAGGGTATACCGAGAGTTCCTCTGCGTATGGACGACGAGGCGGAAGACTTAGAGCTATCATTACCGTCGTCAGCTTCTATTCCAACCGCGGTGTTGGAAACAGCTATTGCGTCTAACAGAGCCAATTTAGATGCCTTATTTTACGCAGATCACCTAACTAAGGCGTTATCACTGCGCCTTCAAGGGGAAGAGTTTCAGGATATACAATCCTCTTTAAGACTTCTTTCAAGGGCAGTAGCTTATTCCACGTGTAACTCCGCCCTTTCAGTGGCAAATCTGGAGTTGGTTAGACGTGACGCAGCCCTAGCTACATCCACACTAGTGGATTCTAAGGTGAAGAACTCTCTTAGAGTCGCTTCGGTCTCAGGAGAACTTCTCTTTGACGGCAAGCTTTCCGCTATTTATGATAAAATTACAAAGAAAGCTAAGGATTCTCTGTTGTTCCAATCTGCTCCTAAGAAGTCGGATACAGCAGACACGAATAAGACAGGCACTTCTGGGTCTAATGCACCCAAGAGAGGTTCCTATAGAGGTTCCGGTGCGTCCTCTTGGTCTTATTCAAGAGACCGTCAGGATAGCGACTCTCGTTCGGGACGTCCTTCAGGCCGGGACAATCGGTCGGACGCCCCGAGGTCGACGGGGCGAGGTGCGGGTCGTGGAAGACGTGGTTTCTCCTACCGCAGGCCTTGCAGGTCCAGGAGGTGATGGCTTAAACCTCTACCGCGTTCCGGTTGGCGGAAGGTTGTCGAGCTTTTCACAAGAATGGGCGTCGATTACGGACGACCCTTGGGTGAGAGGAGTGACTTCGGAAGGTCTAAAGATATCCTTCAAACGAAAGCCTCCATTAACTCGAAGTCCAAAGTGGACTCATCTTCCGTCAAATCCGCAGAAAAGAGGCACTCTGTTATCAGAGGTGCAGTCTCTTTTAATGAAGAACGCGGTAGAGGTCGTAGAAAACCAGGAATCTCCGGGATTCTACAGCCATCTGTTTCTGGTTCTGAAACCAGACGGCTCGTTCCGTCCAGTCATAGATTTGAGCTGGATAAACAAGCTGATCGTCGCTCCGAAGTTTTATATGGAGACGATTCGATCGGTCAGAGCGAGTATTCGGGTGAACGATTATGCAACGAGCATAGATCTCAAAGATGCGTACTTTCACGTCATGGTACATCCGACATTCCGAAAGTATCTACGCTTCGCAGTCCAAGGAGTGGTGTATCAATTCCGGGCGATGTGCTTCGGATTGAATCTAGCACCCTGGGCTTTCACTCGGGTAATGAACTCGGTAATGATCTACTTCCGAGCTTATTCGTCTGCGGTAACGTCGGCCTACCTGGACGACATTCTTCAGAGGTACGGCAACGAGTTAACGCTTCAGAACGATGTTCAGAATCTTCTTCTATTGCTCCGACGTCTCGGTTTTATAGTAAACGAGGAGAAGTCGGATCTGGTGCCGTCCAAGTCATTCACTCATCTGGGAATGAGCTTCGAGACGCACAACAATCTCGTTCGTCTGCCGTTAACCAGAGCGAAATTAGTCAGTTGTTACGCTCGCTATTGTCTGCACGCAGACAAAGTCACGGCGAGAGAATTTATGAGACTGATAGGTCTGTGCGGAGCCGCCGCGGATCTCATTCTGATGGGGCGGTTACGCACACGTCCTCTTCAAATTTTCCTGACTCAGAATTGGAGTGTGAAAATTCATTCGCTCGATGTAGAAGTTCTCTTGTCAGATCAAGTGAAACAAGAGATTCAGACTTGGGCAAACATTCAGTGGTTAACTCAAGGAGTTCCGCTGCAGTTGCCGGATCCGAGTTTTACCGTTATGATGGATGCCAGTCAAACAGGTTGGGGTGCATCATTAATCCCAACGGATTCGAGATGCCAGGGTCTTTGGGATCCGCAATTCCTGTGCAAGCACATAAACATCAAGGAAATGATGTCAATTTGGCTTGCGTTACGTCACTGGATGGACATTATTCACGATGCTCATGTCCAAATCCTATCCGACAATACGACAGTAGTGGCGTATATACGGAATCAGGGAGGCACTCATTCAGTTCCGTTGTTCAATCTAACGGAAAGAATCCTTCTGTTTGCGTTAGAACATCACGTTCTTCTTTCGGTCCGTCACATACCGGGTCATCTGAATGTGCTAGCAGACTCCCTTTCACGAAAGGGTCGCTTGTTGCCGTCGGAGTGGACTCTCAACAAACAAGTATTCAATCAGATTTGCTACCAATGGGAACGGCCAATGATAGACTTATTTGCGACACATCTCAACAATCAGTTGCAGACGTATGTGTCTCCGTGTCCGGATCCAAGAGCATTTGCAGTAGACGCTCTGTCGATCCCTTGGGACGGAATGATAGGATATGCGTATCCTCCAGCGCCGTTAATTCAACAAGTATTGCTAAAGATAAAACAATCTCAATGCAAGATTCTGTTGGTAGCATCTCTGTCGCCACAGAGACCGTGGATAAATCTACTCATGTGTCTGTTGTGGGACCTACCGCGGAAGCTTCCTTCACGGGAGGATCTTCTTTCGCAGGGGAAATTGCGCCAACTCCATCACAACCCGCAAGGTCTCAACCTTCATGTTTTTCCGCACTTTACAGGACGAGCAGTGGACGCGATTTCTAACTGTAGGAGGACCTCCTCTTCGCTAAACTATGCGGCTAAGTGGAAGGTTTTTCGTCGTTGGTGTAGGGATCATTCTGTAGATATATTCGATCCCTCTATACCAGACATTGCAAACTTTCTAGTATACTTGTTTGACGAAATCAAACTGCAGCCTGTTACTATAAAGGGTTATAGATCTATGTTATCTGATACCTATGCACATCATGATAGTTTACAAATTGGATCTAATGTCTCTTTATCGAAGTTGGTTAGAAACTTTTCGATAAATAGACCCAGAACTCTTAGATTAATTCCTAAGTGGAATTTAGCTTGGGTTCTTCTTAAATTGAAGGAAAAGCCATTTGAACCTCTTGGGACAGTAGATTTCAAATTCTTATCTTATAAGACAGCTTTTCTCTTAGCTTTCTCTTCTGCTAGAAGAGTCAGTGAGCTTCATGCACTATCGGTGGATGATTCTCATTATCGTAGTGTTGGGAACACTATCACCTTCACTACTAATGTGGGTTTTTTAGCTAAGAATCAGGCTCCTAATAAATATCCGGAACCTATTGTTATTAAGGCTCTTCCGTCTTCAGACGGGCGTAGGCCTTTACTCTGTCCTGTTAGAGCATTACATATCTATAAACAGAGATCTCAGTTTATCAGAAAGGGACGGAAACGTTTCTTTCTGTCTTTGATGCCTAATAGAAAGGATATTTCAGTCCATTCTATTGCTAGATGGATTCAGTTAACTATCCGTACTGCTTATGAAGATTTATCTTCTTCTCAGCAGTCTGTGCTTAAGATTTCTGCTCATGAAGTAAGAGCTCTTTCTACTTCCTGGGCTTATGCTAATAGTGTTGCTATTACAGATTTAATGAAGGCTGCTTATTGGTCTCAGCCATCCACATTTACGAATTTTTATCTCAGAAATATTGAGTCCATTTCTGGAGACCTGCATTGTTTAGGTCCGTTATCTGTTGCTCAGAATGTCGTCCACTAAACAGTTGCAACTATAGTTATGCAGGCTTTCTGTTCCGGCAGTGACTCCGTCCGGCTGCCCTCTTCGTTCTGGGCTATTTGACCCAGGGCAAGGGGAAGGGGGGGGGGGGGGGGGGGGGGGGGGGGCGGGTGTTCCCTTAGGTCACCTGCTTTATAGTGAAAAGCAAGGGAATGCCTCCTCCAAGTCAGTATTTCTGAGTCGCTTCCGGGATGGTTTTAAAGTGTAATATTAATGTTTTAATTCATTCATGTCTTATTTTTAAAGTGTAGCTCGGTGTGAAGCATTTGTATATGTCAAGTGTCAAACGGGCTTTAATATACAATACTCGGACACTTTTAAATGACTATAAAGAGTCTCAATTCTCTGGACTACTTTATTTATTGGCTTGCTTTAAAAATAATTAGTATAAGGGTTATACTGGATGTTAATAGAGAACATGAATGTTATTGTGCTCAATTATTAAGGGTAGTGTATCTTTCTAATTTAATATTAAATAAGAAAGATACATGTAAAGCCTAATACTCCTTTTCTCCTTAAGGGGTTACCTCTTTACTATATAGTTGAGCTTATTGGATTTTCCTCTATGTCCTAGGCCCTCCAGCCTGTTTACTATTCAGCTAAGTCTGGGTCATTGGTACAGTATAAAAATGTTAAAAAATTTATAGTAATTTATATATTTTTTATACTTACCAATGACCCAGACGGGGATGGCCCTCCCTGGAGTTGGGAACTCTTGCCTCCCCGCTGAGTACATAGCGCTGACCAGGCACTGCCAGTAAGAATGATAATTGGCGCCAATTTCGGGACGTCTGCGTCACTGCGCATGCGCAGTAGAGGCGTAGTATGGAGGTTCTTTAGGACATGATTTCTTTTTGTTTTGGATGCAAATTTTGGGGATTGGGGGGCAAAATTTGTGTTTGGCCCTGGTTTTGTTAGAGTTAGCACCAGCTAAGTCTGGGTCATTGGTAAGTATAAAAAATATATAAATTACTATAAATTTTTTAACTTTCTGATTAATTTTGCCTTTGTCACATAGTTTTTTTGAAAAGTGGTATTACAGCATTCGGGTTTTGGGTCTGTGGGTTTTTCCTCCAATTTCAAGTAAAACTGGGTGTTACTTAGTTGTTGGTTTGCCTTATTCATATAATCTCTAATATCCCAGATGACTGCTGCCGAACCTTTATTGGCTTTCTTTATTACTAGTTGTTTATTGTTGGCTAGAGATGCTGTTGCTTTCTGTTACTCTGATGTTATATTTGTGGGAGTGCTTTTAAAAAATTGTAAAATACAGAATGCAGGTTCTCAATGTATGGTAAGTATAAAAGCAAGAATTTTACCCCCCCTCCCCCCCCTCAATTAATAATTAATAAACTTATTTTGGAAGTGTTTCATATAATGAGCTTTAGTTAAGATGTTTCAAAATTATTGTAAAATTTAAAAGATGGTTGAGATCTTATCTGATGTCAGTATGTTGTACCTTTTAGATGAAATTAGCCAAATAAATGGGAAATTCACAGACAGTACTTCTGATCAGTTGGTTGAGAAACGACTAGAGCAAATTCGTCAGGAGTTGATGGCCGAAATCAAGTCAATACAGAATCAGCTGCAACTCGAAGCATCCAGGAGGCTGCACCAGCCTTCTAATTCTCATATACTCGCAATAAATAATGATGTACAAGAAGTGTATGTAAATTAGTATTTGTTTAACTATTTACAGGAAACAGTGTGTGGGAACATCCTACAAAAAAGCACAGATACACCCAATATTTTTCCTAAGTTGATTGGGTAACCCTTTATCTAACACTACTTGAATGAAACAAGACTTAACAGAATACAAATTGTTTCTGACCAAATATATTTTTTTCATTTTTTGCTTAAACCTTTACCTAATAACATAGTCATATCTTGCCAAGTACAATTCACACAATTTGCTATTTAGATGTCCAGATATTTTCAAATTTTGACTCCAGAACATACCTTATGACTCCCCCCCCCCCCGCCCCCCACCCCCACCCCTATTGCATTTTGGAATGTGTGCATCAAGCTCTGTTCAATGAGGGTGCCTAAGCTAATTTTTTGTGGCAAAAAAATTAAGTTTATATATTCAAGAATGTTTTGGGGCAAATGTCATCCCCTTGTTATATGAGGTAAAAGGTTAGAAGCTTCAACATTTGTCTACCATAAAGAATTTAATGATTGCATTTATTTGTATTCAGCAATTCAACTTATTTTTATTCTTTTATTTGTGTTCATTTTTACATTGTTTTCTATATTGGATACTATAATTTTTTTTACAAATTTATTTGTACGATGAATCTTATCTGGGTTATCCATGCTGTCTGAAAACACTATATTTTTATACTATAAACCAATGGCCCAGACTAGCTGGTGCAAAGTTTTTTTATTATCACCTGTTTCTCGTCCTGAATCCAGATGGATAGTGCATAGATAGTCTGAGATATTCCTTGGCGTCAAGACAATTTATGTCATTGTGGATGCCATAGTAGCCTTCTGTATGGTTACAGCAGTCTCTTGGGTTAGGCTCTGTCCGCTGTCTTTTGGGAATAAAACCGAAAAAGATACTGTGCTTTTCGGTTTGTTTTTCCTAAGTGTCATAGACTTGAGTCTTATTGTATTGAGCAATTCAACTTATTTTTATTCTTTTATTTGTGTTCATTTTTACATTGTTTTCTATATTGGATACTATAATTTTTTTTACAAATTTATTTGTACGATGAATCTTATCTGGGTTATCCATGCTGTCTGAAAACACTATATTTTTATACTATAAACCAATGGCCCAGACTAGCTGGTGCAAAGTTTTTTTATTATCACCTGTTTCTCGTCCTGAATCCAGATGGATAGTGCATAGATAGTCTGAGATATTCCTTGGCGTCAAGACAATTTATGTCATTGTGGATGCCATAGTAGCCTTCTGTATGGTTACAGCGGTCTCTTGGGTTAGGCTCTGTCCGCTGTCTTTTGGGAATAAAACCGAAAAAGATACTGTGCTTTTCGGTTTGTTTTTCCTAAGTGTCATAGACTTGAGTCTTATTGTTACACCTTAGTAGCCTAGCTAAAATCATGAGCAAGATTTTTTCAGTATTATGCAGTGGCATAACTGAATTTATTATCTCTTGGGACTGCAGTCTCTTTTGGAATTCAGGGCTGTTTATATAGCAGCTCTTCATTCCCTATCTTGCACGACTATAATTGTAAGTCTCCGTTAAGTGAGCCTTCAGGGTCGCAACTTACACCGATATATCTGTCTTCACAAAGATGAAGACTTATAAGCTATGGCTAGCATTGTAAGTCTCCTTAGTGAGCTTCTACGGCCTCGGTTATCACCTTTTAATGGTCTTCACGTACAGGAAGACCTTTAGCAGCTTCAGCTAGGCTGAGTTTGTTGTCCTATCAGACATGATACCATTTGTTAGAGAAGGTTATTCAAACCGGTATGGTTTGGTGTGAGTTATTATGTAAGTACGGTGTATTTGTTCATCACGTCCTTCTCCACCCTTAGAGGCATTATGGAGTTGGTCAGACGTGAGGGAGAATTTCGGTTCCTATACTATTTGATGACTAACACAAGAACGATTCAAGTAATGCAGGTGAGGGGAGGGGGGTTCGATATAATTTTGAATCCCCCCCCTCTCCATCGCCAATGTGTTCAGAGGTGATTACCGGGTAAGACATAGTTTTCTTCCCATAAGCCTCGTATACATTTAAGTATATACATGCATTTCATGACTTCTCGATTGGCAGCTGGGTCGTGTTCTATGGTGACCTCATGGGCACATCCACTTTTTAGTTGGTTTGTTTCCTGTGGTTATTCCTTTATATGTCATATATGAGCATATGATTCATCGTCAATAAATTGCTAGCCTTGGAGTACCTGTAAGGCCATCAAGTCAGTTAACTGGTATTCAGATGATTACATGCGGGATTTCAGTGCTCGCGTGCATAATAGTGTATTACACACTATTGTATGTTATGGACCTTAGAAACAATGAATTATTTTGGGGGCGGTCCGTGAAGAGTCTGTTAATCATAGCTCATTTCTAAATCCAGGTTTCTGTAAGTTTCGGTACCCAAATCGAAAAAAACTTTTCTATGCATTCTCGTATATTCGCATGTGTCTGGGAGTCTTATTTATTGTAATTTATTGTACACCTGAACTGGGTCATCTGTGGGTTGCCTTGGAAGTGTGTTTTCTCTCCAGAGATCGTACATTGTGATTCTATTGGACATGTGTATGTTGTACATATTATATCACCGGTTTTTGACCTTTCTACGTATGCTGACTCGGTATACCTTACAAGCGGACGTTTTTATTACCGGGATCCCCACGATAGCCTTAGCTTCTGAAATGGCATTAAGCACCAATTTACTAATAATAATTAATATCTGGGTGCTTGTTTGGCTAATATATATTGTTATTTGGTACCGCTTTTACTGATTCCAGAGCACTCCCTCTTTGTTTTTGAAGAAGATTCCTTCAAAAAAGTGAGGGGGCATGATTTTTTAAATCTCCTCCAGCTTGATAAGTATGTAACTATGAGTTAAGCTGTTTTGTCAGTAGATTATATCCTGGATACAGCTTGTTTATTATTGTTTATGGCGTATGTTTGTGGGGGTTAACTTCTCACTCTCAAATACGCCATCCTAATTTTTGGGTCTTAGTCCGGACTGGCCTTAAAATTGGGAGAACTCGTTACATCCAATTAGCATAGTCATTCATGCGAAGAATACGGAATTACTTGAGTTTGGCTCCTTATTTATGATATGTCTTCTCTGTTACTGTATAGAGAGACATACATGTAATACCTTTTAAATTTAATTTCCTTTCACCTTGGATTGTAGGCTTGGGAACTATGTTGGTCTGCTAATTCTGAAGTCCTAGGCCCTCCACCTTTTTACAATTCTGCTAGTCTGGGCCATTGGTTTATAGTAAAAAAATATGATAAATTTAAAGTAATTTGTGTATTTTTTATACTTATCAATGGCCCAAACGGGTATGGCCCTTCCATGAGTGGGCACTCCTACCTCCCCACCGAGTTATTATGTAGTACTTTTTTCTACAAAGAATGATGTTGGTGCCAATTCCAGTCACTTTCTGATGGCTGTGCATGCGCGGAGAATAAAAGTATGGAGGACCAGATAGGACTTTTAATTTTCGGTTTTGCAAGCAAATTTTGAGGATTGGTGGGGTTCAAAATTTGTGTTTGACCCTTGATAACTTTGAGTTTGCACCAGCTAGTCTGGGCCATTGGTAAGTATAAAAAATACACAAATTACTTTAAATTTATCATTTTTAATAGTTAGATAGGGTGCCCCCTGTGTGCAGGCCTTTAGATTGCTTTATTTTGGGCACATCCTTTTTTTTGGGGGGGGGGGGAGCTTTAAATGTGCCCAAATTATAGAAAGTTCCATTTTAAAGTGATATTATTGATTTTTAAAGCTGAAAGTAACTTTTCACACCATAAAAAAGAAGGAAAAACACTCTACCAGCTGAAAAATTTGAAATGCTTCTCTAAGTGAGACAAATGAAAGACAGTATTTTAGCATGGTTCTTATTTTGAGCATGGCTTTTACCGCCTTGAATTTGGGGTAATTCAAAGACTTGTATTGTTCAAAGCATTAATAATCAGCCCACTATTTATTTATTTATTTATTTATTTATTTATTTATTTATTTATTTATTGGGGTTTAACAACACTTTTGACACCCAGGATCACCTCGTGTTGGACAGTTTTATGGGTGGAGGAAGCCAGAGTACCCAGAGAGAACCACCGAGCAATGGCGAGCAACTGTCAGACTCCACAACATACTAACTCCACGCAAGCAGGGTTAGCATTGGTTGAAGACAAGTGCACCATCGACGTGCAGTATGTCTTAGTACACAATGCAACTGTGCCCCCATGTGGGCAATTGGGATGAAGTGTCTTGTCCATGGGCACAACACAGTTGCCGCAGGCAGGAATTGAACCAAGAACCTCTCGGCTTGCAGCCTGCATTTCTTATCAACCTACCTCAATTGTTTACTACAGGCTTGCACTACAGTGGAAGAACCTAACTCGGATAAAATACTCTCTATTTTAATCTTTCCCAAGATTTGGGAAAGAAAAGTGGTGTAAAAACACCACGAAAAAAAAAAGCCAAAACTGGGTCGAGCGCCATCGGCGCACACCCAGTATGGGACACTCTTCCATAGTACAAATCCACGACTTCCGTAAAACAGTGCGCAATGCGTCAATTTGCCATTCTTTTTTTATCTGAGTCACGAGCAGGATGTGTTTCTGCCATATGCATTATGAAACAGTGATAATTCAACTCGTGGATAATGGTTTTCCTGTGACTGGAATTATGGATCTGAAGATCGTATAATAACAGGACTGTGTTTTATATATTCTCGTTAATATTTTCAACCACATTCTCATTGTATATTATTTACTATTCCATTTTTGCTAATGTTTTGTTTTCGTCATCACACGATTTGACAATGAGTTTTTTTTTCGGTTGAATGAATTAATTTTGGAGTTAGGTGTCATTCTGGGACTGTCTGGACAGGATTTCTTCACTCTGTTGAGGGCTGAATTTCTGTTTTTTGGTCCCTGTCGACCGTCTGGGTTCTGTCATGTACCCACCGTTTTTTTTCTGCCACCTTCTCTTGTAGATGAGGGTGTTCTTCTACTTTCTGTTTCTGTTGAGTTCACCTTTTTTCTTCTACTGCTCTCTCCTCTGTTATTTCCAGTTCGGTTCCTTTAGGGCAATTCCTTTTGCCCTCAGCCTTGGTGCGTTCTTGTGGCCGTTTCTTCCGATTCGACCATGTCTGGTGAGAATTGCTCCTGCTCCATGGGGGATGTGCAGCCCCACTGCACCAGTGGGGGGGTGGGGAACGCTGTCGTTTCGGGGCTTCCTGACTCGACCATGTCTGGTGAGAGTTATTCCCCTTCCATGGGGAATGTGCAGTTTTTTACCGTGGTGGATACTGCGGGAGCTGTTGGATTTCTGGTGAAGAGATGCCTGGTTCCGGGACTATGCTCCCTCTCCAGTCGACATCTGAGGCTGTCACTAGGGTTGTGACTCCTCCTTTGGAGGCTGAGCTTGGTGGCTCTCTCCGCTTTTCCGCCAGTTCCAACAGCTCCTGTCGTATCTGCTGCTACTGCTGTTCCGTCTACGTCATTGGGCACCATTTTTAGCCGGCCTCAGCTTATCCCTGCCAGGGTCTGCAGGGATGTCTGTAGTGTGGTTGTGGGGTATCGGCCTCAGCCTTCCCTGACTTCAACTCGGCGAAGTTGGATGGGTTTGCCGACTGAACCCCCTACTGTGACCTCTCAGCCACTGAGCACAGTAGTTTTATACCTGCAGTGATCTGCTGCGGTGTCTGGTTGTGTAGATATGGGGGTATCGGCCTCAGCCTTCCCTGACTTCAACTCGGCGAAGTTGGAAGTGGCTGCCGGCCGGACCCTCTACTGTGGTCTCTGCGCCGTCGAGCACCACAGTTGTCATTGGACTCGGATGTTCTTAGTGGGACACTATGAACTCCGTGGCATTTCCGTCCACTCATTCTGGCCCGCGACCAGTTTTGGGGGACCAACGTCTTTTGTGCAGCCTGGACCTTCTGCCCTGCAGAGGTCCGCGGTGACTCTCATGAGTTCCTGCTATGTTGATCCTCGGGGTGTGTCACACCCCTATACACGTCTGCCTTCAGACGTATCGGCTGCCACTCGTCATCCCACGTCGGGTGTTTTGGAGGATCGTGACCCTTTGCTGGTTAAGAGGGTCAGAGGTGAAGCCACTTTGTCGGTTCGTTCCCCTGTCGAACCAGCCAGTACGGGCAGTGAGCTTAGGGAGGCCCTTTCCTTACTCACTCAGGTTCTGTCAAAGAGCCTTCCTGTTGCTTCCAGCGAGGCAGCGAGTGGTTTCCAGGCGCCCCCTATGGCGCCACCTCCCGGGATTGGAAACAGGCCACTTTCTGATCCCTCTGGTGTTCCGACACCATGGGAGGCGTCGGCTGGTTTGCCCACGGTGGGCTATGTGTCTTCCGACTCAGGGGAAGAGTCTGACATGCTTGATGTCGAGAGCCAGCAGTCTTCGGACTTGGGGGCAGCTCTTGATTTCGTGTTTGGGTTCCTTCCGGATCTCAAACCATCTAACCAGTCAACAGTGTCAGCCAGGCCGCGATCATCGGTCGTGCGCCAACAGCCTATGGAGCAACCCACTTTTGGGCATCTTCGACCGTGCCATTCGGTACAGTTGGTTGAAGCATTTTCAGCCTTGGACTCTAAGCTAAGTTCCAAGGCTATGAAGGCTCTGTTCTTCACCAGGGTTGACACCTTTTTGCCTCTGGCGCGTTATCGTTCCTACGATTCCGCCAATCCGTCGGTCTACCATACTTTGACGGTTTTGAATCAGGACTCCAATTCCCTCGGGCTTTCCAAGTTCAAGTCTGCCGTCATTCCGATGACGACTCTGGAGTCCACATTGGGCTTATCGAGAGAGATGCTTGGTATGCTTTCTCTCTCCGACCACGTCGTCCCAGCTTTAGCTGCTTATCTGCCCCCAGATAAGTTTGACGAGGTATAGGCTCCTTTGCGTGTGCTGTCCAAGGCGCTCATGCATCTTACTCACACGCTTGCCTGTAACACGGCTAATCTGGAATTAGTTCGAGGGGACTCTGTGCTGGACACAGGCCGATCTCTTCCTGAGGAGCAGTGCGCTACTCTTCGGTCTGCTTCTTTGGCAGGTCCGCAACTTTTCCATGGTTCTGTGTTGACGGTCCGGGATGACGTCCTACGTCATTCCAACGATCAGCTGCTGTTTCTTCAGCTTGATCAGCCTTCTAGGGTAGGCACAGGCCGTTCCAAGCCTGACAAGTACCCTCTGCTTCCTCTACAAAGCAAAGGGGCTGATCCTTCTGCCTCCGCTTCTACTTCTTACTCAAGGGGTAAGGGTAAGCGTCGGTAGTCTTGAGGGAAGTCCCAGGATTCTTCATTCAGTAGAGGAGGTGATTTCTCCTCTCGCGAACCTCGTCGGGGTTCGAAATGAAGGTCCTCACCTCGACCCGTCCCAGGTTGGAGGAAGGACGGCAGAGTTTGCAGACATTGGGCCACCATCACATCTGATCCTTGGATGTTAGATGTTGTTTGGTCCGGGCTGTGAATATCCTTCCGCAGGCACCCCACTCTGTCCAGGGTGCCTCTTCCAACCGCAGTTCCTTCAGACATTTTACGTCGGGAACTTTTGTCCACGGAGATAGACAATCTCCTGACAAAGGGGGCGACTGAGGTCATCAAGAACATTAGGTCAGTGGGTTTATTCCCGCCAGTTCTTGGTGCCAAAGAAGGACGGCCGACTCCGACTGGTTATCAATCTGGGTTTCCTGAACCAGTCTATCATTGCTCCCTAGTTCAGCATGGAGAATTTCAGGTCGGTCCTCCGTTCAATTCACCAGGGAGTTTTCGCTTCCAGCTTCGACCTGCGAGATGCTTACTTTCACGTTCCGATTCATTGGGCGTTACGGAAGTATCTCAGGTTCGTTTTTCTGGGGCGAGTTTACCAGTTCAAGGCCATGCCTTTTGGCCTCAACCTGGTTCCTTGGGCCTTCACCAGACTGATGTCGCATGTGATAGCTTTCCATCGCACACAGTCCAGGGTGACTACTTCGGTATATCTGGACGATATCCTCCAGGGGCATTCCAATGCTGCCTTACTGGAGTCAGATGTCGCCACTCTGTTGAGCCTGCTCACGTCGCTAGGTTTCAGAGTCAACGAGGAGAAGTCGGACCTGGTCCCTTCTCAGTCGTTTTATCATCTGGGGATGACTTTCCGCACACAATTCAATTTGGTGGCGGTTCCCCAGGCCAAGGCTGTGATTCTCTCAGCTTTTACTATGACTCTGTCCCAGTCCATATCTGCAACAGCTCGGAGTATTCTCCGGCTATGCGGTCTCTGCTGTTCAGTGACGGATCTCTTTCCTCTAGGTCGGCTGCGTGTCTGACCTCTCCAACACTTTCTGCTCAGTTGTTGGAGGCTGAATATCGATTTTCTGGATCTGGTGCTTCAGTTTCCAGAATATCTTTATCCTCACCTTCTCCTCTGGGCGGATGTCCAGTGGCTTTCGCAGGGTATTCCGTTGGACTTACCCACGTCCGATCGCGTTCTGATGGCAGATGCCTGCGATCTCGGATGGGGTGCGATGTTGGATCCTCGAGGTCTTTCCATTCACGGGATGTGGGACCAGGATCATGCAGCTCTACACATCAACCAGAAGGAGCTTCTTGCTCTTCTTCTGAGTTTCAGGCAGTGGATCCCTCACCTGTCGAATCGCCAGGTCCTTCTGTTGTCCGATCATTCGACGGTGGTTGCTTACATCCGGAACCAGTGCGGCACGCACTCTGTTCCAATGTACGAATTGGCTCGGGATCTTCTACTGCTCGCTCAGGATGTCCACGCCAGGGTGGCTGTTCATCACATTTCCGGTCGTCTGAACGTCCTAGCCGACTCCCTGTCCCGTCGGGGCAGGGTCATTTCCACCAGGTGGATGCTCCACATGGCGGGTTCCATCGCTCTCTTGCGACTCGTTGGAACCATCCGGTGGACACTTTTGTGTTTCCGTGTCCAGATGCTCTGGCTTTCGCTGTGGACGCACTGGCCCTCCTTTGGGATGGTCTTGTCGGTTACGCCTTCCTTCCAGTTCCAATTCTGCCTCAGGTTCTTGCCCAGATATGAACCTGCAGTCGTCGAATCCTTTCGATCACACCCGTCGCCACGTTGGGTGTGGATCAATCTGCTCCACTCTCTGTTAGCGGCGGTTCCGGCATGTCTCCCTCTACCTCGCGACTTTCTTTGCCAACGTCGCCCGAGGAGGTTTTATGTTGACCCGACTTCATTGTGCCTTCGCACATGTCTTTTATCAGGTCCTGTCTCCTCTGTAGTGGTTTTTCGAGACACGCAGTGGAGTTGCTTTTCTTCAAGGAGGCACTCGCTCCACTGGTTTAGCCTCTGTGGCTAAGTGGAAGGTTCTTCTGTCGATGGTGTGCGATCACTCTGTTGCTTCTGTCACTCCTTCGATCACACCGCTTGCGGAGTTTCTGGTATATGTTTGTTTCTGGGGGTCTCCAGCAATGGGTCCATGTCCATGCTTCGGAGACATTTTTTCATATGTGATACCGCATTGTTTCGACACTCATCCTTGCCTCTCCAAGCTTGTTCAGCTCTTTTCCTTGAAAAGGCCTAGGACTTTGCAGTTTCCTCCAAGATTGTCACTTTCTTGGGCGCTGCTCTGCTTGGGGGCATTCACGCCTTTATCCTGGATGAATATGCGTTCTCTCACATGCCAGATCTCTCCTGCATTCATTTCTTGATGGATTTGTCTTGCTATTCGTGCAGCTTCCGCTCGTCTAGCTACTGGTGATTGTTTTACCAATTGTTTTTTCTGCCACGAGGTGCGTGCATTGTCTTCCTCTTTTAATAACACTGTCATGTTGTCGGATGACGGATGTTATTCTGGCAGCCTTCTGGAGAAATGCTACATTCTCCTTTTATCTGCGACAGTTGCAGGAGCCGACAGAGAACCTTGGGGCCCTCTTTCTTCGGCTCAGGCTGTTGTCTATCCCAGCCTTTCAGCTTTTTTTCAGGGTCAGTTCCAGCTTTGTGCTGTTACTGACCTTTCTGTCTGTGCGTCGCACTTCACCATACGCCTCATCTTTCATTGTCTTTTCTAATGTTTGTGATGCTATGGTTTGATAGGCCTAGGGATCTCTTCCTCTGTCCACGGTCCCAGTGCTATTGAGTTATGTGTGGGTTGGTTATGTGATTCCCTCCAGCCTTTTGTCTATTCAGCCTGCAGTAAACAATTGAGGTAGGTTGATAAGAAATATAAATTTTATAGTAAATTTCTTTCTTATTATACCTACCAAAATTGTTTACATGGAGGCCCTCCCGTCTTCTTATTCGGGTAAGAATCCTTCCTCCCCGCTGATCACATAACTCCTGTGTTGTTCGGAATCAAAAGAATGATGAATTGACGCATTGCGCACTGTTTTACGGAAGTCGTGGATTTGTACTATGGAAGAGCATCCCGATGGCGCTCGACCCAGTTTTGGCTTATTTTTTCGTGGTGTTTTTACTCCACTTTTCTTTCCCAAATCTTGGGAAAGATTAAAATAGAGAGTATTTTATCCGAGTTAGGTTCTTCCACTGTAGTGCAAGCCTGTAGTAAACAATTTCGGTAGGTATAATAAGAAACGAAATTTACTATAAAATTTATATTTCTATCTACTGAGCCACTGCGGTCCCAACCCACTAATTAATTGGCTGAGTAGAAGCTGCTAGGATGATTCTATTGAAAAGTTCTGAGAGCCACTTTAGAGGCTTTACTCTGTATGCATTAATTGCTGTTTTCTCAGCTTTAGACGAAAATTTTTTTATATTCAGTTGTTTTGTTACAATTTATTGGAGAGTGCCAATAGGCACTCTCCAATAAATTGTAACAAAACAATTATTTATGAACAAAATCTTACTAAACTAATGCTTCCCTTGCTAATGGCATGTTATGTTTGAAAATATATACTCATGTTTCAAATCACTTTGGAAAATAACGCAGCACTAATATTGAATAACCAAAGCTATTTATGTTTATTTAATAAAGAGTGGCAATAGTTCACTTCTTATGAGCTTACTGTGCAATACTGTAACATTTCCTCAGAGTATTTTAGGAACAGTATAATAAAGGTTGCAATGCATATCACCAATTCAACAAAGCCCTATATTAAACACATGTTATTGATGGGTTAAATAATATTCATGTGTTCTGTGAGGCCCAAACAGTTTATTAAAATTTCTAGAATGCATGAAAAAGCCACTTTTCTGGGGCATCTCTTTCACAGTATATCCCCTCCAATAGTCCTGCCCCCTCAGTTGGAAATTCAAGACCCTCCCCCCCCCCCCCCCCACCTCATTGGAAACTCCCTAGAAGTGTCCCTGCTTGGCTTTCTGCATAGGCAGCCAAGACTTGATGAGAAATGGCTGTTGTCTTATAAATTTATTCTAGACCAGAAGACATCCATGGAATGGAGTACCTCTTTTGAGGTCACAAGGTTCATAAAAAGTCATTAGCAGGCCCTTTAGGGTTAAGCCTAATTTTTCCAAATGAACATTCTATTAATTGCAGTTTGTTTTTTCTAGGAAACATCACATACAGGATGATATAGATTTAGTGAAGAGAGATATAGCAGTATTAAATTCAAGGCTGAGTAAGTAAAATATATTGGTTGTCTATACCTTCCAGACTATAGGTACCATGGGTATATCATCCACTTTACACTATAACATGGATAATTCTCGGTACAACTAGAGGCCCAATATCAGACCCTTTCCCAATGTAAAATTCACTTGATTCCTTAATAGTAATGATAAGAAGGAGTGAGGGAGAGAGATGAATTTAATAAATTTTGGAGGCTTTCCACTGTAAGTAAACACAGGATTTTGAACAACTGTAAGTTACAACTTACAACTGTAAGTGCACTCAAGCTGTGGGACAAGAGAAAAGCTGAACTAATTCATTTGAAAACTACAATTCCACAGCCATTGTACTGCATATAGTATTTAGATCACTGTAAGATACACTATAGTGTTTTACATGGAGTTAACCCTTTACCCAATGTAACGGCCAAAACCGGCCAGCTCTATTCACAAAAATCGCCAATTAATTTTCATTTTTTTAAATTATTGTCTCAAAAACATAGGGTATGACCCCTCTTTGGAACGAGCTCGATTCAAAGAGGGGTCATAACCTTTGTCTCAAAAACAAAAAATTACTGTTTCAAGAGTTCTGGACATGAATTGTTGCAAACCTGGTCTTCTTCCCAAAATAATCCCTGCTTGATATTTTGTATTCAACATCTTGAAAGGGATCTGGTTCAACTTTGTTCAAAGCAAGTCTCTGGGTTTATATTTGAGGTCCTTATAGGAGCCCAAATTTGAACTTATTGAAACATGAGGGAAAATCTTTAAAAAATCTTCAGGTCTGCCAGTCAAAAGTTTTGACATATGTTATAATTTTAATGGTACAATATGAGGAATATTCGTTAAAAATCTTCTTGAGTTCCACTATTTGGAATCTTTTGATATTTGGTATACAATATCATTATGGGGATCACATTCAAGAATTTTTTCAAATGAAGCCCCTGGGGGCAGAAAGGGCCATGTTCAGAACAGGTTCACATTTCTTCAAATCAAGTTTCTTGGACTTATGGTTGTGCTCACTATTGGAGCCAAATTTTTACTCAGTGCAGTATGAGGAATATTCTTCAAAGATCATCTTCTTCAGATCCACCAGACAAAATCTTTTGATATTTGATAATAGCATTGCTATGATTCCTAGATTAAAGTTTATTTAAGGCTTTACACTCAGCAGATTTTGGGAGGCACCAGAGGGGTTTGAAATTTAGCTTACGATTTTGAGAATTTCCTGTAGATTAGTTTAAATGATTTCTGCCCATGACTGACAGGGCTGAGTATGGTCAAATTTAGCCAGATCTATATGTGGGTGGACAGGATCTCTGTTTGTTCAAATGGCGTGCACCGGGCATCTGAGACACTTTGGTAGGTCATTGGATGAAAAAAAATTTTTACTTTTAAATAAGAATTGATATTATGAAAAAGAAAAGAATTTAACCAGTTTGCCTCATGAGGGTGGGATCCATTGTGTGATTTTTTTTTTTTACTTTGCTGGAAAATGAGTTTAGAAGGATTTTGATTGTTTTGTACAAAAAAAGAACTTTACTGGTCAGGTCAATTGGTGAAATTTTTATATTTTTATACTGTACCAATGACCCCGACTTAGCTGGTGCTAACTCTAAAAAATCTAGGGCCAAACACAAATTTTGCCCCCCAATCCCCAAAATTTGCATCTAAAACCAAAAGAAATCATGTCCTAAATGACCTCCATACTCTGCCCCCACTGCGCATGAGCAGTGTCAAGGACGTTCCGAAATTGGCGCCAATCACCATTCTTTGTTTGGCCCTTCATCAGTTAACATCTCACTGATCTTTGTGCTTGTAAATCTCAGTTTAAATGATGCCAGACACATAAATATTGGAGAAATGGTGATTCTAAGGAGGATAGAGAAGGATGAGAGGAAAAAGGAGTGACAGAAAATAATCAGGGCTGTAACTTAAAATTTTGTTATAAAATTATGTTAAGTTGCCTATTTTCGAGGCATGGGCCTGTTGTTGTCATTCTTACTTTGAGGTTGCACTGCTTATTCAGTGTTTCCTCTCTCCTTATCCTGTAAGTCCCCCCTTGCTATTCTCCCATACTTTTGGCATATTTTTGAGTAAGATTACTCCTAAAATTTCTTGGGAGAATTAGCTTGGTTACAGAATGAATTCTGTTATTTTCCCCATGTTTACGTTTTCACCCATGGGTGTTTAGACGTTGTGTTCTGCATCTACCATCTGATGTTCTGCAGATTCTTCTCTGGAAGTCTCTGTTTTGCATCAGATAGTGTGTAATTTTGATAACTGATTTCGGGCCAGTACTGTCAGTGCCTGGAGTCATGTTTTCTGGTGTTTATACACTTCTTGTTTACATTGGCAACAGTCTCTTTTGAGGGGGACTTTTTGCCTTTGGAGTAGTTTATCTCACTACAAGATACATTATTATTATCTGTAAGTGTTGCAATAATTATTTCAAA
This sequence comes from Pictodentalium vernedei, assembly GCA_031216915.1. NCBI lineage: Eukaryota > Metazoa > Mollusca > Scaphopoda > Dentaliida > Dentaliidae > Pictodentalium > Pictodentalium vernedei. The sequence continues at coordinate 228,037,047 of CM062291.1, forward strand.
TAATTTTAAAATTTTTGACCACACTTACCCTTGGGATCCATTGGGGCTCAACGTTACTTTTCAGAAACTTGGGGGCTTCGCTGAAAAAATATTTTTCAAAAATTATTTTGAATTTCATTTGCTTTTTTCAATATTAATGGATCATGTTATTATGTATCTTTGTGTTTAGGGGTTTGTGCGAGTACTAGGACTTTTTTTTGTTTTTTCACAATGAAAGGACATTGTTCAAATTGTAATAGGAAGAAATCTTCCTCTGACTTTCATGATCATTGTATTAATTGTAGTCAGTGTACTCGCACTAACTCCTGTTCAATATGTCAATATTGGGATGGCAAATATTGGAAATGTGTGTCACGGTATGTTGTTAGTGGAGAAAGGGCTATGCCGGTCCTTTCTCCGCAGGGTCACTCTAGTCTATCAGTTTCTATTTCAGAGGAACAAGAACAGGGTGATGTTTCCATGTTATCTTCCAAGAGTGCGCTTCCGTCGTCACAATTGAATGAAGAGTTAGCGGCAAAAGTGCTCATGGAGATACGACAGTTGCCTAAGAGGTCCCTAGTAGGATCGACAGTGCTGTCGTCCGCTAGCTCGCCCGGTGTAGCGTCCATTCACCGAATGGTTCGGCAGCCAGGTTCGTCCATTGCGCTCCAGGAGGAAATATTGGGTGATGCGAGCACTATAAATATACTAGGTGCACACCCAGTGACGGCGTATGTTAGGAGAGATCGGAGGAAGCCTTCTAGTCCGGTTCCTAGCTCGTCCAGGTCCAGCCGGGCCGCGAGTGAGAGAGGCCCCTCTCTCGTACAACAACATCAGGGACCTGATGTTGTGGTACAAAATGTGTCGCAAGCGGAGCACACGTCCATCGCTCGGGACGCTCCGTTGTTTAGGCAGTCCGCGGAGACTGCGCAGGCTTCCTCATCCTCTCACCAGTGCACACGACCGCACCTTGGCTACGTGACCGCGGAGATTCTACCAGCTTCGCCGATAAGGGATTCTTTGGCGACCAGGTCACGCCATCCGGTAGCCAGGGACACGAGGCCGGTAGACTCCGGACGTTCGCATAGGAAGAGTATGCGGGAGTCAGATGATGCGGAGCTTCCCGTGGCGAAGCAGCGAAAGACCGCCACTCCGCAGGCCTCGATGACGGACATGCTTGCTCAGATAGCACAAATTATCGCAGCATCCCAGCAGCCGACAGAATCGGTGTCGAATCTGGAATTATCCGACGGCGCTGGGTCGGTATGCTCCGCCGAAGCATCGGGTGCGGACGACCGGGAGCATCGTGAGGTCCGACCGGATGGTGAAAGGGATATGGATGACTTGGAGCTATCCCTTTCGGAACAACATAAAGCTGCCGTGGATTTTATCCGGCACTTCCTTCCTCACGTTGTTCCGTCGGGCCAGACTACTGCGGTTCCGTCTTTGGACACTGAATTCTTTGAGCAGTTCAGAGACATTGTCCCTGAGTTTCCGTCTCAGTCCAATAATGTCACAAGAACATTTGAATTATTGAACGACGCTATATTCAAGTTTGCTTCCAAAACAGGCAAAGCTGGTTTCTTGTCCTCCAATGCTCTTAACCTGCCTTTCATTAATGCAAGGAATAAATTCGATAGGCAGGACAGGGTATTCCGAGAGTTCCTCTGCATCTTGACGACGAGGCGGAAGACTTAGAATTGTCGTTACCGTCATCTATGTCCGTTCCAACCGCGGTGTTGGATACGACAATCACGTCTAACAGGGCCAGTTTAGACGTTTTATCTTATGCAGACCACCTTACAAAGGCGTTATCACTGCGTCTTCAAGGGAAAGAATTCCAGAATATACAATCCTCATTAAGACTTCTGTCAAGGGCAGTGGCTTATTCCACGTATAACTCCGCCCTTTCAGTGGCAAACCTGGAGTTGGTTAGACGTGACGCAGCCTTAGCTACATCCACACGCGTGGATAGTAAGGTGAAGAACTCTCTCAGAGTCGCTTCGGTCTCCGGAGAACTTCTATTCGACGGCAAGCTTTCTGCAATCTACGATAAAATTACTAAGAAAGCATCAGATTCTCTGTTGTTTAAATCCGCTTCCAAAAAGTCGGATACGACAGAGAAGAATAAGACAGGCACTTCTGGGTCTAATGCGACCAAGAAAGATTCCTATAGAGGTTCCGGTGCGTCCTCTTGGTCTTATTTAAGAGACCGTCAAGGCAGCGACTCTCGTGCGGGACGTCCTTCGGGCCGGGACAATCGGTCGGACGCCCCGAGGTCGACGGGTTGAGGTGCGGGTCGTGGAGGACGTGGTTTCTCCTCCCGCAGGCCTCGCAGGTCCAGGAGGTGATGGCTTCAACCTCTATCGCGTTCCGGTTGGCGGAAGGTTGTCGAGTTTTTCAGAAGAGTGGGCGTCGATGACGGACGACCCTTGGGTGAGAGGGGTGATTTTGGAAGGTCTAAGAATATCCATCAAACGAAAGCCTCCGTTAACTCGAAGTCCAAAATGGACTCAACTTCCGTCAAATCCGCAGAAAAGAGAAGCTCTCTTATCGGAGGTGCAGTCTCTTTTAATGAAGAACGCGGTGGAGGTCGTAGAAGACCAGGAAACACCGGGATTCTACAGCCATCTGTTTCTGGTTCCGAAACCAGACGGCTCGTTCCATCCAGTCATAGATTTGAGCTGGATAAACAAGCTGATTGTCGCTCCGAAATTTTATATGGAGACGATTCGGTCAGTCAGAGCGAGTATTCAGGTGAACGATTATGCTACAAGCATAGATCTCAAGGATGCGTACTTTCATGTCATGGTACATCCGACATTCAGAAAGTATCTACGCTTCGCAGTCCTAGGAGTTGTGTATCAATTTCGGGCGATGTGCTTCGGATTGAACCTAGCACCCTGGGCTTTCACTCGGGTAATGAACTCGGTAATGATGTATTTCCGAGCTCATTCGTTTGCGGTAACGTCGGCCTACCTGGACGACATTCTTCAGAGGTACGGCAACGAGTTAACGCTTCAGAACGATGTGCAGAATCTGCTTCTATTGCTCCGACGTCTCGGTTTTGTTATAAACGAGGAGAAGTCGGATCTGGTGCCGTCCAAGTCATTCACTCATCTGGGAATGAGCTTCGAGACGCACAACAATCTCGTTCATCTGCCGTTAACCACAGCGAAATTAGTCAGTTGTTACGCTTGCTATTGTCTTCATGCAGACAAAGTCACAGCGGGGGAGTTTATGAGACTGATAGGTTTGTGCGGAGCTGCCGCGGATCTCATTCCGATGGGGCGGTTGCGCACTCGTCCTCTCCAAATTTTCTTAACTCAGAATTGGAGTGTGAAGATTCATTCGCTCGACATAGTCAGATCAAGTGAAACAAGAGATTCAGACTTGGGCAAACATTCAGTGGTTAACTCAGGGAGTTCCGCTGCAGTTGCCGGATCCGAGTTTTACCATTATGACGGATGCCAGTCAAACAGGTTGGGGTGCAACATTGATCCCAACGGATTCAAGATGCCAGGGTCCTTGGGATCCACAGTTCCTAACCAAGCACATAAACATCAAGGAAATGATGTGAATTTGGTTTGCGTTACGTCATTGGATGGACATTATTCACAAAGCTCATGTCCAAATTCTGTCCGACAATACGACAGTAGTGGCGTATATACGGAACCAGGGAGGCACTCATTCCGTTCCGTTATTCAATCTAACGAAGAGAATCCTTCTGTTTGCTCTAGAACATCAGGTTCTACTTTCGGTCCATCATATACCGGGTCGTCTGAATGTACTAGCAGACTCCCTTTCACGGAAGGGTCGCTTGTTGCCGTCGGAGTGGACTCTCAACAAACAGGTATTCAATCAGATTTGCTACCAGTGGGAACGGCCAATGATAGACTTATTTGCGACACATCTCAACAATCAGTTGCAGACGTATGTGTCACCGTGCCCGGATCCAAGAGCATTTGCAGTAGACGCTCTATCGATCTCATGGGACGGAATGATAGGATATGCATATCCTCCAGCGCCGTTGATTCAGCAAATATTGCTAAAGATAAAACAATCTCAGTGCAAGATTCTGTTGGTAGCATCTCTGTCTCCACAGAGACCGTGGATAAATCTACACAGGTGTCTGTTGTGGGACCTACCGCGAAAGCTTCCTCCACGGGGGGATCTTCTTTCGCAGGGGAAACCGCGTCGACTTCATCACAACCCGTAAGGTCTCAACCTTCCCGTTTTTCCGTTGTGCGGTCCTTCTTGCATGGCAAGCACTTTACAGGATGAGCAGTGGACGCAATTTCTAACTGTAGGAGGACCTCCTCTTCGCTAAATTATGCGGCTAAGTGGAAGGTTTTTCGTCGTTGGTGTAGGGATCATTCTGTTGATATTTTTGATCCCTCCATACCAGACATTGCAAACTTTCTAGTATACTTGTTTGACGAAATCAAACTGCAGCCTGTTACTATTAAGGGTTATAGGTCTATGTTATCTGATACCTATGCACATCACGATAGTTTACAAATTGGATCTAATGTCTCTTTATCTAAGTTGGTTAGAAACTTCTCGATAAATAGACACAGAACTCTTAGGTTAATTCCTAAGTGGAATTTAGCTTGGGTTCTTCTTAAACTTAAGGAAAAGCCCTTTGAGCCTCTTGGGACAGTAGATTTCAAATTCTTGTCGTATAAGACAGCTTTTCTCTTAGCTTTCTCTTCTGCTAGAAGAGTCAGTGAGCTTCATGCACTATCGGTGGACGATTCTCACTATCGTAGTGTCGGGATCACTATCACCTTCACTACTAATGTTGGATTTTTAGCTAAGAATCAGGCTCCTAATAAATATCCGGAACCTATTGTTTTTAAGGCTCTTCCGTCTTCAGACGGGCGTAGGCCTTTACTCTGTCCTGTTAGAGCTTTACGCATTTATAAACAGAGATCTCAGTTTATCAGAAAGGGACGAAAACGTTTCTTTCTGTCTCTGATGCTTAATAGAAAGGACATTTTGGTCCATTCTATTGCTAGATGGATTCAATTAACTATCCGTACTGCTTATGAAAGTTTATCTTCTTCCCAGCAGTCTGTGCTTAAGATTTCGGCTCATGAAGTAAGAGCTCTTTCTACATCTTGGGCTTATGCTAATAGTGTGGCTATTACAGATTTAATGAAGGCTGCTTATTGGTCTCAGCCATCCACATTCACGAATTTTTATCTCAGAAATATTGAGTCCATTTCTGGAGACCTGCATTGTTTAGGTCCATTATCTGTTGCTCTGAATGTCGTCCACTAAACAGTTGCAACTATAGTTATGCAGGCTTTCTGTTCCGGCAGTGACTCCGTCCTGCTGCCCTCTTCGCTCTGGGCTATTTGACTCATGGCAAGGGGAAGGGGGGGGGGGGGGAGGGTGTTCCCTTAGGTCACCTGCTTTATAGTGAAAAGCAAGGGAATTCCTCCTCCGGAGTCAGTAATTCTGAGTCGTTTCCGGGATGGTTTTAAAGTGTAATATTAATGTTAAAAATTCATTCATGTCATATTTTTAAAGTGTAGCTCGGTGTGAAGCATTTGTGTATGTCAAGTGTCAAACGGGCGTTAATATACAATCCTCGGACACTTTTAATGAATATAAAGAGTCTCAATTCTCTGGACTAACTTTATTTATTGGCTTACTTTAAAAATAATTAGTATAATGGGTTATACTGGATGTTAATAGAGAACATGAATGTTATTGTGCTCAATTATTAAGGGTATTGTATCTTTCTAATTTATAATAAAATAAGAAAGATACATGTAAAGCCTAATACTCCTTTTCTCCTTGAGGTGTTCACTCTATATTATATAGTTGAGCTTATTGGATTTTCCTCTATGTCCTAGGCCCTCCAGCCTTTTTACTATTCAGCTAAGTCTGGGTCATTGGTACAGTATAAAAATGTTAAAAAATTTATAGTAATTTATATATTTTTTATACTTACCAATGACCCAGATGTGGCTCAGTAGGTAGAGGTGCAGGCTGCAAGCCGAGAGGTCCTCGGTTCGAATCTCACCTATGGCAACCACGTTGTGTCCTTGGGCAAGACACTTCATCTCCACTGCCCGTGTGGGGGCACGATGACGCCGTGTACTAAGGCGTACTGCACGTCGATGGTACGCATGTCTTCAACCAATCTAACCCTGCCTGTGCTGCAGTGCGGAGTTACGATGTTGGGGAGCTGGCAGCTGCTCGTCGTTGCTCGGTGGTTCTCTCCGGATACTCCGGCTTCCTCCACCCATAAAACTGTCACGGTCATGATTAGCCATTGTGCATAAATATGTGACCTTAAACATCAATAAATAAATAAATATGACACAGACAGGGATGGCCCTCCCAGGAGTCGGGAACTCTTACCTCCCCACTGAGTACATAGCGCTGACCAGGCACTGCCAGTAAGAATGGTGATTGGCGCCAATTTCGGAACGTCCTTGACACTGCGCATGCGCAGTGGGGGCAGAGTATGGAGGTCCTTTAGGACATGATTTCTTTTGGTTTTAGATGCAAATTTTGGGGATTGGGGGGCAAAATTTGTGTTTGGCCCTAGATTTTTTAGAGTTAGCACCAGCTAAGTCTGGGTCATTGGTAAGTATAAAAAATATATAAATTACTATAAATTTTTTAACTTTTCCTTTTTGCATTAAATCACTGAAGATCCTTCAAAACTCATCTTAAAGCACTCATTAACCCTTAACCCAATGCAGACGATATAAAAATTTATTATTTTTATACTGTACCAATGACCCAGACTTAGCTGGTGCTAACTCCAACAAAACCAGGGCCAAACACAAATTTTGCCCCCCAGTCCCCAAAATTTGCATCCAAAACAAAAAGAAATCATGTCCTAAAGGACCTCCATACTACGCCTCTACTGCGCATACGCAGTGACGCAGTCGTCCCGAAATTGGCGCCAATTATCATTCTCTGTTTGGCCCTTCATCAGTCAACATCTCACTGATCTTTGTGCTTGTAAATCTCAGTTTAAAGGATGCCAGACACGTAATTTTTGGAGAAAATGTGATTCTAAGGAGGATAGAAGGAGGAGAGGAAAAAGAAGTGGCAAAAAATAATCAGGGCTGTACTTAAAATTTTTTGATGAAATTATGTTAAGTTGCCTATTTTCGAGGCATGGGCCTCTTGTTGTCATTCTTGCTAATTGTTGCACTGCTTATTCAGTGTTTCCTCTTCCCTAGCCTTCTAAAGTCCCCCCTGGCAATTCTCCCATGCTTTTGGCATATTTTTGAGAAATTTCATTTCTGAAATTTCCTGGGAGAGTTGCTTGGTTACAGAATGTTTTCTGTTATTTTCCCCATAGTTACGTTTTCACCCATGGGTGTATAACGTTTGTGTTCTGCATCTTCCATCTGATGTTCTACAGATTCTCCCCTGGGAGTCTCTGTTTTGCATCAGATAGAGTGTAATTGATGACTGATTCCGGGCCAGTTTTTTCAGTGCCTGGAGTCATGTTTTCTAGTGTGTTTACACTGTTTGTTTTCATTGGCAACAGCCTTTTTTGAGGGGGGCTGTTTGCCTTTGTGGTAGTTTATCTCATTATAAGATACATTTATATTATCCGAAAGTGTCTCATTAATTATTTTATATAAATTTAAAATTTTTGACCACACTTTGCCATCGGATCCATCGGGGCTCAGCGTTACTTTTCAGCACCTTGGGCTTCTCTGAAAAAATATTTTTTCAAAATTATTTTGTTTTGCAATTGTTTTTTCATTTATTAATGGATCATGTTATTATGTATCTTTGTGTCAGGGGTTTTTGCGAGTAACTAGGACTTATTGTTGTTCTTTCACAATGAAGGGACATTGTTCAAATTGTAATAGGAAGAAATCTTCCTCTGACTTTCATGATCATTGTATTAATTGTAGTCAGTGTTCTCGCATTAATCCCTGTCCTATATGTGAACATTGGGATGAGAAACATTGGAAACGTGTGTCACGATATGTTGTTTCTGGAGAAAGAGCGATGCCAGTTCTTTCTCCACAAGGTCACTCTACTCTCTCAGTTTCTATTTCAGAGGAACCAGAACAGGGTGATGTTTCCATGTTATCTTCTTCAAGTGTGCGTCCGTCGTCACAAATGAATTCAGAGCTAGCGGCAAAAGTGCTCATGGAGATTAGACAAATGTCGTCCGCTAGCTCGCCCGGTGTAGCGTCCATTCACCGAATGGTTCGGCAGCCGGGTTCGTCCGATGCGGTCCAAGAGGAAATTTTGGGTGATGCGAGCACTATAAACATAATAGATGCACACCCAGTGATGGCGGATAGTAAGCGAGAACGGAGGAAGCCTTTTAGTCCGGTTCCTAGCTCGTCCAGGTCCAGCCGGCCGCGAGCGAGAGAGGTCCCTCTCTCGTACAACAACATCTGGGACCAGATGTTGTGGTACAAAATGTGTCTTTAGCGGAGCATACGTCCGTCGCTCGGGACGCTCCGTTGTATAAGCAGTCCGCAGAGACTGTTAAGGCTTCCTCTTCTCGTCAGCGCACACGACCGCACCTTGGCTGCGTGACCGCCGATATTTTACCAGCTTCGCCGATGAAGGATTCTTCGGCGACCAGGTCACACCATCCGGCAGCCAGGGATTCGAGACCGATGGACTCCGGACGTTCGCATAGGAAAAGTATGCGGGAGCCATCTGATGCGGAGCTGCCCTCGGCGAAGCAGCGAAAGACTGCGCCTCCGCAGGTCTCGACGTCGGACATTCTTGTGCAGATAGCACAGCTTATCGCAGCATCCCAGCAGCCGACAGAAACGGTGTCGGATCGAGAATTATCCGACGGCGCTGGGTCGGTACGCTCCGCCGAAGCATCGGGGGTGGACGACCGGGAACATCGGGAGGTCCGACCGGATGGTGAAAGGGATACGGATGACTTGAAGCTATCCCTTTCGGAACAACATAAAGCTGCCGTGGACTTCATCCGGCACTTTCTCCCTCAAGTTGTTCCGTCAGGCCAGACTGCTGCGCTTCCGGACAAGAGAATTATAGCGTCATTGGACTCTGAATTTTTTGAGCGGTTCAGGGACATCGCTCCCGAGTTTCCGTCGCAGTCCAATAATGTTGCAAGAACATTTGAATTATTGAACGACGCTATATTTAAACTTGCTTCCAGGACGGGGAAAGCAGGTTTCTTGTCCGCTAATACTCTCAACCTGCCTTTCATTAATGCAAGGAATAAATTCGATACGGCAGGACAGGGTATACCGAGAGTTCCTCTGCGTATGGACGACGAGGCGGAAGACTTAGAGCTATCATTACCGTCGTCAGCTTCTATTCCAACCGCGGTGTTGGAAACAGCTATTGCGTCTAACAGAGCCAATTTAGATGCCTTATCTTACGCAGATCACCTTACTAAGGCGTTATCACTGCGCCTTCAAGGGGAAGAGTTTCAGGATATACAATCCTCTTTAAGACTTCTTTCAAGGGCAGTAGCTTATTCCACGTGTAACTCCGCCCTTTCAGTGGCAAATCTGGAGTTGGTTAGACGTGACGCAGCCCTAGCTACATCCACACTAGTGGATTCTAAGGTGAAGAACTCTCTTAGAGTCGCTTCGGTCTCAGGAGAACTTCTCTTTGACGGCAAGCTTTCCGCTATTTATGATAAAATTAAAAAGAAAGCTAATGATTCTCTGTTGTTCAGATCGGCTCCTAAAAAGTCGGATACAGCAGACACGAATAAGACAGGCACTTCTGGGTCTAATGCGCCCAAGAGAGGTTCCTATAGAGGTTCCGGTGCGTCCTCTTGGTCTTATTCGAGAGACCGTCAGGATAGCGACTCTCGTTCGGGACGTCCTTCAGGCCGGGACAATCGGTCGGACGCCCCGAGGTCGACGAGGCGAGGTGCGGGTCGTGGAAGACGTGGTTTCTCCTACCGCAGGCCTCGCAGGTCCAGGAGGTGATGGCTTAAACCTCTATCGCGTTCCGGTTGGCGGAAGGTTGTCGAGTTTTTCACAAGAGTGGGCGTCGATTACGGACGACCCTTGGGTGAGAGGAGTGACTTCGGAAGGTCTAAAGATATCCTTCAAACGAAAGCCTCCATTAACTCGAAGTCCAAAGTGGACTCATCTTCCGTCAAATCCACAGAAAAGAGACGCTCTGTTATCAGAGGTGCAGTCTCTTTTAATGAAGAACGCGGTAGAGGTCGTAGAAAACCAGGAATCTCTGGGATTCTACAGCCATCTGTTTCTGGTTCCCAAACCAGACGGCTCGTTCCGTCCAGTCATAGATTTGAGCTGGATAAACAAGCTGATCGTCGCTCCGAAGTTTTATATGGAGACGATTCGATCGGTCAGAGCGAGTATTCGGGTGAACGATTATGCAACGAGCATAGATCTCAAAGATGCGTACTTTCACGTCATGGTACATCCGACATTCCGAAAGTATCTACGCTTCGCAGTCCTAGGAGTGGTGTATCAATTCCGGGCGATGTGCTTCGGATTGAATCTAGCACCCTGGGCTTTCACTCGGGTAATGAACTCAGTAATGATCTACTTCCGAGCTCATTCGTCTGCGGTAACGTCGGCCTACCTGGACGACATTCTTCAGAGGTACGGCAACGAGTTAACGCTTCAGAACGATGTTCAGAATCTTCTTCTATTGCTCCGACGTCTCGGTTTTATAGTAAACGAGGAGAAGTCGGATCTGGTGCTGTCCAAGTCATTCACTCATCTGGGAATGAGCTTCGAGACGCACAACAATCTCGTTCGTCTGCCGTTAACCAGAGCGAAATTAGTCAGTTGTTACGCTCGCTATTGTCTGCACGCAGACAAAGTCACGGCGAGAGAATTTATGAGACTGATAGGTCTGTGCGGAGCCACCGCGGATCTCATTCCGATGGGGCGGCTACGCACACGTCCTCTTCAAATTTTCCTGACTCAGAATTGGAGTGTGAAACTTCATTCGCTCGATGTAGACGTTCTCTTGTCAGATCAAGTGAAACAAGAGATTCAGACTTGGGCAAACATTCAGTGGTTAACTCAAGGAGTCCCGCTGCAGTTGCCAGATCCGAGTTTTACCGTTATGACGGATGCCAGTCAAACAGGTTGGGGTGCATCATTAATCCCAACGGATTCGAGATGCCAGGGTCTTTGGGATCCGCAATTCCTGTGCAAGCACATAAACATCAAGGAAATGATGTCAATTTGGCTTGCGTTACGTCACTGGATGGACATTATTCACGATGCTCATGTCCAAATTCTATCCGACAATACGACAGTAGTGGCGTATATACGGAATCAGGGAGGCACTCATTCAGTTCCGTTGTTCAATCTAACGGAAAGAATCCTTCTGTTTGCGTTAGAACATCACGTTCTTCTTTCGGTCCGTCACATACCGGGTCGTCTGAATGTGCTAGCAGACTCCCTTTCACGAAAGGGTCGCTTGTTGCCGTCGGAGTGGACTCTCAACAAACAAGTATTCAATCAGATTTGCTACCAATGGGAACGGCCAATGATAGACTTATTTGCAACACATCTCAACAATCAGTTGCAGACGTATGTGTCTCTGTGTCCGGATCCAAGAGCATTTGCAGTAGACACTCTGTCGATCCCTTGGGACGGAATGATAGGATATGCGTATCCTCCAGCGCCGTTAATTCAACAAGTATTGCTAAAGATAAAACAATCTCAATGCAAGATTCTGTTGGTAGCATCTCTGTCGCCACAGAGACCGTGGATAAATCTACTCAGGTGTCTGTTGTGGGACCTACCGCGGAAGCTTCCTCCACGAGAGGATCTTCTTTCGCAGGGGAAATCTCGCCAACTCCATCACAACCCGCAAGGTCTCAACCTTCACGTTTTTCCGTTGTGCGGTCCTTCTTGCATGGCAAGCACTTTACAGGACGAGCAGTGGACGCGATTTCTAACTGTAGGAGGACCTCCTCTTCGCTAAACTATGCGGCTAAGTGGAAGGTTTTTCGTCGTTGGTGTAGGGATCATTCTGTAGATATATTTGATCCCTCTATACCAGACATTGCAAACTTTCTAGTATACTTGTTTGACGAAATCAAACTGCAGCCTGTTACTATAAAGGGTTATAGATCTATGTTATCTGATACCTATGCACATCATGATAGTTTACAAATTGGATCTAATGTCTCTTTATCGAAGTTGGTTAGAAACTTTTCGATAAATAGACCCAGAACTCTTAGATTAATTCCTAAGTGGAATTTAGCTTGGGTTCTCCTTAAATTGAAGGAAAAGCCATTTGAACCTCTTGGGACAGTAGATTTCAAATTCTTATCTTATAAGACAGCTTTTCTCTTAGCTTTCTCTTCTGCCAGAAGAGTCAGTGAGCTTCATGCACTATCGGTGGATGATTCTCATTATCGTAGTGTTGGGAACACTATCACCTTCACTACTAATGTGGGTTTTTTAGCTAAGAATCAGGCTCCTAATAAATATCCGGAACCTATTGTTATTAAGGCTCTTCCGTCTTCAGACGGGCGTAGGCCTTTACTCTGTCCTGTTAGAGCACTACGTATCTATAAACAGAGATCTCAGTTTATCAGAAAGGGACGAAACGTTTCTTTCTGTCTTTGATGCCTAATAGAAAGGACATTTCAGTCCATTCTATTGCTAGATGGATTCAGTTAACTATCCGTACTGCTTATGAAGATTTATCTTCTTCTCAGCAGTCTGTGCTTAAGATTTCTGCTTATGAAGTAAGAGCTCTTTCTACTTCCTGGGCTTATGCTAATAGTGTTGCTATTACAGATTTAATGAAGGCTGCTTATTGGTCTCAGCCATCCACATTTACGAATTTTTATCTCAGAAATATTGAGTCCATTTCTGGAGACCTGCATTGTTTAGGTCCGTTATCTGTTGCTCGGAATGTCGTCCACTAAACAGTTGCAACTATAGTTATGCAGGCTTTCTGTTCCGGCAGTGACTCCGTCCGGCTGCCCTCTTCGCTCTGGGCTATTTGACCCAGGGCAAGGGGAAGGGGGGGGGGGGGGGAGGCGGGTGTTCCCTTAGGTCACCTGCTTTATAGTGAAAAGCAAGGGAATGCCTCCTCCAAGTCAGTATTTCTGAGTCGCTTCCGGGATGGTTTTAAAGTGTAATATTAATGTTTAAATTCATTCATGTCTTATTTTTAAAGTGTAGCTCGGTGTGAAGCATTTGTATATGTCAAGTGTCAAACGGGCTTTAATATACAATACTCGGACACTTTTAAATGATTATAAAGAGTCTCAATTCTCTGGACTACTTTATTTATTGGCTTGCTTTAAAAATAATTAGTATAAGGGTTATACTGGATGTTAATAGAGAACATGAATGTTATTGTGCTCAATTATTAAGGGTAGTGTATCTTTCTAATTTAATATTAAATAAGAAAGATACATGTAAAGCCTAATACTCCTTTTCTCCTTAAGGGGTTACCTCTTTACTATATAGTTGAGCTTATTGGATTTTCCTCTATGTCCTAGGCCCTCCAGCCTGTTTACTATTCAGCTAAGTCTGGGTCATTGGTACAGTATAAAAATGTTAAAAAATTTATAGTAATTTATATATTTTTTATACTTACCAATGACCCAGACGGGGATGGCCCTCCCTGGAGTTGGGAACTCTTGCCTCCCCGCTGAGTACATAGCGCTGACCAGGCACTGCCAGTAAGAATGAAAATTGGCGCCAATTTCGGGACGACTGCGTCACTGCGCATGCGCAGTAGAGGCGTAGTATGGAGGTCCTTTAGGACATGATTTCTTTTTGTTTTGGATGCAAATTTTGGGGATTGGGGGCAAAATTTGTGTTTGGCCCTGGTTTTGTTGGAGTTAGCACCAGCTAAGTCTGGGTCATTGGTAAGTATAAAAAATATATAAATTACTATAAATTTTTTAACATTTTAAATATAATTTTTTTAAATTTTTCAAAACATTTCAACAAAGCCATATCATGTGACCCCTCATTGGAATGAGCTCGTTCCAATGAGGGGTCACATGATATGGTTTTGTTGAAATATTTTGAAAAATTCAATTTTTTCATCTGCGCTATTTGCATATTACGCAGACGGATGCGGGCGATTCGTTAAGTAAAGGGTTAAACCCCAATAAAAAAATAAACAAATTGGAAATCAGGGCATTATTTCTGTTGTAGCCTCTGAATACTAGAAAATATCATCTGGCAAGGACAACAGAGTTATAAATAATTACATGACTTCATTTCTCTGGAGTGTTAATTAGCCATAAATGCTGAATATGACCTTAAATCCTTCTTTAAAAAACTTTTTCCAGTGAGCACCTTAGGCGCCCTCTTCTTTGTAATATCTCTCCTAAGGATATCTTTATTGAAGGCTAATAATTTCAGAATTGCAAATTATACTTTGAGGGTTATGAGCCTAAGCAGTGTGATTATTTAACCCTTTACCTATCCCGAAAGGTCGACAAACTTGCAAACAAAATTCTTGAACAAATAATTTTTTTTTTCATTTTTTGTGTCAAAAATATTGCTTATGACCCCCATGGAATGAGCTTATTCCAATGAGGGTTAATAATCTATGTTTTTGAGACAAAATAATGTTAATTGAATGGTAATTTTTGTAAATAGTGCTGTCCATTTTTTTCTGTTACGTTGGGTAAAAGGTTAACATTTCAAAGATCCTTTTTTCCCTGCATAATTCTACATTTTTAAAAATTAATTATTGTGAATCATATAATCCAAGGGCATTGCGTCTGTCAAATTGAAGAAACCAAGTATCCTTTTTTTCAATTTTCAGATAAGCATGAACAAAACTTGCGTTTGCATGTTAGTAGCAAGCAGGATATTGAAAGAAGACAGGATGAATTGGACCGGGTATATATTTTAAAATAAGCTGTTTTGATCTTGCTATTGTTTTACTAATGTTTTCTTTTGTCTGTGTATTGTAGAATGTGGAGGTCAGGGCAATGAAAAAGTAGCTCTCAGCTTGTGTATAAATGTGCTTAATTGGATATTTCTTAATTGAATATTCCTTATTGGAACACAAATTTTTAACTATGTTCAGTATAAGGAAAATCCTTTAAAATCTTCAGATCCACCAGTCAGAATCTTCTCATATTTGGTATACAGCAACTTTATGGGGTCAGATGGACGTTTGTTCAACTCAGGTCTGTGGGTTTGTATTGAGGTTCCCTATGGGGACTTGGATGTTAACTTGGTGAAACATGCAGAATATTCTTTATTTAAAAATATTATATTCAGCATTTTGGGGTTGTAGTGGTGGGCAATCTTTTGATATTTGGAAAGAAAGCAAATTTTATTTCAATCGAATGATCTGGTTTCATTAATGATTACATCTGTTTGAAAGTGTGTAAAGACACACCACCAGAAAGCCCTAGTATGTGAAAGAAAAAACCTGCCTCAATTATGCCCTTGCTGACTGTCATTTCACTCCATTTCTTCACACAACTGATGGCTTCTAGGAACACAGTAATCACTGAATATCAACTCAGAGGGATGTATGCCTTTTTGTCATTTTTCAACATAATTTCAAGTCTAATGTGGAATTTGTCGGGGGGCGGGGGGGGGGGGGGGGGGGGGGGGGAAACTTCCTTTTTGCCTCTGTCTTTCTCATCCCTCAATACTAATACCTTATTCCTTGTAGACAACTTGATCCAGATGAGCATTTTAGACTTACTTTAGCCTCTGGTCTGTTTATACATGCATAATATATTAAAATAATGGTTTCATAATTTTTGTTTCAGAGTTTACATGACATTGCAACCAAAAAAACAGCATCTGAAAAACATGTGATTTATCCTGCATATCCCTTAAAAAATATGGAACAACTACAAATACAGCAACTAAAGTATGTTACTTGAACAATTTTCTCTTTGTACTCCCTGTAATACATATAGATCATTCAGTTATGTTGAAATTCATAATGGAATACATGTACTATGTTGGGGTCTGTTCCTGCTTTAGCTTGCAAAATGTATTCTCGTTGGGCCTAAAAAGGTTAAAAAGCTATTTTTCCAAACCCTCCTTTTGGCTGCTGCATGCTCTCTTTTTATAACCAATGTAAACGTAAAAAATAAGAATTAAATGGTTTCGGTCTGATATTTTACCCAAGTTAATAAATCTGATAAATTTGTCCCTTGTGTGCAACAAGGCTTTGCTATGCTTTAGCCTTCTTGCACTCAAATACACCGTCATCCATGCTATTCTATAGATTATGAGGTCAAAAACATAAAACAAGCAAGAACATGAACTTTTGATGGCAAAGAAATAATTACAAATATAAAAAATAAAATAAAAAACCACCCACCCGCATGCAATTTTACAAAAAATGGCCTGAGAAACAGAAGATCTACTTTGTGGGCCCTTATTAATATTTTTACACAGCAAGTGGTACATTAGAGCCCACTTTACTGAATAACCCTGTTAACTGAATATAACAATCGCCTAATTCCCCTTGTTTATAGAACTATTCAACCCCAATACAGGCATTTAATCGATTATATCTTGTTTGACAGTGCCCCATGAGCTCAGTCAAACAAGATGTAACAGAATTAATGCTCGGCTTTTGTCTAGAATACAGGAAAGTGACCAGATCTCTGTTAATTGAAAAATTCTCACTAGTGGTACAGACTGTACTGAACTGCCATTGGTGGTCTGGTCCACAAAATAGCGGTCAGTTTTATAAACTGCCAGAAAAATGAATAATTCTGTAAGGCATGATGGCTTTGTAACAAACAAATTTAAAATCTTCGCTTTACTATTGCAGATGGCACCTTGTTGCACTCAAGAGTCAGTATACTGTATCACTTATTCCTTCACTTTTAATGGGTAAGCATCTCCTACCTGAATGTACATGGATCTTAGACTGTGAGGGAAGCGTGTTCCATGAACTGATCTCTTAGTTATTTAACAGGTTAAGGTGGAAGAAGGTAAAGTTCAAAATGGAGCATTGTGTTCTGAAGTAGTGATAATTTGTCACTTTACGATGCCCCATCTTGGACCGCTCTTAACTGGCCCAGCTCATTTCAGACCGCAATCCTACCCTGGCTGGTACTGGACCAATATTCGCAACACAAATTCACACTGCCAAAGCGGCTTTTCAGTTAACAGAGTTCTACTGTGTTACAAGAGACCCATAGACTTTTGTTCAGTGTTATTGTCTTCCTGGTGACACAAAGTTCTCACACAGGTCCTTAACTGGTTGAGTGCTGGAAGCCCATATTTGTGCTTTATTCTGAAGTACAGGTACCACAGCTTGAAGGCTTCATATGCTATGGATGTGCCACATATGATCTTTAAAATGAAATAATTTAGTCTGCATGGATTTGCATGGTTGCAGTTTATGGGAGAGTGCCTTTGGGCACTCTCATAAATTGCAACAAGGCAAAGATATGCCAACAAATTCTGATGACCAAAAAATAATTTACCAATCTACCAGTTAAAAGTGCCTTAGTTTTGCATCCTATTTTTCACAAGGCCCTGAAACCATTGAAAAACAGAACATTTTGTACTAGGACCTCCTTAACTCACTGGTCAGAGAATTGGATTTTAAACTAAAAGTACAAGGGTAATTTCGAAAACTGGCCTAACCCAATTTTTGGTACAGAGTTATGGGCCTTAATTAGTTACTTTTTACGGATTTTGAGCTCATTAGCTCATTAACTTGAACAAATGTTTTTGGTCGAATTGTGTTAACAGCCGAGACCTATGGTTTGGCGACGGTCGGTGTACATATGGGCAGGCAGGTATCCGGGTGGGTGTCCGAGTGTAGGGCAATAACTTGAACAAACGTTCTTCGATTTGACTAATATTTATCGTACAGGTCTTTAGCAATAACATCTTTAGCGAGTTTGAAATCTGGCCTGGCCCAATTTTTCGTTACAGGGTTATGGGCCTTAATTAGTAATTTTTTACAAATTTTGAGCTTGTTAGCTCAATAACTTGAAGAAACAACGTTCTCCGATTTGACTAATATTTGCCATAGAGGTCTTTTGCAATAATATCTCAAGCAAGTTCGAAAACTGACCTGGCCTGATTTCTTATCAACCTACCTTACAATTGTTTACTACAGGCTTGCACTACAGTGGTCCCTAACTCGGAAGTATACTCTCTATTTTCATCTTTCCCAAACGAAAAGTGGTACAAAAGCACCAAGAAAAAATAAGCCAAAACTGGGTTGAGTGCTACCAGTGCACACCCAGGGAGGGACGCTCTTCTTCTGGTACAGATCCACAGCTTCCGATACCAGTGTGCAGACATGTAACCAATGACTCATTCGTAGAATCCGTCAACATTGGAGTTATGTGATCAGCAGGGAGGAAGGATTCTTACCCAAATAAGAAGACGAGAGGGCCTCCATGTAAACAATTGTGGTAGGTATAATAAGAAAGGAAATTTACTATAAAATTTAAATTTCTTATCAACCTACCTTACAATTGTTTACTACAGGCTGAATAGACAATATGAGGATGGAATCGCATAAAAAAAAACAAAAAAACTACATAACCCGACTGCACTGGAACCGTGGACAGAAGAAGAGTTCCCTAGGCCTAACAAACCATAGCGTCACAAACATTAGTAAAAGACATAGCGTATAGGTCTGCATGATGCACAGACAGAAAGGACAGTAAAACAGCACAGGGCTGGAACTGACCTTATAAGAAGACTAATGGCTAGGGTAGACAACAGCCTGAGCAGAAGAAAGAGGGCCCAAAGAAAAAAAGGTCCTCAGACTGCTCCTGCAACTGATAGAAGGTGGAGAAAGTAGAAGCATTTCTCCAGTAGGCTGCCTGCATAACATCTGAAAACTTGATGGAGTTAGCAATTATTAGTCCAATTGGAGACTGTTTGTTCAAGTTATTGTGCTAACTAGCTCAAAAATTCTTAAAAATTGACTAATTAAGGTCCAAACTTTGTAACGAGAAATTTAAATTTTATAGTAAATTTCCTTTCTTATTATACCTACCGCAGTTGTTTACTACAGGCTTGCACTACAGTGGAAGTCCCTAACTTGGAAGTATGCTCTCTATTTTGAAAAACTGGGTCGAGTGCAAGTGGCGCACACTCAGTAGGGGACACTCTTATCGCACACTCCCAGTAGGGGACACTCTTATCCTTGTACTAATCCACAGCTTCCGGAACCAGTGCACAGACGTATAACCAACGTGTCATTCTATTTTTTTCTGCACATCTTACAGGATGCGGATCGTTTTGCTCATCAACAGTGATATCTTTTTTCTTCCACCATCTTAGGAAGATGTGCCTTCATTTGCGTTAAGAAACAGTGATAATTCATCTCATTGATAATGGTTCCTGTGACTAGAATTATGGATCTGATGATCATATAATAACAGAGCTGTGTTTTGTATATTCTTGTTATTACATTCAACCACATTTTAATTATATTTTTTATATTCTCCGTGTTCGCGTGCGACTTTAGCATACCGTGTGGTTCGAACATTATTGTTTGGTTGACAATTTATGTTGTCCTTTTGGACATTTTTATTGGAGTTTGGCATCATTGGGAGGCTGTAAGGGCAGGATTTCTCCCCTCTGTCGAGGGTGGAATTTCTGTTTTTTGGGTCCCTGTTGGCCATCTGGGTTCTGTTGTGTTCCCAACGGTCCTTTAATTTCTGCCACCTTTCTCTCATAGTTGGGGGTGTTCTGCTTCTTTCTAGATCTGTTGAGTTCACCTTTCTTCTACTGCTCTCACCCCTGTTATGCCCAGGACTGTTCCTTGTTGGCAATGCCTTTTGCCCAAGCATGTGGACGATTCCCATGCTTCTTGTTCCACTTGTAATAGGTGTTCTTCTGATTGACCCTGTGGGCTCTGTGGGTCTTGGTCATCCACCTTTTGGGCTTCTGTGAACTGTGTGGTACGTTCTCGTGGCCGTTCCTCTCGCACCCATGGGGAATGGGGAACGCCATCGTTTGGGGCCTCCTGACATGACCTCGTCTGGTGAGAGTCATACTCCCTCCGTGGGGGATGTGCAGTCTTTTCCTGTTGTGGATACTGCGGGAGCTGTTGAGTTGTCCGGTGAAGAGATGCCTGGTTCCGGAACTCTCCAGTCGACATCTGAGGCTGTCACTAGGGTTGTGACTCGAGCTTGGTTGCTCTTTCCAAATTTCCACCATTTTCAACAGCTCCCGACGTATCTGCTACTACTGCTGTTCCATCTGCAACGTCTTCGGACACCGTTTCAGCTGGCCTCGGCTTATCCCTGCAGGGGTCTACTGAGATGTCTGATTATGTGGATGTGAGATATCGGCCTCAGCCTTCTCTGACTTCAACTTGGCGAAGTGGGAAGGGTTGCCAGAGGAACCCTCTGCTTTGTTCTCACAGCCATCAAGCCCAGCAGCATTTTCCTTCGATTCAGATGTTCATGGTGGAGTCACCATGGACTCTCTTGCATTTTTGCCTATGCAATCTGGTCCTTCAGCCAGTTTTGTGGGACTGACACATTTTGTGCAGCCTGGACCTTCAGTCCCTCAAAGGTCTGTGTCGAATCTCCTGAGTTCCCGCACTTCAGATCCTCGGGGTATTTAATACCCCTATAAGCATCTGCATTCAGATGTTTTGGCTGCCACCCGTCGCCCCGCGTCGGGTATACTAGATACTATACTTTGCTGGTTAAAAGGGTCAGGAGTAATGCCACTTTGCCGGGTCAGCCCACGTCGAACTGGCTGACACGGGCCGTGAGCTTAGGGAGACCCTTTTCTTGTTCACACAAGTTCTTCCCAAGAGCCTTCCCATTGCCTCCAGCGAGGCTACTAGTGGTTTCCAGGCGCGCCCGCAGCGCCACCTCCCGGGATTGGATGCAGGCCGCTTTCTGCCTACACCATGGTAGCCATCAGCTTGTTTGCCTGTGATGGGCTATGTGTCTTCTGACTCAGAGGATTGGTCAGACATACCTGAGGTCGAGAGCCAACAGTCTTATGATTTGGGGGCAGCTCTTGTCTTTGTGTTTGAGTTCCTTCCGGATCTGAAACCGTCAAACAAACCAGTGGTGTCCGCCAGGACGTGATCATCGGTCGCGGGCCTACAGCCTGTAGAGCAACCTGCTTCTGGGCACCTTCGAGTGTGCCAGTCGGTACAGGTGGTCGAAGCTTTTGCAGCTTTGGACTCTAAGCTGAGTTCCAAGGCTATGAAGACTTCATTCTTCACCAGGGCTGATACCTTTTTGCCTCCAGTGCATTATCGTTTCTACGAATCTGCCAATCTGTCAGTCTGCCAGACTTTGACGGTCTTGGATCAGGACTCCTCCTACTCGAGCTTTCCAAGCCAAGTTGGCTGTTATTCCTATGGTGACTCTGGAGTCCCTGTTGGGCTTAACGAGAGAGATGCTGGGCATGCTTTCTCCCTCAGATCACGTCTCTGGCTACTTATCTGCCTTCAGATAAGTTTGACGACGTGCAGGCTCCTTTGCATGTGATTTCCAAGGCGCTCATGCATCTTACTCGCACGCATGCCTGTAACAGGCTAACTTGGAATTAGTTCGCCGGTACGCTGTGTTGGAACAAGCCGTTCCCTTCCTGAGGGGCAGTGCGCTGCTCTTAGATCCGCTTCTTTGGCGAGTCTGCGACTATTCCATGGTTCCATGGCAACGGTCTGGGATAATATCCTGCATCCAAAGATCAGCTGCTGCTTCATCAACTGCTGCTTCACCTTCTGTTGGAGGCCAGGGCCATTCTAAGCCTAAAAACGCCCTTGTGCTTCCACTGCGAGGCGAAGGGCTGATCCTCCTGCTGCCACTTCTACTTCTTACTCACATGATAAGGGTAAGTGTCAGCAGACCAGAGGGAGGACTCAGGATCCTTCATCTAGCAGAGAAGGTGGTTTCTCCTCTCACGGGCCTCGCCGGGGCTCGAAATGAAGGTCCTCACCTTGATTCGTCCCAGGTTGGAGGAAGGATATCAGAGTTCGCAGACCATTGGGCCACGATCACATCTGATCCTTGGGTGTTAGATGTTGTTCGGTCCGGCCTGCGAATATTCTTCTGGAGGCACCCCACTCTGTCAAGAGTGCCTCTCCCAACCCAAGTTCATTCAGATGTTTCACGTCGGGAACTTTTGGTCACAGAGATAGACAATCTTCTGTCAAAAGGGGCGATCAAGGTCATCAATAACATTCATTCAGTGGGATTTTATTCCCGCCTGTTCTTGGTGCTGAAGAAGGATGGCCGACTCCGATCAGTTATCGATCTGAGTATCCTGAACCAGTCTATCATTGCTCCCAAGTTCAGCATGGAGACTTTCAGGTCGGTTCACAGCTGGATTCACCAGGGAGATTTCTCTTCCAGCATCGACCTGCAAGGCGCTTACTTTCACGTTCCGATTCATCGGACATTGTGAAAGTATCTCAGGGACACTTTTCTGGGGCGAGTTTACCAGTTCACGGCCATGCCTTTCAGCCTCAATCTGGCTCCTTGGGTGTTCACCCGACTGATGTCGCATGTGATAGCCTTCCATCGCACACAGTCCAGGGTGACTATTTAGGCATATTTGGACGATATCCTCCAGAGGCACTCCAATGCTGCTCTTCTAGAGTCAGATGTCAACACACGGTTGAGCCTGCTCACATCGCTAGGGTTCAGAGTCAACGAGGAGAAGTCGGACCTGGTCCCTTCTCAGTTGTTTTGTCATCTGGGGATGGACTTCTGTACTCAGCTGAATTCGGTGATGGTTCCCTGGGCGAGGGCTGTGATTCTCTCAGCTTTCACCCTGACTCTGTCCTGGTCCAACTCTTTCGACAGCTTGGAGTATTCTCCGGCTGCTCAGTCTCCACAGTTCGGTGACGGTTCTCATTCCTCTAGGTTGGTTGCATGTCTGACTTCTCCAACACTTTCTGCTAAGTCTTTCACTCAGGGAGGGACGCTCTTCTTCTAATGTCGATCTTCTGGATCTGGTGCTTCAGTTACCAGCCTCTCTTCATCATCACCTTCTCCCCTGGATGGATGTTCGGTGGATTATGCAGGGAATTATGTTGGACTTGCCCACATCCGATCATGTTCTGATGGCAGATGCCAGCGATCTCATATGGGGTGCGACGTTGGATCCTCTAGGTCTTTCACTTCACGGGGTATGGGACCAGTATCGAGCAGCTCTTCACATCAGCCAGAAGGAGCTTCTTACTCTTCCTCTGAGTTTCCGGCAGTGGATCCCCCACCTTTCGAATCATCAGGTCCTTCTGTTGATCAACAATTCGACAGTGGTTGCTTACATTCGGATCCATGGCAGCACGCTCTCGGTTCCCATGTACGAATTGGCTCGGGATCTTCTAGTGCTAGCTTAAGGATGTCAAAGCCGGAGAGGTGGTTCATCAATTCCCAGTCATCTGAATGTCCTAGCCAACTCCCTGTCCCGACAGGGCAGGGTCATTTCCACTGAGTGGATGCTTCACAAGGCAGTGTTCCAGTCGCTTTGCGATATCTAGGGTCATCCCCACATCGATCTTTTTGCGGCCCGTTGGAACCATCAGGTGGATACTTTCGTGTCCCCGTGTCCAGATCCTCTCTTTTGCCGTGGACGCTCTGTCACTCGATTGGAATGGTCTACTCTGCTATACCTTCCCGCCGTTCTGATTGTGCCTCAGGTTCTAGCCAAGATACGAACCTGCAGTTGTCGAAATCATTCTGATCACTCCCCTATCGCCTCAATGGGTGTGGATCAATCAGCTCTGCTCTCTGTTGATGGCGGTTCCGGCATGTCTCCCTCTATGTCACAACCTTCTTTGCCAAAGTGACCTGAGGAGGTTTCACGTTGACTCAACTTCATTGTGCCTTCACACATATCTTTTGTCAGGTCCTGTCTCCTCTGTAGAGGTTTTTTCGAGATGAGCAGTGGAGTGCATTTCTTCTTCAAGGCGGCACTCAACTGGTTCAGCCTATGCGGCTAAGTCAAAAGTCTTCTGTTGATGGTGTGCTTATCACTCTGTTGATTATGCCAATCCTTCGATAACACAGATTGCGGAGTTTGATTCTCAGGTCTCCAGCCTGTTACCATCAAAGGGTACACTGGTCCATGCTTTCGGAGACCTTTTCGTATGTGGAAAAGCATTGTATCTGCGCTAATCCATACCTTTCCAAGCTTATTCGACACTTTTCTTTGAAAAGGCCTAGGATTTTGCAGCTTACCCCAAGATGGAATCTTTCTTGGTTGCTGCTTTGCTTGGGGAGGGGGGGGGGGGTCGAAGCTTTATCCCAGGTGGATATGCATTTTCTCACACACAAGACAGCTTTTCTGATGGCTTTTGCCTCAGCCACAAGGGTTAGTGAGCTTCACGCCATCTTGGTTGATTCGGCCTTTTTCAGGAGCTCCGCCAACAGTGTTACTTTTACCATTGATTGCTCCTTTCTGGCCAAGAATCAGATACCAGAAACAACACTTCACTTCCTATCTGTATCAGGGCTCTTCCTTCTGCTGAGGGTAATCGCCCTTTGCTATGTCCGGTTCGTGCATTTCGCATTTATCTCAACCAGACGCAGTTCATTAGGAAAAGCAGGAAATGATTCTTTTTGTCTCTTATTCCTGGTCGACAGAAGATCTCTCCACAATCCATTTCTTATCAACCTACTCACAATTGTTTACTACAGGCTTGCACTACAGTGGAAGTCCCTAACTCGGATAAAATACTCTCTATTTTTGTCTTTCCCAAGCAAGTTGGGAAAGAAAAGTGGTGCAAAAGCACCAATAAAAATAAGCCAAAACTGGGTCGAGTGCAACCGGCGCAGACCCAGTACGGGACGCTCTCTCCCAAGTACAACTCCACGACTTCCGTTGCCAGTGCGCATATACCGTCTCTAAAGACTCATTCTTTTTAAAATCTGCTTCGTGTCGAGATGTTTTTGCACGCTTATCAGTGTTCCACCAGCTCGATGTTTGATGATTCCTGATTCATTATACCACAGTGTATCCTTTGTATTCTCAGGAACAGTGTTTTATATATTCTCTTTTCTATTATATGTCCATCATGTATATTTATTTGCTCTCTCTCGAGTCGCGCGCGAATTTCGCGTGCCACGCGGTTCGGTCTTAGATTTTTTCACAATTATTGTTAATGCTTTTTTTGCAAATTTTTCTAATTGTGTTAGAGTTAGGTGTCAGCGGGGTACCACTCCTGCAGTGTTTCTTCTTTCTTTTGAGAGTAGTCTTCCTGTTGGGTGGTTCCCGGTCGACCTTCTGGGGTCTTTGTTTCTGTCACCTTTCTCTCTTCTTTGGGGGTGTTCTGTTTTCTCCTCTCATCTTCTCTGCTCCTCTCACCTCTATCATGCCCAGGACAATTCCCTGTGGGCAATGTCTGCTGCCAAAGCATGTGGACGATGTACATTCGTCTTGTTCCTCCTGTAATGGGTGTTCGGCCGAGCGGCCGTGTGGTGTCTGTGGAACATGGTCTTCCACCTTCTGGGCGTCAGTAAACCGTGTCGTTCGTTCTCGTGGCCGTGCCTCCCGCTCCCGCGGGAAAGGAGAACGTGGTCGTTCGGGGCCTCCCGAGCCGACTTTGTCTGGTGAGAGTTATTCCTCCTCCGTGGGGGATGTGCAGTCTTTTCCTGTGGTGGATACTGCGGGAGCCGTTGAGTGTTCTGGTGTAGAGATGCCTGGTTCCGGGACTACGGTCCCCCTCCAGTCGACATCTGAGGCTGTCACTAGGGTTGTGACTCCTCCTTCGGAGCCGAGCCGGTGTGCTCTCTCCACTATTTCACCAGCCTCAACGACTCTCGACGTATCTACTACTGCTGCTGGCCCGTCTGCTTCGTTATCTGTTTTAGCCGGCCTCGGCTTTTCGCTGCAGGAGACTGCAGGACTGTCCGATACTGTAGACGTGGGATATCGGCCTCAGCCTTCCCTGACTTCAACTCGGCGAAGTCGGAAGGGGCTGCCGGCCAAGCCCATCGCTGTGGTCTCTTCGCCGTCGAGCACCACAGTTGTGTCTTTGGATTCGGATGTTCGTAGTGGAAACACTATGAACTCCGTGGCGTTTCCGTCTACTCACTCTGGTCACACGACCAGTTTTGGGGGACCAACGCCTTTTGTGCAGCCTGGACCTTCTGCCCCGCAGAGGTCCATGGTGACTCTCATGAGTTCTCGCAATATTGATCTTCAGGGTGCATCGTACCCCTATACACGTCTGCCTTCAGATGTTTCGGCTGCCGCCCGTCGTCCCGCGTCGGGTGTTTTGGAGGATCGTGACCCTTCGCTGGTTAAGAGGGTCAGAGGTGAAGCCACTTTGCCGGTTCGCTCCCCTGTCGAACCGGTCGGTACAGGCGGTGAGCTTAGGGAGGCCCTCTCCTTACTCACTCAGGTTCTTTCTAAGAGCTTTCCTGTTGCTTCCAGCGAGGCTATGGGTGGTTTCCAGGCGCCTCCTATGGCGCCGCCTCCCGGGATTGGAAACAGGCCGGTTTCCGATTCCTCTGGTGTCCCGACACCATGGGAGGCGTCGGCTGGTTTGCCCACGATGGGCTATGTGTCTTCCGACTCTGGGGAGGAGTCCGACATGCTTGAGGTCGAGGGCCAGCAGTCTTCGGGGCGGCTCTTGACTTTGTGTTTGGGTTTCTGCCTGAGCTCAAACCTGCTAACCAGCTGACAGTGTCAGCCTGGCCGCGATCATCGGTCGCGCGCCAACAGCCTATGGAGCAACCTGCTTCTGGGCTCCTTCGACCGTGCCAGTCGGTACAGGTGGTTGACGCTTT
Source organism: Pictodentalium vernedei (assembly GCA_031216915.1). Taxonomy (NCBI): domain Eukaryota; kingdom Metazoa; phylum Mollusca; class Scaphopoda; order Dentaliida; family Dentaliidae; genus Pictodentalium; species Pictodentalium vernedei. The sequence continues at coordinate 228,063,679 of CM062291.1, forward strand.
TTCAGCATTGGATGCCAAGCTGAATTCCAAGGCTTTGAAGACTTCGTTCTTCACCAGGGTTGACACCTTTTTGCCTCCTGTGCGTTATCGTTCCTACGATTCCGCCAATCCGTCAGTCTGCCAGGCTTTGACGGTTCTGGATCAGGACTCCACTTCCCTCGGGCTTTCCAAGCCCAAGTCTGCCGTCATTCCAATGACGACTCTGGAGTCCACGTTGGGCTTATCTAGAGAGATGCTTGGCATGCTTTCTCTCTCAGATCACGTCGTCTCAGCTTTGGCTGCTTATCTGCCTCCAGATAAGTTTGACGAGGTACAGGCTCCTTTGCGTGTGCTGTCCAAGGCGCTTATGCACCTTACTCACACGCATGCCTGTAACACGGCCAATTTGGAATTAGTTCGAAGGGACGCTGTGCTGGACACAGGACGATCCCTTCCCGAGGAGCAGCGTGCTACTCTTCGATCTGCTTCTTTGGCAGGTCCGCAACTTTTCCATGGTTCCGTGTCGACGGTCCGGGATGACATCCTACGTCATTCCAAAGATCAGCTGCTGTTTCGTCAGCTTGATCAGCCTTCTCGGGGAGGCAAGGGCCATTCCAAGCCTAACAAGTACCCTTCTGCTTCCTCTGTGAAGCAAAAGGCTGGTCCTTCTGCCGCCGCCTCTACTTCTTACTCACGGGGTAAAGGTAGGGGTCGGCAGAATCGAGGGAAGTCTCAGGATTCTTCATTTAGCAGAGGAGGTGGTTTCTCCTCTTGCGGGCCTCGTCGGGGCTCGAAATGAAGGTCCTCACCTCGACTCATCCCAGGTTGGAGGAAGGATAGCAGAGTTCGCAGACCATTGGACCACCATCACATCCGATCCATGGGTGTTAGCTGTTGTTCGGTCCGGGCTGCGCATATCCTTCCGACGGCACCCCACTCTGTCAAGGGTGCCTCTTCCAACCACAGTTCCTTCAGACGTTTTACGTCGGGAACTTTTGTCCACGGAGATTGCCAATCTCCTGGCAAAGGGGGCGATCGAGGTCGTCAAGAACGTTCAGTCAGTGGGTTTCTATTCCCGCCTGTTCTTGGTGCCGAAGAAGGACGGCCGACTCCGACCGGTTATCGATCTGAGTATCCTGAACCAGTCTATCATTGCTCCCAAGTTCAGCATGGAGACTTTCAGGTCAGTCCGCCAATCAATTCACCAGGGAGATTTCGCAGCCAGCATCGACCTGCGAGACACTTACTTCCACGTTCCGATGCATCGGGCGTCACGGAAGTATCTCAGGTTCGCTTTTCTGGGGCGAGTTTACCAGTTCAAGGCCATGCCTTTCGGCCTCAACTTGGCTCCTTGGGCATTCACCAGACTGATGTCGCATGTGATAGCGTTCCATCGCACACAGTCCAGGGTGACTACTTCGGCATATCTGGACGATATCCTCCAGAGGCATTTCAATGCTGCCTTACTGGAATCGGATGTCGCCACTCTGTTGAGCTTGCTCACGTCGCTCGGATTCAGAGTCAACGAGGAGAAGTCGGACCTGGTCCCTTCTCAGTCGTTTTGTCATCTGGGGATGTCTTTCCAAACCAAATTCAATTTGGTGGCTATTCCCCAGGCCAAGGCTGTGATTCTCTCAGCTTTTGCTCTGACTCTGTCCCAGTCCAGGTCCGCGACCGCTCGGAGTTTTCTCCGGCTGATCGGTCTCTGCGGTTCGGTGACGGATCTCATTCCTCTAGGTCGGCTGCGTGTCAGACCTCTCCAACACTTTCTGCTCAGTCGTTGGAGACCGAATGTAGATTCTCTGGATCAGGTGCTTCCGTTTCCGGACTCTCTGTATCCTCACCTTCTTCCCTGGACAGATGTTCAGTGGATTACGCAGGGTGTTCCGCTGGACTTACCCACGTCCGATCGCGTTCTGACAGCAGATGCCAGCGATCTCGGATGGGGTGCGACGTTGGATCCTCTCGGTCTTTCCCTACACGGGATGTGGGACCAGGATCAAGCAGCTCTACACATCAACCAGAAGGAGCTTCTTGCTCTTCTTCTGAGTTTCAGGCAGTGGATCCCTCACCTGTCGAATCGCCAGGTCCTTCTACTATCCGACAATTCGACAGTGGTTGCTTACATTCGGAACCAGGGCGGCACGCACTCGCTTCCGATGTACGAGTTAGCTCGGGATCTTCTACTGCTCGCTCAGGATGTTCACGCCGGAGTGGTTGTTCGTCACATTCCCGGTCGTCTGAACGTCCTAGCCGACTCCCTGTCCCGACAGGGCAGGGTTATCTCCACCGAGTGGATGCTTCACAGGGCAGTGTTCCAGTCGCTTTGCGATCTCTCGGGACGTCCCCACATCGACCTCTTTGTGACTCATTGGAACCATCAGGTGGACATTTTCGTGTCCCCATGTCCAGATCCTCTGGCTTTTGCCGTGGACGCTCTGTCACTCGATTGGAACGGTCTAGTCGGCTACGCCTTCCCGCCGGTTCCGATTCTTCCTCAGGTTCTCGCCAAAATTCGAACCTGCAGTTGTCGAATCATTCTGATCGCTCCCCTGTCGCCTCAGCGGGTGTGGATCAATCAGCTCCGCTCGCTGATGGCGGCGGTTCCGGCACGTCTCCCGCTACGTCGTGACCTTCTTTGTCAAGGTCGCCCGAGGAGGTTTCACGTCGACCCGACTTCATTGTGCCTTCACGCATATCTTTTGTCAGGTCCTGTCTCCTCCGTAGAGGTTTTTCGAGACGAGCAGTGGAGTGCATTTCTTCTTCAAGGAGGCACTCCACTGGTTTAGCTTATGCAGCTAAATGGAAGGTCTTCTGTCGATGGTGTGCTGATCACTCTGTTGATTATGCCAATCCTTAGATTTCACAGATTGCGGAGTTTCTGGTATATCTGTTTGATTCTCGGGGTCTCCAGCCTGTTACCATCAAGGGTTACAGGTCTATGCTTTCAGAGACTTTTTCTTATGTGGGGAAGCGTCGTATCGGCACTAATCCTTACCTCTCCAAGCTTGTTCAGCACTTTTCTTTGAAAAGGCCTCGGACTTTGCAGCTTACTCCACGATGGAATCTTTCGTGGATGCTGCTTTGCTTGGGGGGTGGGGGGGGGGGGGGGGGGCGCCATTCGAACCTTTATCCCAGGTGGATATGCAATTTCTCACATATAAGACAACTTTTCTGATGGCATTTGCTTCAGCCAGACGGGTTAGTGACCTTCACGCCCTCTCGGTTGACCCGGCCTTTTTTAGGAGCTCTCCCAACAGTGTTACTTTTACCACTGATTGCTCCTTTTTGGCTAAGAATCAGTTACCAGATACTACTCCTCCTCCTATCTGTATCAGGGCTCTTCCCTCTGTTGAGGGTACTCGCCCTTTGCTCTGTCCGGTCCGTGCTATTCGCATTTATCTTGATCGGACACGCTTCATACGGAAGGGCAGAAAACGTTTTTTTCTGTCTCTCATTCCGGGTTGACAGAAGATCTCTCCTCAGTCCATTTCTCGATGGATTTGTCTTGCTATTCGTACGGCTTATAGTCGTTTAGCAGCTGGCGATTGTATTACCAATCGTATTTCTGCCCACGAGGTGCGGGCACTGTCTACCTCTTGGGCTTATTCTAACTCCGTCAAGTTGTCGGATGTTATGCAGGCAGCCTACTGGAGAAATGCTTCTACTTTCTCCACCTTTTATTTACGCCAGTTGCAGGAGCAGTCGGAGGACCTTTTTGCCCTGGGTCCTCTTTCTTCTGCTCAGGCTGTTGTCTGCCATAGCCATTAGGCTTCTTGAAGGTCAGTTTCAGCCTTGTGCTGTTACTGCCCTTTTTCTGTCTGTGTGTCACACAGGCTCATATGTCTCTTTTCATTGTCCTTTACCAATGATTGCGACATTATGGTTGATAAGCCTCGGGACCTCTTCCTTCTACTTCACGGTTCCAGTGCACTAGGGTTATGTGGGGGTTGGTTATGCGATTCCCTCCAGCCTTTTGTCTATTCAGCCTGTAGTAAACAATTGTGAGTAGGTTGATAAGAAATCTAAATTTTATAGTAAATTTCCTTTCTTATTATACCTACCCCAATTGTTTACATGGAGGCCCTCCCGTCTTCTTTACGGGTAAAGAATCTTTCCTCCCCGCTGATCACATAACTCTAACGTTTACGGATTCAAAAAGAATGAGTCTTTAGAGACGGTATATGTGCACTGGCAACGGAAGTCGTGGAGTTGTACTTGGGAGAGAGCGTCCCGTACTGGGTCTGCGCCGGTTGCACTCGACCCAGTTTTGGCTTATTTTTATTGGTGCTTTTGCACCACTTTTCTTTCCCAACTTGCTTGGGAAAGACAAAAATAGAGAGTATTTTATCCGAGTTAGGGACTTCCACTGTAGTGCAAGCCTGTAGTAAACAATTGTGGTAGGTATAATAAGAAAGGAAATTTACTATAAAATTTAGATTTCTCGATGGATTTGTCTTGCTATTCGCGCAGCTTACGCTCGTCTAGCAACTGACGATTGTATTACCAATCGTATTTCTGCCCACCAGGTATGTGCCTTGTCTACCTCCTGGGCTTATGCTAACTCCGTCAAGTTGTCGGATGTTATGCAGGCAGCCTACTGGAGAAATGCTTCTGCTTTCTTCACCTATCTGCATCAGTTGCAGGAGCAGTATGAGGACCTTTTTTCTTTGGACCCTCTTTCTTCTGCTCAGGCTATTGTCTACCTTAGCCATTAGGCTTCTTACAAGGTCAGTTCCAGCCCTGTGCTGTTTTACTGTCATTTCTGTCTGTGCATCACACAGAGCCATATACCTCATCTCTCATTGTCTTTTACTAATATTTGTGATGCTATGGTTTGATAGGCCAAGGGAACTCTTCTTCTGTCCACGGTTCCAGTGCAGCTGGGTTATGTAGGGGTTGGTTATGTGATTCCCTCCTCCCATTGTCTATTCAGCCTGTAGTAAACAATTGTAAGGTAGGTTGATAAGAAATTTAGATTTTATAGTAAATTTCCTTTCTCATACCTACCACAATTGTTTACATGGAGGCCCTCTCATCTTCTTATTTGGGTAAGAATCCTTCCTCCCTGCTGATCACATAACTCCAATGTTGGCAGATTCAAAAGAATGAGTCTTTGGTTACACGTCTGCACACTGGTACCGGAAGCCTTGAATCTGTACTAGAAGAAGAGTGTCCCTCACTGGGTGTGCACCAGTATCACTCGACCCAGTTTTGGCTTATTTTTTCTTGGTGCTTTTGTACCACTTTTCTTTCCCAAATCACTTGGGAAAGATCAAAATAGAGAGTATACTTCCGAGTTAGGGACTTCCACTTTGGTGGAAGCCTGTAGTAAACAATTGTAGTAGGTATAATAAGAAAGGAAATTTACTATGAAATTTAAATTTCTCGTTACCAAGTTTGGACCTTAATTAGTCAATTTTTAAGAATTTTAAGCTTGTTAGCACAATAACTTGAACAAACAGTCAGCAATTTGACTAATATTGCCATACATGTCTTTTGTAATAACATGGCCCAACCAGATTTTTTCATTACAGAGTTATGGGACTTAATTAGTCAATTTTTTTTACAAATTTTGAGCTCGTTAGCTCAATAACTTGAACAAACAACGTTCTCTGATTTGACTAATATTTGCCATACATGTCTTGGCAATAATATCTCAAACAAATTCAAAAACTGGCCCAGCACAATTTTTCATCACAGAGTTATAAACCTTAAGTAATTTTATGAATTCTGAACTTTTTAGCATTATAATTTGAACAAAGGTTCCAGATTTGACAACTGGGATATGATTGATAACTGGATTGTGGACATGCAACACTCTCTGTTTGCCACCACAACTCGACGCCTGCATCTCTGTTGCACACCTCTTGTTTTAATTGGGATTTAATGACACTATTAACAGAACTTTATGGGTGGAGGAAACCGGAGTACCCAGAGAGAACCTTTGAGCAGTGGTGAGTAACTGTCAGACTCTTCAAAGTGCCAGCTCCACACAAGCAGAGTTAGCTTTGATTGGAGACAAGTGCACCATTGATGTGCAGTATGCTTAGTACACAGCAGGACCTTGCCCCCACGTGGGCTGCCAGCATTAAGTGCCTTGCCCAAGGACACAATTCAGTTACCCCTGATGGGGATTGATCCATGGACCTTTTGGTTTGAAGTCCAATGCCATAACCACTGAGCCACCACACTCCCAACAACATGCACTATAGAAAATATTATCAGTCTCCACCCAACTATTGTATTAAACTCCTGATTCAGCAATAAAAAGTAGTTTCAGAAGCTCAACTTCCGCAAACTTTTCTTCTGTCATCAAGTCTCCTGTACAGGAGACCTGATGATAAAAGAAGAGTTCAAGAGCTGACACGTCATAGGGTTTTTTTTAGCTCAACTTGACAATGTCAAGTATGAGCTATTGAGATGGGTTTTGATCTTTCGTCCATCCATATTTGTCTACATCCATATGTCCGTCCATCCACAATTCCTTTTGCACCCTCTACAGGCTGCAGCTCTCACCCGATCAGTTCCAAATTTCATATGTGGCTTTGGGACAATGTCTAGGTGGGAGCTATCGATTTTTTTTCGAATTTTGTTGAAAAACATGGCTACCAGTGGCCATTTTGGATTTGGATATAATTTGTTCAACAAATCCTTTAGCAATTCCTAGAGGCCGCAGCTCTCACCAAATCAGTCCCAGATTTCATGTGTAACTTTGGGGCAATGCTGAGATGGGAGCTATCAAATTTTTTCTGAATTTCGTTAAAAAAATGGCTGCCAGTGACTATCTTAGATTTGGCATATAAATTGTCAACAATTCCATTAGAACCTCCTACAGGCCTACAGAACATCTTACATGCCGCATCTCTCACCCGATCTTTTTCAAATTTCATATGTAGCTTTGGTGTGATGTCCAGATGGGAGTTATCAAATTTTTCTGCATTCTGTTTGAAAAAGATGGATGCCACCAGCCATCATAGAGATGACATATAAATTGTCAACAATTCCATTAACCTATTACACCCATTAGGCCCCACCCTCACCTGATTTTTTTCAGATTTGTTATGTAGCTTTGGTGTGATGTCTTTTCTGCAGAAACTTGAGTGAATGACTTGGCATTACTGGATCCTTCTATTTAGTTTAGTCCCTTCTTGGACAAATTGATCTGCAGTGTCATTATTAACGCTTTCACAAATTTTCCAAATCAGTGCCACTCAAATTATAGGGAGGGATGATTTCAAATCAATAATTTTCACAGAAGCCTTCCCAATATATACACCCCTGTTTGGTGGATTTTATTGTTTGAGATTATCGGAACAATTGAAGGAATTGTCAGTAAGTCCCCTCTTTGTATTTTATGATCCCTTTTTGATATTGTTTGGCAACAAATTGGCTCTCTCCAGATCAAATTCTAACCTTACCTCAGGTTATCATTTGACCTAGTTGTAAACCCAAGAAAGTTTATTTGTTTATAATTGACGTCTTGAAATGTTTAATTTATTAACCTAAATCGGAATAGTTGCAATAACTAAATGATTAACTGGCGATAGGTTACCTGAACCGTTTCAACACTGTTTAATTGTGACTTGTGTTTATTGTGACTTAAGGAAATGAAAATTTCAAAAAATTTATCTTTAATTTTCTTGTGTTATAAATACAGAGCAAGTTTGTCTATATTGAGAGTACATCACATGCATATCCATTTAGAGTCTTGAGCATTCAAACAATTATTGATTTACTCAATGAATTAATCAGCCACTGCATAAATGCCATTCAATTTTGTGAGAATTTATAAATGAGAAACATGCTATACATCACTATGGGATATCAACAGTTTGCAAAATCTTTACGCGAATCAGATTCTGAATTCTCTGAATTTTAAGCCCTGTCCGTCAACTTTTCCATGCATACATCACCATCCATCTGACATTTCTTCCCTAATTCCTTTCTTTTGCAATTGCACTTTTGGATATTTTTTTGTTTGTTTTCTGTTTGTAACCTGTGTGCTTTCTGTTTGTGTAACTACTGTTTTTAGATTTTTCACTTTTTTTTAGTTTTCATATTCTTCTACTTTGAACAGATCCAGTATAGCTAGCTTACAAAATAAGTTAGGAACAGTAGAGAGATCAGTTAACTACAAAGATCCAATAACAGATAGGACATACAATAATTCTTATGGTATTTATACTTATTAGCAATATGGCCATTGTTTTTTGTTTTACCTTTATCCAACCATATGAGGTTGTTTACTCAATATAAGCTGGTCCCCTGATAAGCTCTTTTCTGGTACAATAGTTGAAAGAAAATTAGAGAGCATACTTTATCTTTCTCTGCTTGATAATTTTATCTTTCAGGACATAACTGGTAGAGTACTAAATTAATTTTGGCCGTTCAAATTTTTTCACATGTCTTTGCCTTCTTATAGTTTATGGGAGGGTGCCTATAGGCACTCTCCCATAAATTGTAACAAGGCAAATTCATACAGATTAAATAATTTTGTCTTCGGAGATAATATGAAGCACATCCACAGAATATGAAGTCTTCAAATTGGGGTAACTGCACCTTAGAATAAAGCCTAAAAATGTCCTTCCAGCACTCTACCAGTTAAACGGAAATATTACCGATAATAAAGCTTTTTCTTGAGAAATCATCTAACAAATTATCTTTGCAACCTATGCATACCACAACCTGCTTTGATATGTTATTTAATTTGTTTCCTCCATCCTCTCTTGTTTATTCAGCAACCTTTTCTGGGATAAAAAAAAAATCCAACTAGAATGGCTTTTTTCTTTATACCTGCCCTACCAGAGAGGAGGGGTCCTCCTATCAATAAGTCTTTAATTACTTTCTACTCAGCATATCAAACATATTGTCAGAATTCTGCAAGGAATGATGATTATTGCTACTTATGTGTTGATGTTCTCCTAATAAGAGGGCTTATATTGTTCAGAATTTCTATGAATTTGCTGAGTGCTGGAAGCTTGTATTTTGACTTTATTCTGAAATGCAGGTACAGCAACTTAAAGTCTTAAAATCCTTCATGTTATCTTTGAAGTGAAATTATTTAGCCTGTATGGATTTGCCTTGTTACAATTTATTGTAGTAAGGCAAAGACATGTGAACTGATTTTGATGATCCACAAAAATTTGCATGCAACCTATTAAGTAGTTCTGCTTTCCTGATGATGTTCGGCTCTGGACCATTTTGAGATGTTTTTTACCCTCTTCACACTGATGTCAAAATACCAAAGTTTCAAGTTGCATTTTTTTCCCATAAAACAATTAGGAATTTAACCATTTAAGTCGAGTTGGACACGGTCCCTGAGTTTGTTACTTCCCAAGCTGCATTATGGCAAACATTTTGCAGCTTAAAATGTTAATATTTTAACATCAGTATACAAGGGGTTAAATGACTCCGAAAGCAAGAGAAGAATATTTTCTGCAGGAAATCTTTTCCATGATATAATTTATGTGGACATTGAAAAGTATGAGATATTTTCCCAGCCTTTCTCCAATTTTTAGATTATGTCGAGTACCAGTGAGAAGGAGAGTTAACCCTTAGAGCCTGGTCAAGTGTCCTGAATTCCCACCAGCCTACAGCCTTTATACATCCAGAGGTTTAGCAGTGATTTTTAGCTACATCTTGGCTGCCTTAACAGGCAGCCAAGACTGTAACTAGAAACCACTGCCTAGATTAATTTGCCTATTGTCAGCAGAATTTCCTCATGATGGCATGTTACGGGCACCTGTTCTGAGGTTGTAAAAGTCAGAAATAGGCCTTTAAGCATTAATGGTACCAGTTTTTTTTATGATGTCCACATGCATGTGGGAAAATTTACACTAGGATCATACATTTTGATAAATCATTGAGCTAAAGATTTTTTACAGTTTTTGCTCTACTAAGTATATTTTGAGACATGATTTGTTTACTTTCTACCAAGTATATTGAAGCTCACTTAATTGGATGTTTCTGATTTGAATAACCGTGCTAATTACACATAAATATCCAAACCCAAACCATTTACCATACAGTACAGTCACAGTGGACTGGGCGTAATTCACGCATGGACAGTGATGTGTTTACCAGGTAATAAAAATCCTCATCCGCAAAGTTTGTACCTAGTGCTTCATTAATTAAATATTTGATGATTATTCCTATAATTAGTGTTTGGAATCTAATATTATTGTGTCCATGGGAATATTACCCCCCTGTGGAAAGTGACCAGTCCATGGCAGTTGTACTGTATCTTTTTTACCTCAAAAACATAGCTTATGTGCCTTCATTGGAATGTTCTCAACAGGTTTGTTCCAAAGAGGGGTCATAACCTAACGTTTTTGATGCAAGAAATGAAAATTGAATAGTGATTTTTGTGAATTAGGTCTGACCGGATTTGGCAATAATGTTGGGTAAAGGGTTAACCCTTTGAAATCTGGTTGTATCTTCCATGTCAGTTCAGTTGCTCAGTTTGAAGAGTCCATATTCATTATTTGGGAGTAGACCAATTAATATTTTCAACATGCAGCCTTGAGGCTACACGTTGAAAATATTGATTGGTCTACCCCACAAATTCACTTAATGAAACGATGACATATCATGTTCCTGGACTGTCACAATTGTTTCCCCTAATGCAGCTGAACATTTAACCAATTCAGTCTTGTTTGACAGAACTCTTTGAGCTCTGTCAAACAATATTGAATTGGTTAAATTCCTTATTGCATTGTGAGAAAAAATCGCTATTTAAAATTTTTATATTTTGGTGTCTTCAGTGTGCAGAGATTTAATAGCTCAAGTAATATGAAATGTATATCACCAGATTAATTTTTTTCTCATGTACAGTGTGTGTCTTCCTTAGCACATTAACTCCTTACATAACACATCTAAAAGGCAACACTTCCAAATAAAATTTTGGAATTGATAAAAAAAAATTTATGTATCTCTAAAAAAAACATAGCTTATGACCCTGATTTGAAAGAGCTTGCCATGCCAGTGAGGGTCATAAGTTGTGTTTTGGAAGCAAAATAAAAAAAAATAACAGTTTCAATGATGTTTTTTTGAAATTGGACTGCTTGGTAAGTGGTTAAACTTTTAATATATATAGTGTTGTGTTTATCTTAGGGGTGTCATGATTATTGATATTTTTATACTGTACCAATGACCCAGACTTAGCTGGTGCTAACTCTTAAAAATTCAGGGCCAAACACAAATTTTGCCCCCCCCCCCCCCCCCAATCCCCAAAATTTGCATCAAAATCCAAAAAATCGATGTCCTATATGGTCCTCCATACTTTTGTTCACTGCGCATGCACAGTGTCAAGGAAGTACCGAAATTGGCGCCAAATCTTCATTCTTTGTTTGGCCCTTCAATCAGTAACATCTCACTGATATCTGTGCTTATAATCTCAGTTAACTGGTAGAGTGCTAAGTTAATTTTGACCATCCAAATTTGTCCACGTCTCTTTGCCTTGTTAAAATTTATGGGAGAGTGCCTAGTGGCACTCTCCCATAAATTGTAACAAGACAAATCCCCACAGCCTAAATACTTTCAATTCAAAAATAACATGAAGCACATCCACAGAATACGAAGCCATTTAGTTGTGGCACCTGCACTTCAGAATAAAGCCCAAATATGGGCTTCCAGCACTCTGCCAGTTAAAATGATGCCAGACACAAAATCATGAAGGAAATGGTGTATCCAAGGATAAAATAAGAGGATGAGAGGAAGAAACAGTGGAAGGATGTGTTCAGGGCTGTAACTTATAATATTTTTATACTGTACCATTTATTTTATTTATGTTTTAAGGTCACATATTTATGCACAATGGCTAATCATGACCGTGACAGTTTTACAGGTGGAGGAAGCCGGAGTACCCGGAGAGAACCACCGAGCAACGACGAGCAGCTGCCAGCTCCCCAACATCGTAACTCCGCACTGCAGCACAGGCAGGGTTAGATTGGTTGAAGACATGCGTACCATCGACGTGCAGTACGCCTTAGTACACGGCGTCATCGTGCCCCCACGCGGGCAATGGAGATGAAGTGTCTTGCCCGAGGACACAACGCGGTTGCCGCAGGTGGGATTCGAACCGAGGACCTCTCGACTTGCAGCCTGCACCTCTACCAACTGAGCCACCACGCTCCCTTATACTGTACCAATGACCCAGACTTAAATGGTGCTAACTCTAACAAAACCAGGGCCAAACACAAATTTTGCCCCCCAATCCCCAAAATTTGCATCCAAAACCAAAAGAAATCATGTCCTATAGGACCTCCATACTACGCCCCCACTGCGCATGCGCAGTGTCAAGGACGTCCCGAAATTGGCGCCAATTATCATTCTCTGTTTGGCCCTTCATCAGTCAACATCTCACTGATCTTTGTGCTTGTAAATCTCAGTTTAAAGGATGCCAGACACGTAATTTTTGGAGAAATTGTGATTCTAAGGAGGATATAGAAGGAGGAGAGGAAAAAGGAGTGACAAAAAATAATCAGGGCTGTACTTAAAATTTTTTATGAAATTATGTTAAGTTGCCTATTTTCGAGGCATGGGCCTCTTGTTGTCATTCTTGCTAAATTGTTGCACTGCTTATTCAGTGTTTCCTCTCCCCTTGCCTTCTAAGTCCCCCCTTGCAATTCTCCCATGCTTTTGGCATATTTTTTAGAAAGTTCATTTCTAAAATTTTCTTGGGAGAGTTGCTTGGTTACAGAATGTTTTCTGTTATTTTCCCCATTGTTACGTTTTCACCCATGGGTGTATAAACGTTGTGTTCTGCATCTTCCATCTGATGTTCTGCAGATTCTCCCCTGGGAGTCTCTGTCTTGCATCAGATAGAGTGTAATTTTGATGACTGATTTCGGGCCAGTTTTTTCAGTGCCTGGAGTCATGTTTTCTGGTGTTTTACACTGTTTGTTTACATTGGCAACAGCCTTTTTTGAGGGGGGCTGTTTGCCTTTGGTGTAGTTTATCTCACTATAAGATAAATTTATATTATCCGTAAGTGTCTCATTAATTATTTAATATAAATTTAAAATTTTTGACCACACTTAGCCATCGGATCCATCGGGGCTCAACGTTACTTTTCAGAAACTTGGGCTTCGCTGAAAAAATATTTTTTCAAAATTATTTTGATTTGCAATTGTTTTTTCATTATTAATGGATCACGTTATTATGTATCTTTGTGTCAGGGGTTTGTGCGAGTAACTAGGACTTGTTGACTTTTCACAATGAAAGGATATTGTTCAAATTGTAATGGGAAGAAATCTTCCTCTGACTTTCATGATCATTGTATTAATTGTAGTCAGTGTTCTCACACTAATCCCTGTTCTATATGTCAATATTGGGATGACAAACATTGGAAACGTGTGTCACGGTATGTTGTTACTGGAGAAAGGGCTATGCCGGTTCTTTCTCCGCAAGGTCACTCTACTCTCTCAGTTTCTATTTCAGAGGAACAAGAACAGGGTGATGTTTCCATGTTATCTTCTGCAAGTGCGCTTCCGTCATCACAAATGAATTCAGAGCTAGCGGCAAAAGTGCTCATGGAGATTAAACAAATGTCGTCCGCTAGCTCGCCCGGTGTAGCGTCCATTCACCGAATGGTTCGGCAGCCGGGTTCGTCCGATGCGGTCCAGGAGGAAATGTTGGGTGATGCGAGCACTATAAACATTCAATGTGCACACCCAGTGACGGCGGATAGTAAGCGAGATCGGAGGAAGCCTTTGAGTCCGGTTCCTAGCTCGTCCAGGTCCAGCCGAGCCGCGAGCGAGAGAGGCCTCTCTCTCGTACAACAACATCTGGGACCAGATGTTGTGGTACAAAATGTGTCGCAAGCGGAGCATACATCCGTCGCTCGGGACGCTCCGTTGTATAGGCAGTCCGCGGAGACTGCTAAGGCTTCTTCTTCTCGTCAGCGCACACGACCGCACCTTGGCTGCGTGACCGCCGATATCTTACCAGCTTCTCCGATCAAGGATTCTTCGGCGACCAGGTCACACCATCCGGCAGCCAGGGACACGAGGCCGATGGACTCCGGACGTTCGCATAGAAAAAGTATGCGGGAGCCATCTGATGCGGAGCTGGCCTCGGCGAAGCAGCGGAAGACTGCGCCTCCGCAGGTCTCGATGCCGGACATTCTTGCGCAGATATCACAGCTTATCGCAGCATCCCAGCAGCCGACAGAAACGGTGTCGGATCGGGAATTATCCGACGGCACTGGGTCGGTGCGCTCCGCCGAAGCATCGGGGGCGGACGACTGGGAGCATCATGAGGTCCGACCGGATGGTGAAAGGGATACGGATGATTTGGAGCTATCCCTTTCGGAACAACATAAAGCTGCCGTGGACTTCATCCGGCACTTTCTCCCTCAAGTTGTTCCGTCGGGCCAGACTGCTGCGGTTCCGGACAAGAGGATTATAGCGTCATTGGACTCTGAATTTTTTGAGCGGTTCAGGGACATCGCTCCCGAGTTTCCGTCGCAGTCCAATAATGTTGCAAGAACATTTGAATTATTGAACGACGCTATATTTAAACTTGCTTCCAAGACGGGGAAAGCAGGTTTCTTGTCCGCCAATACTCTCAACCTGCCTTTCATTAATGCAAGGAATAAATTCGACACGGCAGGACAGGGTATTCCGAGAGTTCCTCTGCGAATGGACGACGAGGCGGAAGACTTAGAGCTATCATTACTGTCGTCGGCTTCTATTCCAACCGCGGTGTTGGAAACAGCTATTTCGTCTAACGGAGCCAATTTAGATGCCTTATCTTATGCAGATCACCTTACTAAGGCGTTATCACTGCGCCTTCAAGGGAAAGAATTTCAGGATATACAATCCTCTTTAAGACTTCTTTCAAGGGCAGTAGCTTATTCCACGTGTAACTCCGCCCTTTCAGTGGCAAACCTGGAGTTGGTTAGACGTGACGCAGCCCTAGCTACATCCACACTCGTGGATACTAAGGTGAAGAACTCTCTTTGAGTCACTTCGGTCTTCGGAGAACTTCTCTTTGACGGCAAGCTTTCTGCTATTTATGATAAAATTACAAAGAAAGCTTCGGATTCTCTGTTGTTCAAATCTGCTTCTAAGAAGTCGGATACGGCAGACAAGAATAAGACAGGCACTTCTGGGTCTAATGCGCCCAAGAGAGGTTCCTATAGAGGTTCCAGTGCGTCCTCTTGGTCTTATTCGAGAGACCGTCAGGGTAGCGACTCTCGTTCGGGACGTCCTTCGGGCCAGGACAACCGGTCGGACGCCCCGAGGTCGACGGGACGAGGTGCGGGTCGTGGAGGACGTGGTTTCTCCTACCGCAGGCCTTGCAGGTCCAGGAGGTGATAGCTTAAACCTGTATCGCGTACCGGCTGGCGGAAGGTTGTCGAGCTTTTCACAAGAATGGACGTCGATTACGGACGACCCTTGGGTGAGAGGAGTGACTTCGGAAGGCCTAAAGATATCCTTCAAACAAAAGCCTCCATTAACTCGAAGTCCAAAGTGGACTCAACTTCCGTCACAGCAAGCAATTTACAGGACGAGCAGTGGATGCAATTTCTAACTGTAGGAGGACCTCCTCTTCGCTAAATTATGCTGATAAGTGGAAGGTTTTCTCTCGTTGGTGTAGGGATCATTCTATTGATATTTATGATCCCTCCATTCCAGACATTGCTAATTTTTTGGTCTACTTGTTTGACGAGATCAAACTGCAGCCAATAACTATTAAGGGTTATAGGTCTATGCTGTCGGATACTTATGCTCATCATGATAGCTTACAAATTGGATCTAATGTCTCTTTATCAAAGTTAGTTAAAAACTTTTCGATAAATAGACCTAGAACCCTTAGGTTAATTCCTAAGTGGAATTTAGCTTGGGTTCTTCGGAAGCTAAAAGAAGCGCCATTTGAACCCCTTGATACGGTAGACTTCAAATACTTATCTTATAAGA
Organism: Pictodentalium vernedei; assembly: GCA_031216915.1. Lineage (NCBI taxonomy): Eukaryota > Metazoa > Mollusca > Scaphopoda > Dentaliida > Dentaliidae > Pictodentalium > Pictodentalium vernedei. Next base: position 228,079,584 of record CM062291.1, read on the forward strand.
CAGCTTTTCTCTTAGCTTCTCTTCTGCTAGAAGAGTTAGTGAGCTTCATGCTCTGTCTGTTGATGATTCTCACTATCGTAGTGTTGGTAATACCATTTCTTTGACTACCAATGTGGGATTTTTTGTTAAGAATCAGGCTCCTAATAAGTACCCTGAACCTATTGTTATTAAGGCTCTTCCGTCTTTTGCTGTGTCCAGTTAGAGCGATGTGTATTTACAAACGTAGATCTGAGTTTATCAGAAAGGGACGAAAATGTTTCTTTCTGTCTCTGCTGCCTAATAGAAGGGACATTACGGTCCATTCTATTTCAAGGTGGATTCAGTTGACTATTCATACTGCTTATGAAAGATTATCTTCTACTCAGCAGTCTGTGCTTAAGATTTCAGTGCATGAAGTTAGAGCGCTGTCTACATCTTGGGCTTATGCTAATAGTATTGCTATTACCGATTTGATGAAGGCTGCATACTGGTCTCAGCCTTCTACGTTCACAAATTTTTACCTTAGAAATATTGAGTCTATTTCTGGTGACCTTTGTCGTTTAGGTCTGTTATCTGTTGCTCAGAATGTCGTCCACTAAACAGTTGCAACTATAGTTATGCAGGCTTTCTGTTCCAGCAGTGACTCTGTCCTGCTGCCCTCTTCGTTCTGGGGTGATTGACCCAGAGCAAGCTGAAGGGGGGAAGGGGGGGGGGGGAGGTAGGATGGTGTTCTCTTATATCACCTGCTTTTTAGTGAAAAGCAAGGGAATACCTCCTCTGGAGTCAGTAATTCCGAGTCGGTGTTGGGATGGTTTTAAAGTGTAAAGCTAATGTTTATCTCATTTATGTAATATTTTTAAAGTGTAGCTCGTTGTGAAGCATTTGTATATGTCACGTGTCATACGAACGTTGATATACAATCCTCGGACACTTTTAAATGAGTATAAAGAGTTTCATTCTCTGGACTATCTTTATTTATTGGCTTTCCTTTAAAAAATTAGTATAATGGGTTATACTGGATGTTAATAGAGATCATTGATGTTACTGTGCTCAATTACGGATTGGTAATTTGTCTTTCTTTTTTTGTATAAACAAGAAAGATATATGTAAATCCTGTTTCTCCTTTTCTCCTTGAGGGGATAATTCTGTTTATATGTAATTGAGCCTATTGGATTTTCCTTTATGTCCTAGGCCCTCCAGCCTTTTTTCTATTCAGCTAAGTCTGGGTCATTGGTACAGTATAAAAATATGAAAAAAGTTATAGTAATTTATATTTTTTTTATACTTACCAATGTCCCAGACAGGGATGGCCCTCCCATGAGTTGGGAACTCATACCTCCCCACTGATTATATAACATTTACCAGGCACTGGTTGTAAGAATGAAGATTTGGTGCCAATTTCGGTACTTCCTTGACACTGCACATGCGCAGTGGACAAAAGTATGGAGGACCATATAGGACATTGATTTTTTGGATTTTGATGCAAATTTTGGGGATTGGGGGTGCAAAATTTGTGTTTGGCCCTGAATTTTTAAGATTTAGCACCAGCTAAGTCTGGGTCATTGGTAAGTATAAAAAATATATAAATTACTATAAATTTTTTCATTTTCCTAATTAATTAATAGTCTGAGATAACTGATTATAATCAATTAATCATACCCAAATGACCCGATCTCAAGAGTATTAAAAAACAAACTTACACTCACCAAAAACGAACACCACAATGTCCATGTAGGATTTGAAAAGGCTGGATTGATGAAATGACTTGTTGCACCACATTTCTGACTGTTTATCATATTTCCCTCATAATGATTCAAACAAAGATTAAAGAGTTCTGAATGACAATAAGTGGAAGTGAAAATCTCAAATCTGCACATTTTTAAGGCCAACGATTTGAGAAAATTGCTCATTTAGAACATAACTGGAGGAACGATAAATCAGTTACCTGAAAAACTGAAATTTTCAAGCCTACAGCAGACCTAATAAATTAATTATTCTTAACATTTATTATGAGAAATAATTATTTGTGTTTTTTCAATTGTTTATTGAATTTCTAAGTATTTACAAGGAAATAAAAATTGACCGATTTTTCTACTGTCTGAGGAAAATACTAATCGATTTTGCCCTACCTTCCCTAATCTCCCCAGTTAAGCTCCCAAGCTTTTTGGCTTGTTTTATTGAAATTTTTTATAAAAATTTCTTGGGAGCTTAACGTTTTATACAGAAGACTATTCTGTATATCCTCATGGTTACATCCTCACCCTTGGGGTGTTTGGGCATTTTGGTCATGCATCATACATCCAATGTATCGTTTTTTCTTCTGATGAAGATGTTGCTTTACATTGGATAGTCTTTTTTCTGTTACTGACTTCAGGCCGTGTTGCCTGGGGTCTTGTTTCTGGTTTTTGTTTACTTTTACAGTGCTCTAGGTAGTTTCCTATTTTTGTTTAGGATCAACAGTTGTAAGTAACATTAAATATTCGGATAGTGTGGTAGTTAATTTTACAGCAGAATTTTATAATTTTGTCCACACTTAGGCTTTTTTGGGCTCTTCGTTCCCTTTGGGAACTTGGGCTCTTATATAAGAAAAAAAATTTCAAAAATTTTTATTTTATATTTTTATACTGTACCAATGACCCAGACTTAGCTGGTGCTAACTCTAACAAAACCAGGGCCAAACACAAATTTTGCCCCCCAATCCCCAAAATTTGCATCTAAAACAAAAAGAAATCATGTCCTAAAGGACCTCCATACTACGCCTCTACTGCGCATGCGCAGTGACGCAGACGTCCCGAAATTGGCGCCAATTATCATTCTCTGTTTGGCCCTTCATCAGTCAACATCTCACTGATCTTTGTGCTTGTAAATCTCAGTTTAAAGGATGCCAGACACGTAATTTTTGGAGAAAATGTGATTCTAAGGAGGATAGAAGGAGGAGAGGAAAAAGAAGTGACAAAAAATAATCAGGGCTGTACTTAAAAATTTTTGATGAAATTATGTTAAGTTGCCTATTTTCGAGGCATGGGCCTCTTGTTGTCATTCTTGCTAAATGTTGCACTGCTTATTCAGTGTTTCCTCTCCCCTAGCCTTCTAAAGTCCCCCCTTGCAATTCTCCCATGCTTTTGGCATATTTTTGAGAAATTTCATTTCTAAAATTTCCTGGGAGAGTTGCTTGGTTACAGAATGTTTTCTGTTATTTTCCCCATAATTACGTTTTCACCCATGGGTGTATAACGTTTGTGTTCTGCATCTTCCATCTGATGTTCTGCAGATTCTCCCCTGGGAGTCTCTGTTTTGCATCAGATAGAGTGTAATTTGATGACTGATTCCGGGCCAGTTTTGTCAGTGCCTGGAGTCATGTTTTCTGGTGTTTTTACACTGTTTGTTTACATTGGCAACAGCCTTTTTTGAGGGGGGCTGTTTGCCTTTGCTGTAGTTTATCTCACTATAAGATACATTTATATTATCCGTAAGTGTCTCATTAATTATTTAATATAAATTTAAAATTTTTGACCACACTTTGCCATCGGATCCATCGGGGCTCAACGTTACTTTTCAGCAACTTGGGCTTCGCTGAAAAAATATTTTTTCAAAATTATTTTGATTTGCAATTGTTTTTTCATTTATTAATGGATCATGTTATTATGTATCTTTGTGTCAGGGGTTTTTGCGAGTAACTAGGACTTATTGTTGTTCTTTCACAATGAAGGGACATTGTTCAAATTGTAATAGGAAGAAATCTTCCTCTGACTTTCATGATCATTGTATTAATTGTAGTCAGTGTTCTCGCATTAATCCCTGTCCTATATGTGAATATTGGGATGAGAAACATTGGAAACGTGTGTCACGATATGTTGTTTCTGGAGAAAGGGCTATGCCGGCTCTTTCTCCGCAAGGTCACTCTACTCTCTCAGTTTCTACTTCAGAGGAACCAGAACAGGGTGATGTTTCCATGTTATCTTTTACAAGTGTGCGTCCGTTGTCACAAATGAATTCAGAGCTAGCGGCAAAAGTGCTCATGGAGATTAGACAAATGTTGTCCGCTAGCTCGCCCGGTGTAGCGTCCATTCACCGAATGGTTTGGCAGCCGGGTACGTCCGATGCGGTCCAGGAGGAAATTTTGGGTGATGCGAGCACTATAAACATAATAGATGCACACCCAGTGACGACGGATAGTGAGCGAGAACGGAGGAAGCCTTTGAGTCCGGTTCCTAGCTCGTCCAGGTCCAGCCGGGCCGCGAGCGAGAGAGGCCCCTCTCTCATACAACATCTGGGACCAGATGTGGTACAAAATGTGTCTTTAGCGGAGCATACGTCCGTCGCTCGGGACGCTCCGTTGTATAAGCAGTCCGCGGAGACTGTTAAGGCTTCCTCTTCTCGTCAGCGCACACGACCGCACCTTGGCTGCGTGACCGCCGATATATTACCAGCTTCTTCGATCAAGGATTCTTCGGCGACCAGGTCACACCATCCGGCAGCCAGGGATTCGAGACCGATGGACTCCGGACGTTCGCATAGGAAAAGTATGCGGGAGCCATCTGATTCGGAGCTGCCCTCGGCGAAGCAGCGAAAGACTGCGCCTCCGCAGGTCTCGACGCCGGACATTCTTGTGCAGATAGCACAGCTTATCGCAGCATCCCAGCAGCCGACAGAAACGGTGTCGGATCGAGAATTATCCGACGGTGCTGGGTCGGTACGCTCCGCCGAAGCATCGGGGGCGGACGACCGGGAACATCATGAGGTCCGACCGGATGGTGAAAGGGATACGGATGATTTGGAGCTATCCCTTTCGGAACAACATAAAGCTGCCGTGGACTTCATCCGGCACTTTCTCCCTCAAGTTGTTCCGTCGGGCCAGACTGCTGCGGTTCCGGACAAGAGAATTATAGCGTCATTGGACTCTGAATTTTTTGAGCGGTTCAGGGACATCGCTCCCGAGTTTCCGTCGCAGTCCAATAATGTTGCAAGAACATTTGAATTATTGAACGACGCTATATTTAAACTTGCTTCCAGGACGGGGAAAGCAGGTTTCTTGTCCGCTAATACTCTCAACCTGCCTTTCATTAATGCAAGGAATAAATTCGATACGGCAGGACAGGGTATACCGAGAGTTCCTCTGCGTATGGACGACGAGGCGGAAGACTTAGAGCTATCATTACCGCCGTCGGCTTCTATTCCAACCGCGGTGTTGGAAACAGCTATTGCGTCTAACAGAGCCAATTTAGATGCCTTATCTTACGCAGATCACCTTACTAAGGCGTTATCACTGCGCCTTCAGGGGAAAGAGTTTCAGGATATACAATCCTCTTTAAGACTTCTTTCAAGGGCAGTAGCTTATTCCACGTGTAACTCCGCCCTTTCAGTGGCAAATCTGGAGTTGGTTAGACGTGACGCAGCCCTAGCTACATCCACACTAGTGGATACTAAGGTGAAGAACTCTCTTAGAGTCGCTTCGGTCTCAGGAGAACTTCTCTTTGACGGCAAGCTTTCTGCTATTTATGATAAAATTACAAAGAAAGCTAAGGATTCTCTGTTGTTCAAATCTGCTCCTAAGAAGTCGGATACAGCAGACACGAATAAGACAGGCACTTCTGGGTCTAATGCGCCCAAGAGAGGTTCCTATAGAGGTTCCGGTGCGTCCACTTGGTCTTATTCGAGAGACCATCAGGGTAGCGACTCTCGTTTGGGACGTCCTTCAGGCCGGGACAATCGGTCGGACTCGGCGAGGTGTGGGCCGTGGAGGACGTGGTTTCTCCTACCGCAGGCCTCGCAGGTCCAGGAGGTGATGGCTTAAACCTCTATCGTGTACCGGTTGGCGGAAGGTTGTTGAGCTTTTCACAAGAATGGGCGTCGATTAAGGACTCATCTTCCGTCAAATCCGCAGAAAAGAGACGCTCTATTATCAGAGGTGCAGTCTCTTTTAATGAAGAATGCGGTAGAGGTCGTAGAAAACCAGGAGACTCCGGGATTCTACAGCCATCTGTTTCTGGTTCCGAAACCAGACGGCTCGTTGCGTCCAGTCATAGATTTGAGCTGGATAAACAAGCTGATCGTCGCTCCGAAGTTTTATATGGAGACGATTCGATCGGTCAGAGCGAGTATTCGGGTGAACGATTATGCAACGAGCATAGATCTCAAAGATGCGTACTTTCACGTCATGGTACATCCGACATTCCGAAAGTACCTACGCTTCGCAGTCCTAGGAGTGGTGTATCAATTCCGGGCGATGTGCTTCGGATTGAATCTAGCACCTTGGGCTTTCACTCGGGTAATGAACTCGGTAATGATCTATTTCCGAGCTCATTCGTCTGCGGTAACGTCGGCCTACCTGGACGACATTCTTCAGAGGTACGGCAACGAGTTAACGCTTCAGAACGATGTTCAGAATCTTCTTCTATTGCTCCGACGTCTCGGTTTTATAGTAAACGAGGAGAAGTCGGATCTGGTGCCGTCCAAGTCATTCACTCATCTGGGAATGAGCTTCGAGACGCATAACAATCTCGTTCGTCTGCCGTTAACCAGAGCGAAATTAGTCAGTTGTTACGCTCGCTATTGTCTGCACGCAGGCAAAGTCACGGCGAGAGACTTTATGAGACTGATAGGTCTGTGCGGAGCCGCCGCGGATCTCATTCCGATGGGGCGGTTACGCACACGTCCTCTTCAAATTTTCTTGACTCAGAATTGGAGTGTGAAAATTCATTCGCTCGATGTAGACGTTCTCTTGTCAGATCAAGTGAAACAAGAGATTCAGACTTGGGCAAACATTCAGTGGTTAACTCAGGGAGTTCCGCTGCAGTTGCCGGATCCGAGTTTTACCATTATGACGGATGCCAGTCAAACAGGTTGGGGTGCATCATTAATCCCAACGGATTCGAGATGCCAGGGTCTTTGGGATCCGCAATTCCTGTGCAAGCACATAAACATCAAGGAAATGATGTCAATTTGGCTTGCGTTACGTCACTGGATGGACATTATTCACAATGCTCATGTCCAAATCCTATCCGACAATACGACAGTAGTGGCGTATATACGGAATCAGGGAGGCACTCATTCAGTTCCGTTGTTCAATCTAACGGAAAGAATCCTTCTGTTTGCACTAGAACATCACGTTCTTCTTTCGGTCCGTCACATACCGGGTCGTCTGAATGTGCTAGCAGACTCCCTTTCACGAAAGGGTCGCTTGTTGCCGTCGGAGTGGACTCTCAACAAACAAGTATTCAATCAGATTTGCTACCAATGGGAACGGCCAATGATAGACTTATTTGCGACACATCTCAACAATCAGTTGCAGACGTATGTGTCTCCGTGTCCGGATCCAAGAGCATTTGCAGTAGACGCTCTGTCGATCCCTTGGGACGGAATGATAGGATATGCGTATCCTCCAGCGCCGTTAATTCAACAAGTATTGCTAAAGATAAAACAATCTCAATGCAAGATTCTGTTGGTAGCATCTCTGTCGCCACAGAGACCGTGGATAAATCTACTCAGGTGTCTGTTGTGGGACCTACCGCGAAAGCTTCCTCCACGGGAGGATCTTCTTTCGCAGGGGAAATCGCGCCAACTCCATCACAACCCGCAAGGTCTCAACCTTCACGTTTTTCCGTTGTGCGGTCCTTCTTGCATGGCAAACACTTTACAGGACGAGCAGTGGACGCGATTTCTAACTGTAGGAGGACCTCCTCTTCGCTAAACTATGCGGCTAAGTGGAAGGTTTTTCGTCGTTGGTGTAGGGATCATTCTGTAGATATATTCGATCCCTCTATACCAGACATTGCAAACTTTCTAGTATACTTGTTTGACGAAATCAAACTGCAGCCTGTTACTATAAAGGGTTATAGATCTATGTTATCTGATACCTATGCACATCATGATAGTTTACAAATTGGATCTAATGTCTCTTTATCTAAGTTGGTTAGAAACTTTTCGATAAATAGACCCAGAACTCTTAGATTAATTCCTAAGTGGAATTTAGCTTGGGTTCTTCTTAAATTGAAGGAAAAGCCATTTGAACCTCTTGGGACAGTAGATTTCAAATTCTTATCTTATAAGACAGCTTTTCTCTTAGCTTTCTCTTCTGCTAGAAGAGTCTGTGAGCTTCATGCACTGTCGGTGGATGATTCTCACTATCGTAGTGTTGGGAACACTATCACCTTCACTACTAATGTGGGTTTTTTAGCTAAGAATCAGGCTCCTAATAAATATCCGGAACCTATTGTTATTAAGGCTCTTCCGTCTTCAGACGGGCGTAGGCCTTTACTCTGTCCTGTTAGAGCGTTACGTATCTATAAACAGAGATCTCAGTTTATCAGAAAGGGACGGAAACGTTTCTTTCTGTCTTTGATGCCTAATAGAAAGGACATTACGGTCCATTCTATTGCTAGATGGATTCAATTAACTATCCGTACTGCTTATGAAGATTTATCTTCTTCTCAGCAGTCTGTGCTTAAGATTTCTGCTCATGAAGTAAGAGCTCTTTCTACTTCCTGGGCTTATGCTAATAGTGTTGCTATTACAGATTTAATGAAGGCTGCTTATTGGTCTCAGCCATCCACATTTACGAATTTTTATCTCAGAAATATTGAGTCCATTTCTGGAGACCTGCATTGTTTAGGTCCGTTATCTGTTGCTCAGAATGTCGTCCACTAAACAGTTGCAACTATAGTTATGCAGGCTTTCTGTTCCGGCAGTGACTCCGTCCGGCTGCCCTCTTCGCTCTGGGCTATTTGACCCAGGGCAAGGGGAAGGGGGGGGGGAGGCGGGTGTTCCCTTAGGTCACCTGCTTTATAGTGAAAAGCAGGGGAATGCCTCCTCCAAGTCAGTATTTCTGAGTCGCTTCCGGGATGGTTTTAAAGTGTAATATTAATGTTAAAATTCATTCATGTCTTATTTTTAAAGTGTAGCTCGGTGTGAAGCATTTGTATATGTCAAGTGTCAAACGGGCTTTAATATACAATACTCGGACACTTTTAAATGACTATAAAGAGTCTCAATTCTCTGGACTACTTTATTTATTGGCTTGCTTTAAAAATAATTAGTATAAGGGATATACTGGATGTTAATAGAGAACATGAATGTTATTGTGCTCAATTATTAAGGGTAGTGTATCTTTCTAATTTAATATTAAATAAGAAAGATACATGTAAAGCCTAATACTCCTTTTCTCCTTAAGGGGTTACCTCTTTACTATATAGTTGAGCTTATTGGATTTTCCTCTATGTCCTAGGCCCTCCAGCCTGTTTACTATTCAGCTAAGTCTGGGTCATTGGTACAGTATAAAAATGTTAAAAAATTTATAGTAATTTATATATTTTTTATACTTACCAATGACCCAGACGGGGATGGCCCTCCCTGGAGTTGGGAACTCTTGCCTCCCCGCTGAGTACATAGCGCTGACCAGGCACTGCCAGTAAGAATGATAATTGGCGCCAATTTCGGGACGTCTGCGTCACTGCACATGCGCAGTAGAGGCGTAGTATGGAGGTCCTTTAGGACATGATTTCTTTTTGTTTTAGATGCAAATTTTGGGGATTGGGGGGCAAAATTTGTGTTTGGCCCTGGTTTTGTTAGAGTTAGCACCAGCTAAGTCTGGGTCATTGGTAAGTATAAAAAATATATAAATTACTATAAATTTTTTAACTTTTGAAGCAATTTTTCTTTTGGATATATCTATTTCATCGATTGTAATTTAATGTTATCTTATATTATATGTAGATTTGGTGGTGGTACAATGACATATATTGGAATTTAGGTAATAATATTTATCTAATAGAAGGGAAAATGGAGGAAGCCTATCCTCTATTTACTTGGTCGTTGTCTTGAGTATATATAGTTGATGTACTACCACTAATTCTTGTTCCATTGGATGATGGGTGTCATGGTTTGTGTTAGGCGAGTGGACACTACTGGTCCTCTCGTCAAAAGGTCACTATAGTTTTTTAGTTTCTATTTATAGAAGAAACAAGAACAGGGTGTGGTTTCGTGATGCCGTCAGGGAGTGTGCTTCTGTCGTCGAATTATAGAGCTAGCGGAAAAGTGCTCAATGAAATTAGACAAGTGCCTGGGTCCCAAAAGGGATTTCCGGCCTTGTCGCCAGCTAGCTCGACTGGTGGTTGCATCACCCCTCAAATGGGTGGTGTGACGCCGGGTACGTCTGTTGCGGTCCAGGAGAGGAATATGTGTGTAGCGAGCACTATATAAATATGACATGCTCACCCTGCAACAATGGAAAGGAGGAAGCACGGGAAAGAGGAAGCAGAAAAGTTCTGAGGTATGCTCATCCAGGTCTTTCGTGATCGTGAGCAAGAGAGAGGCCTCTCTCTCTTATAACAACATCTGGGGTCAGAGGTTGTTGGTAGGAACTTGTGTCAGTAAGCGCTTACGTCCATGCCTTCCTGTCCAGGACGCTCCTTCCATAGACTGCCAGGGTCAGCTAGTCTTATAGCTTTCTCTACGTTCGAAAAGCACACACGCCCGCACAAGTCCATTGTCGCCAGCTAGCTCGACCGGTGAAGTGGTTACTCAGGCCTCTGAGAACTGTGACACCGGGTGTATCTGATCCGGGCTAGGAGATGATATAGGGTGGAGTGAACACTATGATATACAATCATGCTCACCCAGTGATGACGGAAGGAGGAAACTGGCAAGTTCTGAGGTACGCTCGTCCAAATCACTCAGGACTGCGAGCAAGAGAGAGGCCTCTCTCTCTTACAGCATCATCTGGGGACAGATGTTGTTGGTAGGAACTTGCGTCAGTCAGAGTATACGTCCATGCCTCCTGTCCGGGACGTCCCATCTAATACGTAGCCGGGGTCGGTTAGTCTTATGGTTTCCTCTACATAACGAACAAAGTGATCTTTATATTGCACAGGGCTATAAACCGCGATGAGTGGTTTCAATTCCCTGATGCCGGTCAAGTGGTTAAGATTGAATATGAGGACCGTGACACCGGATATGTTGCATTGTATTCAGAGCTAGTGGAAAAGTACTCAATGATATTAGACAAGGGCTAGGCTTCAAAAGAGGTTTTCGTTCCTTGTCTATAGCTAGCTCAACTGGCAGATCTATCACATAGACTAGTGGTGTTACGCTGGGTATAACTACATAACGGACAAAGTGATCTTGATATTGCACAGGGCTATAAACCACTATGAGTGGTTTCAGTTCCCTGTCGCCGGTGAAGCGGTTAACATTGAATATGAGGACCGTGACACCGGATGTGTCGTATGTGCATTGTATTCAGAGCTAGTGGAAAAGTGCTCAATGATATTGACAAGGGCTAGGCTTCAAAATAGGTTTACATCCCTTGTCTCCAGCTAGCTCAACCGGTAGATCTATCACATAGACTAGTGGTGTGAAGCCGGGTATATCTACATACCGGACAAAGTGATCTTTATATTGCACAGGGCTATAAACCACGATGAGTGGTTTCAGTTCCCTGACGCCGTTGAAGCAGTTAAGATTGAATATGAGGACTGTAACACCGGATGTGTCGCATGTGCGTTGTATTCAGAGCTAGTGGAAAAGTGCTCAATGATATTAGACAAGGGCTAGGCTTCAAAAGAGGTTTACGTCCCTTGTCTCCAGCTAGCTCAACCGGCAGATCTATCACGTAGACTAGTGGTGTGACGCCGGGTATGTCCATAGCGGTCGAGAGAGAATAAGGGTGTAGCGAGCTCTATTTAATCCATTCATGCTCACCCTGTGTTGATGGAAGGAAGAAGCCGGCAAGTTCTGAGGTACGCTCGTTCAGGTCTCTCCGGACCACGAGTAAGAGGGAGACCCCCTCTCTATTTTAACAACATCTGGGGCCGGGTGTTGTTGGCAGGAACTTGCGTCAGTCAGAGCTTACATACATAGCTATTGTCTGGTACGCTTAGTTCAATTCTTAGCCGGGGACGGCTACAGTTTGGCTTCTTTAGCATCTACCAATCACTCCTTACCGCACCTTGGCTAAGTGACTTTAGATATACTGATGCATCGTCAAAAGGTCCATCTTTGTGAAGAAAGTCACATCATCTAGTAGCCAAGGAGATGAGGCTTCATTCATCGGGACATTCACTGTAATAGTCATCTTGGACACCCGGTCCCAGGAGCAGCCCGCAGACAAGCAATTCATGACCCCTGCTCCTCAGGCCTCCGTAACGGACTTGCTGTTGCATATTGCGCAGCTAATCGCAGTATTCCTGCTAAGGCAGAAGCACTCAACGTCAGTCTCAAAACTTGAGCTGTTGAATGATGTTTGATCTGTCCAGTCATCTGCCTGTTCAGATACTGGTGACCGTTATTCTAACTGATTTTGACGAATGATGAAAGGGATTCGGTAACTTTCTCTTTCGGAACAATTCGTGGATGATATGGATACTATACATTATAGTTTCTTTGAACTTGTTCCAGTAAATTACAATACTGTGAGTAATTATGAGAAACCGCTAGCATAGTTAGATGCTGACTTCATCCGGACAAAGAGCAGGATAATAAGATCTTTTTCGCGTTAAGTCTCCTTGGGTGTCACAGGTCTTCGATTGTGTAGACGACACCATATTTAACTTCCTGCGGGAAGAAGTAATTCGGTTTCTTATCATCTTCTGTAATTTTAACTGTTTGTGTTTGTTCACATACTTTTAAAAACATCAGGAGAAGATGTGTTGAGAGTTTCTCTGTGTTGAATGAGCAGGCTAAGATCTTAGTTGTAGCCTTACCTTCATCTTTTGCTGTTTGCTCGTACACAATTAAGAAGATAATTTCTAATTCAGAGTGAATTTAGACTCATGGTCTTATGTCATTCAATTTTAAGTACTGTGATGCAACGTGTATATGGAAAGGAATTTTGTGGTCGTTTGTACCTTTTAAAAATTCTTTCCAGACCTATATATATATATCTCTGTCTTAACTAATGTTAAGTAGGAGTTATTCTGATGTTCAACATTTGACAAAGTGGAAAACTTGCTACAGTCGCTTTAGTTTTCCAGACTCTAGTCTTTGATGGTAAGCTTTCATTAATGTAGGATTAAGCTAAAAGAAAGTATCAATACTCGACTCTTTAAGTTGGGGTCTAATCGACCACACCAACAGAAAGAGTAGGAGAGGTTTTCCTAGACTCAGCTCATCTATAGGACTCATAGTGAAGATATAGGTATACATAAGTCTTTGATGGTACGCTTTCATTATTGTAGGATTAAGATACAAGAAAGCATCAATACTCAACTCTTTAATTTGGGGTCTAATCGACCACACCAACAGAAAGAGTAGGAGAGGTTGTACTGGACTCATTTCATCTATAAGGACTCATAGCGAATGTATAGGTATCTCTCCTATATATTTCTTTAGGATTGTCTATACAGCCACTTGGATAGGGGGTTTCTGTCTGTTTGAGTTACTGATCAGACACTCCTGAGCCGGTGGCTCGAGGCTTTTATAGAGCTCGGTCTGACCGTTTTTTACTGGAACTGGATAATTAGGTTATTTATGATTATCTTCAGTCGAAAATGAGCGTTCGGCAATGTAGCGAGTATAATTCTTTAGATCACTTGTTTGATAGATAATGTCTCATGGGATTAATGATAGGATACACATATCCCACAATTCTTTTTCATCTGGCTGGTTCATCTGTTGTTTCACAGAGTGAATTAGCCAGCTGTTTGGCTCGCTTTTATCTGTTATCTGACGCATTAACAGCGGAAATTTTATGTGCCAGACGTGGTCGTGTGGAGCGGCTATGAATGTTATTTTGAGGGGTCGTTTATGCTTACATCCCCTCCAGTTATTCTTAACTGGAGTGGTAGACGTTTTTCACTCTAGACCTGTTTTGTTTTAGAGAATCTTTTAACATAAGGACAAGTTTGGATTAGACGCAGATCAGAGTTATCAGAAGAGAAGACCTCTTCTTTTGTCATTAATTTCCAATAGAAGGGACGTTTATGTTCATTCTATTGTTTAATAAATCAGTTAGCTATTCGTACTGCTTAGGTAAATTTATCTTCCAATCAGCAGTCAGAGCTTAAGATTTCAACACATGAAGTAAAGCACTGGCTACATCTTGGGCTTATTCTAACTGTATGGCTATTACATGATCTTATATAGGATCACGTCAAGATAGTTAAATTTGCGACGCACAGGATTAATAGTATCCATTATTTGTGTCGTCAGTATTAGGCATTTGAGCGCAATTGACGCTCAGCCATTTTCATGGGAATGAATGATAGGACAGGTGTATCCCTCAATTCATTTGTTTCTATTGATTACATTGAGGTTATAGTGTCTGTTATTGTACATTCACCAGAAGCTTTCCCCACAAGAGGGTTTTCTTCTTCAAGGGAAGTTTTGTTCACATCATTCTCCACTCTCAGTGGCAGTACGGAGTATGTCAGACGTGAAAGAGCTTTGTGGTCACTATATTATTGCTGTCTGTACCTGCGATGATTAATATTAGTGAGGAGGTTTCGACTTAAGTCGAATTCCCCCTCCCCCCCCCCCCCCCCCCATACACACACTCACACATTGTCGCGTATATATATCTTAATACATACATGCTATGTGTTTGGGTCGTGTTGGATGGCGCCCTCATTGGCATATATGCAGTTCTGTTGCATTAGTAGCCGGTTAATCATACCTACCTCCATTTCTAGATCCTGGTCTCTATTTTGTTGGTTCTCAAATCGCGTATTCTCACGTGTTTATAGTTGTAGATACCAAATAGTACACGTTGGAGAGTGTTCTTACCGGATTTAATATTACAGAGGCCTCCTGTGAATGATCTTGAAGCGTGTTTTCTCTGCAGAGATTGTTCATCGTATCTCGCTTTTGTATGTGTATGTTATATTATTATATCACTGATTTCGTCATTCCTGTATATGCCATCTGCAGTGCATATTTTGTAGTGGATAATGTTATTTACCAAAATCATCTCTATAGCCTTGGCTTATGAAGTGGCATTAAGCACCCTTTATTATTCATGAATTAATTTTTGAGTGCCTGATGGATATTTATTTATATCGTTTCCGGGTTCTGATTATTCATTCCAGAGTTCTCCCCTCTTCTTTTGAAGATATGTTAAAAAAAAGGGTGGGGGGGTGGCATTTTGTCCACTTCTCTGGCTTTTTGGGTATGTAACTATTAAGGAAGCTGTTTTGTCTGTACTATATTCGGTGATCAGCTGTAGTATTATTGTTTGGCGCAGGTTTATGGGCAATTTTCTCTCATTCTCAATATGCCATTCTAATTTTTAGGGCTTAGTCCAGACTAGTCTTAAAAATTGTTTATTGTTACATCCTAATTAACATGATTTCATGCTCGCATTTTGGATTTACATAATTGGGATCCATATTACGATATGTCTCTTCTATTATGATATAAAGAGACATACATGTAAATTCTGATTATTTTAATTTCTTCATCATGGATTGAAGGATGTGATCTATGTTGATCTACTATTTCGGAAGTTCTATGCCCTCCACCTTTTAACGATTCAGCTAAGTCTGGGTCATTGGTTACAGTATAAAAATATGAAAAAATTTAAAGTAATTTATATATTTTTTATACTTACCAATGACCCAGACGGGAATGGCCCTCCTATGAGTGGGCAGTACTGGGCACTCATACCTCCCCGCTGAATTATTATAATCTTTTTTACAAAGAATGATGATTGGTGCCAAATTCGGTGACTTCCTGGTGTCTGCGCATGCGCGGAGGGTAAATGTATGGAGGCCCAGATACGACTTGTAATTTTCGGTTTTGCATGCAAATTTTGGGATTGGAGGGCAAAATTTGTGTTTGGCCCTAGATATTTTGGGGTTAGTACCAGCTAAATCTGGGTCATTGGTAAGTATAAAAAATATATAAATTACTTTAAATTTTTTCATTTTTTTCGAGCACTTGACAAAAACAGTTACATCTGTTTAACTGGTAGAGTGCTGGAACCCCATATTTGGGCTTTATTCTGACAGGCCTTTGGAGTACCCCAATTTCCACCCTTTAAAGATGTGCCCAAATTAGAGAAGATGTGAAGACATCAAGAAAATTGGGTGCGCGGTGGCGTTGTAGTAACCGGTTCTCGTCAGATCACCGAAGTTAAGCAATGTCGAGCCTGGTTAGTCCTCGGATGGTGACCATCTGAGCGATCGATTCAGACTCCCATGTTGTGTCCTTAGGCAAGGCACTTAACCCCGATTGTCCACATGGGGGCACGATGATGTTGTGTACTAAGGCGTACTGCACGTCGATGGTACGCATGTCTTCAATCAATCTAACCCTGCCTGGGCTGCAGTGCAGGGTTACGATGCTGGCAGCTGCTCGTCGTTGCTCAGTGGTTCTCTCCATCTGGGTACTCCAGCTTGTTCCACCAGTAACACTGTCATGGTCATGATTAGCCATTTTATATAAGTATGTGACCTTAAACACCAATAAATAAATAAATAAATAAATAAATCAAGAAAATTATATAAATTCTCTCTGCCTCTTCTACATTTGAGAATAACTTCCATCATAATATGGCCATAGAAATGCAAAGAAAGGCATGGCAATAAAACAAAACAGGATAAGCCTGTTATTTCTGGTTTAATGTGCCCAAATTAGGACATAAGCATACATGTTAACTCTCCCGGAATGCCCGGGAAAATCCTGAAATTTCAGTGTAGTTCCTGGCCTCCCGCACTGCAATCAGTTTTGGACTAAAAATCTGGGAAAACAGCAGTTGAATATTTCTTTCCCGTTGTAACTTATGTAAAATGTTTGGAGTCAAATCGCATGCATTCAAACTCTGGTAAAAACTCATGAAGCAGTAAAATATGGATTTAAGTTAAATTTATTTAAGAAAAGGGGATTTTATGATATATATTTCAACTGTGTTCATGTTTATTTCTGTTTTTTTCTTCGTAATCGGAGATTCGTGATCAATGTGCGAGTGTCGAAGTGAAAATAAGGGACTTTTAAAAAAATTGAAAACTCCACCTTCAATGCAGTTATTTGGTAAATAAAATATATGAAAAGGAATTAAATATATATTCATTTATTCATAGAATAGCTTTAATCCTCATCCCTTTTCCAAATCAAAATGTAAACAACACCTTGACCTCAACTTTTTAACACAGTTTAAAAATAGGTTAACGTCGCTTATGACTGCATATTTATAAACAATGGACTTATTTTCTAACAGTACGTTTATTGCATTGTGCTGACTACAGAACTGTTGGCCGTCTGTTCCCAGAAAATTTTGAATGGAATTAAAAAAAAAAAATGAAAAAAAATGCTTCAGTGATGAAAAGAAAAGTTTGTGCAGGGCACAAGCGTCCACACATGCATGAAGGATTTTGATAAAGATACTTTCCAAGTACTAATTTTCTTGCAGTAACTGAACATTAGGACCTCTGGGCACTCTCCCATAAATTGTAAGAAGGGAAACCAATACAGATGAAATAATATCACTACAAAAATAACAGAAAGCACATCCACTGAATATCAGCCTTCAAGTTGTGGTACCTGCACTTCAGAATAAAGCCTAAGTATGGGCTTCCAGCACTCTACCAGTTAAAAATCTTCATTCTTTTCCTCAAAAATTATGACCCTTCATTGGAATGAACTCAAAAGCTCATTCAAATGAGGTGGTCACAAGGTATATTTTTGAGACAGAAAATGAAAAAATAAATAAAATTTCGAATAGTAATTTCTGTAAATTGAGTGAGTTGTTTTTGCCGTTATGTTGGGTAAAGGCAATTATATGAGAAAAAATTAGGGTCAAGCATTAAAATTAAGATCGGTCAGGAAACCTGAACCATGTCATATTTTTTTCTCAGCCTAAAAATGTTAAGTTATTTTTTTTTCATATATTTTTATCAAACATTTGCTGTGTTATTTTATTTTTGCACTTTATATATTGTACTGTTATTACCTTAACAATAGGAACCAAGAAGCCACAATACGTATACAGACAAAATGATAAAAAATCAAGAGTTACAGAGCTAGATCTTTTGGATGGTTTAGGAGAGAGTAGTGATGAGGAAGTAGCCAGTCTAGATATTGATGATTTGACCACAAATGATCTGCAATCTTATATTCCAAAAAAAACAGTTCTCAATGATGGTAGGCTCCCTAAGATATGATATGAATGCTGAACCCTTAACCTATAAAAGTTGAACAAAAATGTATACCCCCTTCTGTAGGAGCTTTGGAAAATTATGAAATTTTAAAAGTATTTTGTCCAAATCTGTAGATACACTGATTTTTGCAACAGAAAATTTGGATAACATGTATCACATATTAAAGTTTTAAATATAATTTCAAAATTCAATGTTTTTTCTCTGTTGAAAATTTGGAATGTTTAGGCTAAAATAAAATAATGTTTTGATTCTCAGGCCCTCCCTCGTTGGATTTGAACCTCCTCATTAGACATTTTTATTGTGTCATGTTTTTTTAAGAATTTGTGAAAACTTGGAATGGTCATTTTTCCACATTTCTCGAAATATAATTATTTAGCTGTGTTTGCAGAAAAGTGGTTTTTCTTGTTGCAGTTTATGGGAGAGTGCCCAGAGGCACTCTCCCATAAACTGTAACAAGGCAAATTCTGATACACTGGATCATGATTTTATTATTTATTTATTTGCTGGTGTTTAAGGTCATATATTTCTGCAAAATGGCCAATAATGGCCGCAACACAGATATAAACTCACTCAAGCCAATCATTTAGAGCCATGTTTCCCATTTTAAAGGACTCCTACCCCAAGCATTGGTTACTGGGGTCTATTCTAATGGATCATGTTCTGACAGATCTATACCATTAAAAAGAACAATAAAATACAAATCCTTTTAGCTGTTGTTACGGCAGTTAGTTATAAAAGGTATACTATAATTACACTAAAATACAACCTTTTCTCTTTTTCAAGTGGAAAGACAGCAAAAAGATTTACTGAGTATACTCAACCCTTTACAGGAATAAAAAAAAATAAAAATAAAATCCTCCCTCCCTCCCTCCCTCCCTCCCTCACTGATTTGAAAAAAAAATTGCCTGAGAATCAATTCATTTTTTTTATTTGGCCTTATTAATAGAAAATGAGGAAATTTTACTGAGTAGTCTTTTAACGTTTCACCTACAGTACAGTCGCTGTGGACTGGTCGTAATCTACACATGGTCAGTGATGTCTACGCATGCATTTACTCGGTAAAAAAAATCTTAATCAGCAAAATTTTAATTAATGAAGCACCAGGCTCTTGGAACTCATTCCAATGAGGGATCACATGATATGGTTCTGTTGAAATTTTTTGAAAAATGTTAAAAAACAATAATTAAAATGATAAATTTTGATATCCTTTGCATTGGGTAAAAGGTTAAGAATATGTGAAATCGACTGAAATTTATCATGGAAACCTGTGGTGTTTAACTTAAACAGAACCAGTGTTCGGTGTAAAAATAGATGATATCTTTATACATGTTCATTTTCACTACTTTTCATCCCCAACTTTGTTTCTGAACCTCAGTGGAATGAGATCATTTGGCATATTTCAAAATGGATCATAAAATTTTTTTTAGAATTAAAAAGAAGAAAAAATTATGGTTTTATAACACACATCATCAGATTGGTTTGGCTAGTTCAATTTGTTATATTAGTAGTATCATTTTTTGCAAATGCTAGTAGAGCTGAAATGGTTAAGGGGTTTTCTTGATCGATTAATTACATGGATTAACCTTGGTTAACCGATTAATCACTTGTCCAAACAGATATCTGAATAACTGGCATACTGTTGCTGATTTACAGCATGAACCCTTTACCGAACGTAACAAACAAAACTGATTAGGCCTATATACAAAAATCCCCATTCAAATTTATTATGTTTTCAATTTTTGTCTCAAAAAACATAGTTTATGACCCCTCATTGGAATGAGCTCATTGCACTCATTTCAATGAGGGGTCTTAAGCTATGTTTTTGAGACAAAAATTGAAAATATTTTAGTAATTCATGAATTTATTTTGCAAGTATCGTCTGCTACCCGTTATGGGAAAAGGGTTGATTGAAATTGATTGGAAACATACCTTCGTGTCTGCCTCCCCTTTTAAATCAGTCAATCAATCTTTGACCATTTCCAGCTACTGATACGGTATGATGATCATGCAAGTAAACAAGTATGTCAGCAAGTTACTTGCATGCTGTACTCTGTCTCATATAATTGATGTGAGACAGTGTGACAGTGTGACAGTGTTTGCCTGTTTTGGAGCAAGTTTGTTCCTTTGTAACCCATATAATACATTAGATCAAGAGTAACAGTTAATCGATCAATTACTTTTTGGATCGATCAAGATGTTGATCATTGATTAATCTGTTAACCGTTTCAGCTCTAAATGCTAGCTTTCCAACATGCAGTATTTCACATTCTTGTACAAGAGAGTTAGTGCACTTGAATAGTGTTTTCCTGTCAGGTTTTGTCTGCCAATATTGACCTCTGCAGACATAAGGCTAGAAGTATATTAATATTTATGAATACATCTGGCCTATAATCATGTTGTAACTTTTGAATGATTTTTTTCCTCAATCGTATCTAATTTGGAAGGAGCTTTTTGTACCCATTTCTTTTGAAGAGTTAGTTTGAAACAAAACTTTTACACTGTGGTTAAAATATTAAAATTTCAAGAAGCAGTTTTTTCCCATTATGCAACTTTAGAATTTAACCAATTCAGTCTTGTTTGATACTCATGAAGCTAGTTGCATTATGGGAAAAATTTCAGATTGAAATTTTGATATTTAGACCTCATTGTTTTCCTCATTGTAGATCTCGGGCATTTTCCGTGGCTAGCCCCACTCTTTGGAATAGGCTGCCCGATCACTTAAAGGCACCTCAGACACTAAAAAGCTTCAAAAAGGCACTGAAAACCCACCTTTTCGCCCGCGCTTTCGGTGTTCATTAACATTAACTTTGTATCAACTTTATAATACATGAACAATATAGCAGCAGAGCATAGTAAAGCCTGAGAGTGCAATTTTGTGGATTCATGGCTGTACTTATTTATTTATTTTATATGCGGGGATAAACCTAATAAATCGGCTGCACTTACGTAATTTACAAAGTGAGCAGTTGAACAAAACTTTTCAAAATTTTTCGATAAAACCATATCATGTGATACTTCATTGTAAGGTGCTCCTTGAGGCATTCCGGGGAGGGGTGTTCATATGATATGCTTTTGTTTTTTTTTTAAATTTAAAAAACTATATTTATTGTAACAAATTTTGCATTGTGTAAAGGGTTAATACATTATCAGAACTTTACTAAGACAACTAGGCTGAATACTGAAAATTGATTTCATTTTTTGCCCGATGTGTCATTTCTTTCTTTTGCATTTCATGTTTTGTAGAAAATGTTGTGCAAGAACTGATATACATAGGTTTTTTATGTGTACCCATACTATGTATGGTACACATAATGCCATCATCAGGGGTGGCCATCCGTCGTTCGTCCATCCTTTGTCCATCCATCTGTCCATCTGTCCGTCCGGCGTCCGTATCCATTTCTTTGTCATTCGATAACTTGAAAAATTTTGCTTGGATTGTCAAGTTACTTTATATTTGTGTTCAGGTTACTGATGTGCCGAGCTGTATAGTTTTTGGTGTAAATCTGATAATTTGATCCGGAGATATTAACCCTTTATCCTTCAAATTGAAAATTCCTCCAATCCCTTTGGCATTCGATAACTTGAAAAATATTGCTTGGATTGTCAAGTTACTTCATATTTGTGTTCAGGGTACTGATGTGCCGAGCTGTATAGTTTTTGGTGTAAATCTGATAATTTGATCCTGAGATATTAACCCTTTATCCTCCAAATTGAAAATTGCTCAAATCCATTTGGCATTTGATAACTTGAAAAATATTTATGTGTACCCATACTATGTATGGTACACATAATGCCGTCATCCGGGGTGGCCATCCGTCGTTCGTCCATCCTTTGTCCGTCCATCTGTCCGTCTGTCCGTTCGTCTGTCCGTCCGGCATCCGTATCCATTTCTTTGTCATTCGATAACTTGAAAAATATTGCTTGGATTGTCAAGTTACTTTATATTTGTGTTCAGGTTACTGATGTGCCGAGCTGTATAGTTTTTGGTGTAAATCTGATAATTTGATCCTGAGATATTAACCCTTTATCCTTCAAATTGAAAATTGCTCAAATCCCTTTGGCATTTGATAACTTGAAAAATATTGCTTGGATTGTCAAGTTACTTTATATTTGTGTTCAGGTTACTGATGTGCCGAGCTGTATAGTTTTTTCTGTCTGTCCATCCATCCGTCCGTCAGTCTGTCCATCCGGCATCCGTATTCATTTCTTTGTCATTCGATAACTTGAAAAATATTGCTTGGCTTGTCAAGTTACTTTATATTTGTGTTCAGGTTACTGATGTGCCGAACTGTATAGTTTTTGGTGGAAATCTGATAATTTGATCCGGAGATATTAACCCTTTATCCTTCAAATTGAAAATTCCTCCAATCCCTTTGGCATTCGATAACTTGAAAAATATTGCTTGGATTGGCAAGTTACTTTATATTTGTGTTCAGGTTACTGATGTGCCGAGCTGTATAGTTTTTGGTGTAAATCTGATTATTTGATCCTGAGATATTAACCCTTTATCCTTCAAATTGAAAATTCCTCCAATCCCTTTGGCATGCGATAACTTGAAAAATTTTGCTTGGATTGTCTAGTTACTTTATATTTGTGTTCAGGTTAATGATTTGCTGAGCTGTATAGTTTTTGATGTAAATCTGATAATTTGATCCCGAGATATTAACCCTTTATCCTTCAAATTGAAAATTCCTCCAATCCCTTTGGCATTCGATAACTTGAAAAATATTGCTTGGATTGTCAAGTTACTTTATATTTCTGTTCAGGTTACTGATGTGCTGAGCTGTATAGTTTTTTTTGTTTGTTCGTCTGTCTGTCCGTCCGTCCGTCCGTCGGTCTGTCCATCCAGCGTCCATATCCATTTCTTTGTCATTCGATAACTTGAAAAATATTGCTTGGCTTGTCAAGTTACTTTATATTTGTGTTCAGGTTACCGATGTGCCGAGCTGTATAGTTTTTGGTGTAAATCTGTAATTTTGATCCGGAGATATTAACCCTTTATCCATCAAATTGGAAATTCCTCCAATCCTTTTGGCATTCGATAACTTGAAAAATATTGCTTGAATTGTCAAGTTACTTTATATTTGTGTTCAGGTTACTGATGAGCCGAGCTGTATAGTTTTTGGTGTAAATCTGATAGTTTGATCCTGAGATATTAACCCTTTAACCTTCAAATTGAAAATTCCTCCAATCCCTTTGGCATTCGATAACTTGAAAAATATTGCTTGGATTGTCAAGTTACTTCATATTTGTGTTCAGGGTACTGATGTGCTGAGCTGTATAGTTTTTGGTGTAAATCTGATAATTTGATCCTGAGATATTAACCCTTTATCCTCCAAATTGAAAATTGCTCAAATCCATTTGGCATTTGATAACTTGAAAAATATTTATGTGTACCCATACTATGTATGGTACACATAATGCCGTCATCCAGGGTGGCCATCCATCGTTCGTCCATCCTTTGTCCGTCCATCTGTCCATCTGTCTGTCCGTCTGTCCGTCCGGCATCCGTATCCATTTCTTTGTCATTCGATAACTTGAAAAATATTGCTTGGATTGTCAGGTTACTTTATATTTGTGTTCAGGTTACTGATGTGCCAAGCTGTATAGTTTTTGGTGTAAATCTGATAATTTGATCCTGAGATATTAACCCTTTATCCTTCAAATTGAAAATTGCTCAAATCCCTTTGGCATTTGATAACTTGAAAAATATTGCTTGGATTGTCAAGTTACTTTATATTTGTGTTCAGGTTACTGATGTGCCGAGCTGTATAGTTTTTTTTGTCTGTCCGTCCATCCGTCTGTCAGTCTGTCCATCCGGCATCCGTATTCATTTCTTTGTCATTCGATAACTTGAAAAATATTGCTTGGCTTGTCAAGTTACTTTATATTTGTGTTCAGGTTACTGATGTGCCGAACTGTATAGTTTTTGGTGTAAATCTGATAATTTGATCCTGAGATATTAACCCTTTATCCTTCAAATTGAAAATTCCTCCAATCCCTTTGGCATTCGATAACTTGAAAAATATTGCTTGGATTGGCAAGTTACTTTATATTTGTGTTCAGGTTACTGATGTGCCGAGCTGTATAGTTTTTGGTGTAAATCTGATAATTTGATTCTGAGATATGAACCCTTTATCCTTCAAATTGAAAATTCCTCCAATCCCTTTGGCATGCGATAACTTGAAAAATTTTGCTTGGATTGTCTAGTTACTTTATATTTGTGTTCAGGTTACTGATTTGCTGAGCTGTATAGTTTTTGATGTAAATCTGATGATTTGATCCCGAGATATTAACCTTTTATCCTTCAAATTGAAAATTCCTCCAATCCCTTTGGCATTCGATAACTTGAAAAATATTGCTTGGATTGTCAAGTTACTTTATATTTCTGTTCAGGTTACTGATGTGCTGAGCTGTATAGTTTTTTTTGTTTGTTCGTCTGTCTGTCCGTCCGTTCGTCCGTTCGTCCATCGGTCTGTCCATCCAGCGTCCATATCCATTTCTTTGTCATTCGATAACTTGAAAAATATTGCTTGGCTTGTCAAGTTACTTTATATTTGTGTTCAGGTTACTGATGTGCCGAGCTGTATAGTTTTTGGTGTAAATCTGTAATTTTGGTCCAGAGATATTAACCCTTTATCCATCAAATTGGAAATTCCTCCAATCCTTTTGGCATTCGATAACTTGAAAAATATTGCTTGAATTGTCAAGTTACTTTATATTTGTGTTCAGGTTACTGATGAGCCGAGCTGTATAGTTTTTGGTGTAAATCTGATAGTTTGATCCTGAGATATTAACCCTTTAACCTTCAAATTGAAAATTCCTCCAATCCCTTTGGCATTCGATAACTTGAAAAATATTGCTTGGATTGTCAGGTTACTTTATATTTGTGTTCAGGTTACTGATGTGCCAAGCTATATAGTTTTTGGTGTAAATCTGATAATTTGATCCTGAGATATTAACCCCTTATCCTTCAAATTGAAAATTCCTCCAATCCCTTTGGCATTTGATAACTTGAAAAATATTGCTTGGATTGTCAAGTAACTTTATATTTGTATTCAGGTTACTGATGTGCTGAGCTGTATAGTTTTTGGTGTAAATCTGTTATTTTGATCCTGAGATATTAACCCTTTATCCTTCAAATTGAAAATTTCTCCAATCCCTTCGGCATGAGATAACTTGAAAACTATTGCTTGGATTGTCAAGTTACTTTATATTTGTGTTCAGGTTACTGATGTGCCAAGCTGTGTAGTTTTTGGTGTAAATCTGATAATTTGATCCTGAGATATTAACCCTTTATCCTTCAAATTGAAAATTCCTCCAATTCCTTTGGCATGAGATAACTTAAAAAATATCAATCCGATTGTCATGTTACTTCATATATATGTTCAGGTTACTGATGTGCTGTGCTCTATAGTTTTTTTATGTAAATCTGATAATTTGATCCGGCAATATTAACCCTTTATCCATCAAATTAGACACTCCTCCAATCCATTTCTATGTATACCCATACCATGTATGGTGTACATAATTTCGGCATCCGTGGTGGCCCTCCATCATACAGCTTTTTACTAGTTGCACGTATCGGCCTATTTTTTTCCAAAGCAAATAGCCAAGAAGTATGCAAGGAGTATTTGTCGCTCATTGACCTCAGAAACATCTGTTATCTTTTGATATTTTTGTCTTCGACTTCAGAACCACTGGGTAAATTCCAAATAAATTTGGCACACATTATCTTTGGGTGATGGCCTTACAATTTTGTTTAAATAAAGTTTATGGCCACTCATGGAATGGAGGTAAAGCCCTCCCCCCAAACCCAAAATTCTTTTAAAATATTCTCAGAAAGCATGTTCCAAAATGAATATTTGGGATGCAACTTCTTTTGGTGGTGTAGATTTTTTACACTTAATTATACCTGCCGCGAACAAAGTTCAGAGGGGGTATATAGGAATCACTTTGTCTGTCTGTCTGCTTGTCCATCCATCTGTCCATCTGTCCAACTGTCTGTCTGTCCATCTGTCTGTGCAAGTCGTGTCCAGCTCATAACTTTTGATTGCCTTGAAGGATATTAATGATACTTGGTATTAATGTTGCCCACTACCAGAGGGTGTGTTGCAAATAAGGTTGGAATGCCTATCTAAAAGGTCAAGGTCACAGACTTAGTTCAAGTTGACATACCCATATCCAAATATACGCAAGTCATGTCCGGCTCAGAACTTTTGATGGCCTTGAGGGATAGTAATGGTACTTGATATTAATTTTGCCCTCCACCAGAGGGTGTGACATGAATAAGGTTGGTTGGAATGCCTGTCTACAAGGTCAGGGTCATAGACTTGGTTCAAGTTCACATACCCATATCCAAATACACAAGTTGTGTCCGGCTCAGAACTTTTGATGATCTGGAAGGATATTAATGATACTTGGTATTAATGTTGACCACCACCAGAGGGTGTATCATGAATAAGATTGGAATGCCTGCCTACAAGGTCAAGGTCACAGACTTGGTTCAAGTTCACATACACATATCCAAATATACATAAGTCATGTCCGGCTCAGAACTTTTGATAGACTTGAAGGATATTAATGATACTTGGTATTAATGTTGCCCACCACTAGAGGGCGTGTAGCAAATAATGTTGGTTGGAATGCCAGTCTACAAGGTCAATGTCACAGACTTAGTTCAAGTTTACATACCCACACGGGGCCATGGTGGCTCAGTTGATAGAGGTGCAGGCTGCAAGCCAAGAGGTCATCGGATTGAATCCCACCTGCGGCAACCACATTGTGTCCTTGGGCAAGACACTTCACCCCCATTGCCCATGTAGGGGCACAGTGACGTTGTGAACTAAGGCGTACTGCACGTCGATGGTGCACCTGTCTTCAACCAATGCTAACCCTGCTTGTGTGGAGATGGTATGTTGGGGAGCTGACAGTTGCTTGCCATTGCTCAGTGGTTCTCTCCGGGTACTCCGGCTTCCTCCACCCGTAAAACTGTTGTGGTCATGATTAGCCATTGTGCAGAAATATGTGACCTTAAACACCAATAAATAAATAATAAATAAGTATGCTTATGCAGGGTGACAAAGATAGGAGCTATTGATTTTCTTTTCATTTCCATCAAAAACTGTTGCTGTTAGCAACAATCTTTGAATTTATTGCATTTGTGCATCAACATTCTTTTACATGGCCTACAGGCCACATTTATCATAGGATTGTTTTTGATCTTGGTGTGCTCATTAGGCAAGACCTTTAGATAAGAGCTATTGATTAGCATTCATTTCTGTGAAAAAAGTTGCCATTTGCAATAACCTCTGAACATATTGCATTTGTGTATCAACATTCTTCCTTTAGCCAGTCTTACATTTTACATTTAAAAATGCATGGATTACTCTGACGTTGTGCACACACAATGCTGTTATGTTGAAATTTCATCAAATAACTTTGGTACCAATGATCTTCAATTTTGCCATTTCATTTATAACTTATCAAGTTCAAGTTTGTCAAGTTGAGCTACAGTGTCATTGACACTTTCATTTTATAAACTCTCAATCGCAATTTGATCGAGGAAGAGACCACTTTTGATATAAAGTAGCTGTATAGGAAATTTTGCACATTTTTAAAAATATAGGGTGTGGACAATTATGGTAATGACACACATCCTGGTGTTTTAGAAGTTAGCCACTCTTTTGATACTGTATACGATATCTGAAACCCGGTGACATGATTAGTCTTGTCATGAAAATCAAAATCAAAATAATTTCTTTGATTCACATGTATCTATATATATATATATATATATGTGCAACCTTCTTATGTGCATGATCTACATTTGTTTATGTTGAATTGAATGTAATGCACAGTACAGTCTTGGATGGAAAAGATGACATAATTTGAAGGTTGTTTCTTTTTATTTTGTTGCTCTGTTGTATTTTATAATAATGATAGAAGTCTCAATTGTCTATCTACTGGAATGCACTATCACAAGGTTATGTCAAATCCTTAACACTTTGAACACGAGAGGCTGATTTTCCATCATGGAACATGATACGTCATAATTTCATTATGTAGGATGGTTGCAAGTGATTGTGTGGGGTAAGACACTTCACCCCCATTGCCCATGTGGGGGCACAGTGACGTTGTGAACTAAGGCGTACTGCACGTCGATGGTGCACCTGTCTTCAACCAATGCTAACCCTGCTTGTGTGGAGTTGGTATGTTGGGGAGCTGACAGTTGCTCGCCATTGCTCAGTGGTTCTCTCCGGGTACTCCGACTCCTTCCACCCGTAAAACTGTCATGGTCATGGTTAGCCATTGTGCAGAAATATGTGACCTTAAACACCAATAAATAAATAAATAAATACATACCCACACATCCAAATCCAATTATAACAAGTTGTGTGCAGCTCGGAATGTTTGATGGCATTGAAGGATATTACTGATACTTGGTTCTGTTGCACACTATCAGAGAGTGTGTTGCAGGGGGTATTCTTGGTCCCATGTTGGGACAGGCCACATCTTGTTACACACTGGGTTCTGATTGAGTGCTTGAAAACACTATCATAGCTGCAGACATCTTATGAATGTCTGTGGGAGTCCCACAGATATTCATAAGATTTTTGCAACCGTTGTTTGAACTTGTTATGGTTGAGTAAAAGTGTAAATAAAAACCTATTTAATTTTTCCAAATGGTTGTTGCATATACGATTTTTAGCTGCGACTAGCAGCTCTATAAGTGGTAATGTCGGTCTGTCTGTCGGTCTGTCTGTCTGTCGGTCGGTCAGTCTGTGACCAACGAGTTTGTCTGTGACCAACGAGTTTCAAAACTCAATAACTTTTGAAATACTTGATGTAATGACTTTACATTTGGCATGTAAGTGTATCTTATTGCTGTCTAGCCACTATTCAATGCATGTGTTGTTCCAAATATTTTTCTTGGAGTTATGGCCCTTGATGAACTTAGAATTTTGTGAGATTGCACCACCCATCACAGCAACGGCGTCGATGTCGTGATTTTTGAGTGAGGGGAGGGTGATTACATCCAGGCCTGGACATCTTCTCCACCTCATCCTGTGCGAAAAAGTCTCCAAAATGCTTCTGAGATTGTCTATTTCTAATTCTAATTCCCTGGTTGTTATTTAATAGTATAGCTTTGAATGAAAACTTTTTATACCTCCTGCAATGAGTTGGAATCACCTTGTCTGTCTGTCCATCTGTCTGTAGACATAATTTTGTCCGAAGGTTTTCTCAGACATTTATGGACCAATCTGTTCAAACCTTTAATGAATGTCCACCACCATGGGAACCTGTGCACCTGCGATTATAGTCCCGGTCAGATTTTTTTTACCCGAAATATGCCCCTTTTCGACTTTAAAAAGCAGGCCTAAAATTTTGTCCATAGATTTTCTCAGATGTTTATGGGTCGATTCCTTTGAAACTTGGTATGGATGCTTACTACCATGGGAACCTGTGCACCTGCGATTATAGTTTCAAGTTATACCTCTTTTCATCTTAGAATGTCTGAATTTTGTCTGGAGATTTTCTCAGATGTTTGTGGGTCGATTCCTTTGAAACATTTTATGTTTGTTCACTATCATGGGATTCTGTGCACTGGCCATTATAGTTTTGATTGGACCTTTTTTGCCAGAGTTATGCCCCTTTTTGCCTTAGAATGCCTGAATTGGCTAGAATTTTGTCCGGAGTTTTTCTCAGATGTTTATGGGTCGAGTTCGTTGAAACTCTGTATGGATGTTCACTACCATGGGGACATGTGCACCTGCGATTATCATTTCGATCAGACTTTTTTTCCCAGAGTTATGCCTCTTTTTGTCTTAGAAGAATTCTTGCAGTGGTGGGTATGGACACACCCATCTGGGACAGTCACACCTCTAGTTTGACTTGGTTGAGTGAAAGTGCAAATGAAACCTATTTATTTTTTTCCCAATGGTTGCTGTTTTTCTCAATGTTAATTTGATAAGAATTCATTAAATAAATGTTGAAATCTTTGCCTTTTTGTTACTTTTGGGGGGAGGTGGGGAGGGGGGGGAGTTGTTGGGAAGATCTCCAGAGTGGGGGGTGCGGGGGGGGGGGGGGAGATATCAGAATATCTCCCCCAGGGGAAGATATATCCAGGGTGCTTTATATCTTGGCATGGATTAGTTAATTGGAGTGTCTGACAGTTAATAGCCACTGCTTGGTTGTTATCGTTGGATACTCTGGGTTTCTCCTTTCGAAATACAAATATAAAATTTTATTAATAAGGTTCCAGTTTACTGCCAGGTACTATTTTCTCATGCCAAATTTGCTTTTTTACCATGACAGCCTCATCGGTGGGGAGTATTTGAACAAAAATGTTACATTTCTTGAAATAGGAATGTTATTGTAAAAATTAAGATACAGAAGTACTTTTATATTTTTTTCTTCTCTGTAAGACTGCCTTTTCAATACATTTTAGCCTGCTTAATGAAATTCTCTTAATTGAATAACTCTCTTAATTGAATATTGTCAGAGCAAAGCCAGCCTAAAGAGGAGGGGTTCCCCCCTTCTAAGGTTTTGAGGCACCACGCTTAAAAAGTATGTAAATATTCGCGTTAACTAAAGGTTTAAAGATGCAAGATTGCTGTTTGCTGGTGATGCACGTGGCAAAGATATCGCTACTTGAAGGCAGCCCATTGGGGATTACTGACGTGAGAGAGCGGTAGCTTCCAATTAGCGAGATAGAGAAACTCATCAGTTAGGGCATGCCCCGCTGTGTTATCGGGTGCCACGAAATTCCTTTTCACAGGCGATTAGCTGGAGAAGCATTGTAATTAGTTTCTGTTGAATGGTCCATTGCTTTTGAATTAAGAATGGCATGTAAAAAGTTGTGTCATGATTCTGGCACAGCTGAAAGATTACCTAGGGTTTTAGGATAAAAGTCAAGGGAAATGGCTGGCTAAAACATTTGAAGAAACGCTTTGGGTGCAGTCAAGTAAGGCAGACTTTGGGTTGCCTGGCGAGAAGAGATTACCTTCGAGAGGATCTCTGGTGGGAATTGCCAATAGGGGCATTCTACGGATTTAGATTAAGGTTGATAGGGGGGCTACAGTGCCCAAATTCTTTGAGAAGGAAAACCCAAGCTGAAACGTGAAAGTTTAGATTGTCGAGCAGCAGGTATCAGCCTGTAATAGTCAGAAGTGTAGGTCAATTGTATTGTGCGTTTCAACCCCTTTGAAGCGTCAGACTGATTGCGTTGGGAGTAGGTTGTTTGCTGTCGAAGCATCGTAATACCAACTGGAGATCGGTGTGAGTGACAATTCGCCCTAGCATAAAAAAGGGCATTTGTGAATCGTGTGAATTCAACCAGGAACAGTGAACATTTCAATAGACCTTTCACGGAGGACTTTCAAAAAGGCACATAAGGTATGAGTAGACAGTATCCTACCCAAATCAGAAGTACGGTGGCTTTATAGATGACAAACATTTCTGGTCGGAACCCTCCGACAGCTAGAGGCACAGTTATGTGCAGACGATGACACTTGAACTTAAGCGTGTGGAGCTCTTGTGGCGAGCTCACGGTAATAACATTTCGGATTTGTGAAGCTCTTATGGCGAGTTCACGGTAGTAACATTTCAGGTGTGTAGACTATAGTGCCAGTACAGGGCTATAGAATGACTATATAATTGTTGAGAATTATTTAACCCTAGCAACCCATTTTCTATGAAAAGAATCGAATTGTTGATTGTTGAAATATTGAAACCACTTTATTTTTATGTGTAAATAAAAGAATCGTTGTTACTTTAAATCATTCTTTCCATTATGCAGCCTGAAGTGATTAGGAATCACATCTAACGGAAATCGAACATATTTCAGACCAATTTGGCAGAGAAGGAATCACGGCGTTGGTCTAACTCAGCTCCCAGCGCCGAGTTCGCGACACTCGGATTCCAACCCTCCACGTTGGTCTAATCTTCCCGCAATTTCATCAGCGGGATTAAATGACCCCCGTCACCCAGGCCTTACAGGGGCCCAGCGTCTGACAAATATAACTTCCAAACACCTAAGCATTTACCATAGCTTCAGTAAATACATACAATATGGGTACCTAATCGGTTATATCTTGTTTGAAGGAGCTCATTAAACAAGATACAGTGAAATCTCGAAAATCTCAACAGTCTGAGAGAACATGGAAATCACCTCAAGTTATCGGATGTTTGAGTTTCCAAAGTTTCGAAAATGGCATCTTGTTCATTTACAGTCTTGGTAATCTTTTGACAAGAATGCGTGTTATATCACAGCGTGTTGTAGATGTAAAATACAAATTAAATACTGCTTGTATCTGGAATTAAATATAATGAACAGTTGATCTCATCTGACTTTTTTTAATTATTAAACGTACAGAAACAGGAACATGAAATATACAACTTAGCACTGAATTCCAGAACGAAACACAGCAAGTGGGAAAAACACTGTAAGGTGAATGCCATATTGTCATCATGTTGAGTTTATATAATCTGAGTTTGACTATTCAAGGGTATTATCCGGTATGTCTGCCCGAGCCCAAAACCTGAAAACCATTAGCACAGTCTACAGGTCGTATTTATGAAGGGATTTCATTGTAACTTGGTAGGATGCCTCTGTATAATGCCTAGATGAGAACATCCCCTTTTGGGCATGATCTATCAACCGTGATGGCTGCCCAAGCCCGAAACCCAAAAACTTTTAGCACAGTCTGCAGGTCATGTCTAATGTGGAGGGATTTCATTGTAACTTGGTAGGATGACTCCTTATGATGTCTAGATGAGAATTTCCCCATTTGGGCATGATCTGCCAACCGTGACAACTGCCCGAGCCCAAAACCTGAAAACCTTTAGCACAGTCTACAGATCATATTTATTGAGGAATTTTATTGTAACTTGGTGGGTTGACTTCATACAATGTCTAGATGAGAAAGTCCCCTTTTGGACGTGTTTGGGCAACTGTGACAGCTATAGGGGCCCGAAGCCCGAAAACCTTTAGCACAGTCTACAGATCATATTTATGAAGGGATTGCATTGTACCTTGGTAGGATGTCTCCAAATAATGTCTTGATGAGAACGTCCCATTTTGATCGCGATCATGCAGCCTTGATTGGTGCACGAGCCCAAAAACCTTTAGCATAGGCAAAAGGTCTTATTTTTGGAAGGATTTTATTGTAACCTGTTAAGTTGACTCCATATAATGCCTAGATGATGACATCCCCTTTTGGTCGTGATTGGTCAGTTGTGATGGCTACAAGTGCCTGAAGCCCGAAAACCTTGAGAACAGCCTACAGGTCATATTTATGAAGGGATTTCATTGTAACTTCGTAAGATCACTCCAGATGATGCCCAGATGAGATTGTCCCCTATGATTGCGATCATTCAGCCATGATGGCTGCCCGAGCCCGAATCCCGAAAACCTTTAGCACAGTCTACAGGTCATATTTATGAAGGGATTTCATTGTAACTTGGTAGGTTAACTTCATATAATGTCTAGATGAGAATGTCCCCTTTTGGACATGATTGGGCAACTGTGATGGCTAAAGGTGCCCGAAGCCCGAAAACCTTTAGCACAGTGTACAGGTCATATTTATGAGGGGATTTCATTGTAACTTGGTAGGATGATTCCAAATAATGTCTAGATGAGATTGTCCCATTTTGATCGCGATCATTCAGCCTTGATGGGTGCCCGAGCCTAAAAACCTTTAGAATAGGTAAAAGGTCATATTTATGGAAGGATTTCATTGTAACCTATTAAGTTGACTCCATATAATACCTAGATGATGGCATCCCCTTTTTGTTGTGATTGGTCAGCTGTGATGACTACAGGTGCCCGAAGCCTGAAAACCTTGAGCACAGTCTACAGGTCATATTTATGAAGGGATTTCATTGTAACTTCACAGGATCACTCCAGATGATGCCAAGATGAGATTGTCCCATTTGGTTGCGATCATTCAACCATGATGGCTGCCCGAGCCCGAAGCCCGAAAACCTTTAGCACAGTCTACAGGTCAAATTTATGAAGGGATTTCATTGTAACTTGGTAGGTTGACTTCATATAATGTCTAGATGAGAACGTCCCCTTTTGGACACAATTGGGCAACTGTGACGGCTTCAGGGGCCCAAAGCCCGAAAACCTTTAGCACAGTCTACAGGTCATATTTATGAAGGGATTTCATTGTAACTTGGTAGGATGACTCCAAATAATGTCCAGATGAGAACGTCCCATTTTGGTCGTGATCATTCAGCCTTGATGGGTGAAGGGATTTCATTGTAACTTCACAGGATCACTCCAGATGATGCCCAGATGAGATTGTCCCCTTTGGTTGCGATCATTCAACCATGATGGCTGCCCAAGCCCGAAGCCCGAAAACCTTTAGCACAGTCTACAGGTCATATTTATGAAGGGATTTCATTGTAACTTGGTAGGTTGACTTCATATAATGTCTAGATGAGAACGTCCCCTTTTGGAACAATTGGGCAACTGTGATGGCTTCAGGGGCCCAAAGCCCAAAAACGTTTAGCACAGTCTACAGGTCATATTTATGAAGGGATTTCATTGTAACTTGGTAGGATGACTCCAAATAATGTCTAGATGAGAACGTCCCATTTTGGTCGTGATCATTCAGCCTTGATGGGTGCCTGAGCCCAAAAACCTTTAGCATGTATGTAGGTCGTATTTGTGGAAGGATTCCAGTGTAACTTGTTAGGTTGACTCCATATAATGCCTAGATGATGACATCCCCTTTTGGTCGTGGTTGGTCAACTGTGATGGCTACGGGTTCCTGAAGCCCGAAAATCTTGAGCACAGTCTACAGGTCATATTTATGAAGGGATTTCATTGTAACTTCATAGGATCACTCCAGATGATGTCCAGATGAGAATGTCCCTTTTTGGTTGCGATCATTCAACCATGATGGCTGCCCAAGCCTAAAGCCCAAAAACCTTTAGCACAGTCTTCTGATCATATTTATGAAGGGATTTCATTGTAACTTGGTAGGTTGACTTCATGTAATGTCTAGATGAGAACAGCCCCTTTTGGACACCATTAGGCAACTGTGTTGGCTACAGGGGCCCAAAGCCCGAAAATCTTTAGCACAGTCTACAGGTGATATTTATGAAGGGATTTCATTGTACCTCGGTAGGATAACTCTAAATAATGTCTAGATGAGAACTTCCCCTTTTGGTTGCGACCATTCAGCCTTGATGGCTGCCCGAACCCAAAACCTCAAAACCTTTAGCATAGTCTATTGGTCATATTTATGGAAGGACTTCATTGTAACCCGTAAGTTTGACTCCATATAATGCCTAGATGATGACATCCCCTTTTGGTCATGATTGGTCAACTGTGATGGCTTCAGGGGCCCGAAGCCCCAAAACCTTGAGCACAGTCTACAGGTCATATTTATGAAGGGATTTCATTGTAACTTTGTAGGATCACTCCAGATGAGAATGGCCCCTTTTGGTTGTGATCATTCAACCATGATGGCTGCCAGAGCCCAAAGCCCAAAAACCTTTAGCACAGTCTACAGGTCATATTTTATTAAGGGATTTCATTGTAACTTGGTAGGTTGACTTCATATAATGTCTAGATGAGAACATCCCCTTTGGACGCAATTGGGAAACTGGCGGCTACAGGGGCCTGAAGCCCGAAAACCTTTAGCACAATCTACAAGCCATATTTCTGAAGGAATTTTAATGTAACTTGATAGGATGACTCGTTTTGGAATAATTCCACTGTAACTTGGTAACTTTTGTTGATATATGTTAACTGTGAGGGCCACGTACATTAACTGTGAGGTCATATTAACCCACCCCTCAGCTCTTTAGTACAGTGTACATCTCATATTATTTTTATCATAAACATAGCATACAGGGAACAGAAATGAACATATTCCCAATTATCACAATTCTTGTCTTATTTCATAATCCTTTCATAAACATTGAACATTATCCTTTTCATCAAACGCAACACACAAGTTAAGTGACAGTGTCATTGACACTTTCATTTTCATCCCCTGTGCAGGGTTCCTGTGAGGTCTTGGCTTCAAGGAACAGCCTTGATTTGACTAAGGGTCATTCAAGGCCGTGAAAACCTGGAATAGTGGCCAGGAGGCCTTGAAAGGCCTTGAATATTCGAGAAATAAAAATCATGAAGCTAACAATCATAACTATATAGTTTTATACGCCCGAATTTATAAATGCTTAGTACTAACTAGGACCCTCTGGACATCACCACCTCCTCCCACTTCCCTTCAAGGTAAGTGGGAGGAGGGGGTAATAACCAGATGGGCCCAGTTAGAATTAGTGAAGAGGAGTCTTGAAAATCCTTGAATTTCTTATTGTAGGGCCTTGAAAAATGCTGAAAAATATTGAGAAACAGCCTTGAATTTTATCAGTTCTTGCCTGCAGGGACCATACTGTAATACTCTGGAGAAAAACTCAGAAGACTCCAAACAATTTTTCAATTTTTTTTTCAGCAGCAAAAGATGAGGAAGATTATGACATAGATGATTTGAATTTGAGCAGTGAGGATGATTTCGCTCGTGATTCAGTGTTAGATAGTGACAGTTTAAATGTTGATGATTTGTGAAAAAAAGAACATAAAGATTCAGTTGTTTTCTTAACTCAGTACTTCTGTTAGCCTACAAGAATACTAGTGATATTTTATACACCAAAGAACAAATACATTGTACTTGAATGTCTACACAAAATACATGTTTGTAAATTCATTCTCATAATTTTTCAGCTCTTTATCCAACAAATCAATGAAATCTGGCTAGCGCTATAAATGAAACACAACATTTCAATCTTGTTAAATTTAAAATTTGTGTCTCAAAAATAAGGCTTGTGACCATTCTTTGGAATTTTCCAATGATTGGGTCATAAGCTGTTTTGGAATAAAAAATGTAATATTTTGGTAATTTAAGAATGAAATTGGTTTGTGTTGTCAGATAGTCATGATAGGTAAAGAGTTGACTGCTTTACAGTGAAATTCTGGTGATATTTCCTGACATTCTGGTGATATTTACTGGTGTTTTAGGCCACTGTCAGCCTAGGAATGAAGTCAGGTTTAACCAATCGGTTATACCAATGCTACCCACATTAAGGGGACTTCCACCCATGCATTGGTTACTGGGTCCTATTTTACCCATGAAGCAGAACTTGTTTACCACAGTAAACAAACCTTTCTCCACTTCCCACATTGATTCTGGTGATAAAATGAGTATTTATTTCATTATATCTTGTTTCACAGAGCTTATAAAGCTCTGTGAAACAAGATATAATAAATTAAATGATTAGGATAGAAGTACAGAGGCCAAAAATGCCTCTAAAGCTTGGAAATTTGAGAGTTTCGTGCATAAGTTAACGGGAATTTACTTGGCAATCTACATGCAATTAACAGGTAAAATTTATACTAAAAGTGCTGGCAAATGATTTGACTTTTGAAAAATATATGCCTTTAACAGGTTTATCCTATTAAACAATATCATTGAAGAAAATAGAGTAATGCAAAGCATTGCATAAGCCCCCTTCTGCAATACCAATAGCATATGCTCATCACTGGAATGGTGGTATTCCTGAAGGTGGCATTAATGTCTGCCACTGAGAATAAGTAAAAATGTAAAAAAGGTTAGTTTTGTTATTTTTCTAAGTCCTACAAGAGCCATAGCTTAGGGAGAAATGTACGAACATCTGACAAACAATGCCAGGGTTATAATGCAAAACATTAATTTTACTATTTTTCTATAATATGTGGCTAAAACCTATGATTTGTGGATAATCTTTCACCCATGCTGGTCAATCACCATAGCAAAGGACATCAAAACCCAACATCCGGTACCAGACAAATACAAAATGTTTGTACGGATGGATGGACGTATGTACGGACGTGTGGACATACAGATGGATGGACAGATGTATGGACTGAAACTTCAACTACATGCCCACCAAACCTCCTAGGAGATTGGGGGCATAAAAAATTGGATTTACTGTATCATCAATTTAAAGTAAGATATTGCAAGCATATTCTGTGCTGCAAATATTGGTCATGAAACTCCAGAAATTATCAGTCACATTCTCGAATACTCACAATGCCCTTGAACTTGTTAATTGAATTCTTCTATTAATTGATTATTTTTCTTTAACAGAGTGAATATTCAATTAACCTGTTACTTAACAAATCAGGTCATATTCTGCCTTTGTAATTTACAAATTCAGCAGTTGAAAAAAGAAATATTTAAAAAAAAATTCAATGAAACCTTATCATGTGACCCCTTATTGGAACGTGCTTAAATATGTATTATATATCATTCGGGGGACCCAAAATAAACACCAGATTTTTATATTTTTGGTACTTTCCAAGCAAGTAGACCACTGTAAATTTGGGGTTTTGACATAGTCCCTGCAATCCAATCACTTCACCTTAACCCTGGGGAATGGAGAATATATGTTTCCACAATTAAAGTGCCTCCAGACCTCCTTCTCTCTTTCTCTCAACACCCTCTCTCTCTCCAACCTCTATCTCTCTTTCTGATGCCACTGTAATTGTGGAGATAGAGATAAGCATTCAGGGATCATCCACCAGAAACCACTGTGTTATTGGGGTATCAGATCAATATTGATCATATATCAATTTAAGGGAAACAGAAATAGACGACAGATTTGTGTGTTTTGAAGACTTTTCGATTGATCTAAAAACCCATAATTATGAGAACTTGACTTTGTTTCCACATTTTTTTCTTTCAAGATAAGGAGCTCTAATTTGGTACATTGGGGTAATTTTGTCATGTGGATAACATGAAATGCTGTGTGCATCCACCAAGGAGTCCTACATCACGCATCCACCAAATTGAATCCGCCAAAATGCATCCTCCAAAACATGCATTTGCCAAATGAGGGTATATAAAGCTGAGCTAAAGTAGCCACTCTATATGTCTCTGATAATATATAGGACGAAACCAGTAAGGCTAGACAAGCAATCAGTTCGGGATTTCCGAAAGTCAAGATTCTCGAACTCTACAGGGTTGTTGAACATATATATATATATAACATGAAATGTGTTCCTGGTGTCTTTGATCTACCATTATTGGACATT
Organism: Pictodentalium vernedei; assembly: GCA_031216915.1. Classification (NCBI taxonomy): domain Eukaryota; kingdom Metazoa; phylum Mollusca; class Scaphopoda; order Dentaliida; family Dentaliidae; genus Pictodentalium; species Pictodentalium vernedei. The sequence goes on from CM062291.1 coordinate 228,118,746, forward strand.
AGCTATATATAGTGAGGTCTTGCTGCTTACAAACAAGTTTCCATTTCTTCTCAGCCTTCTCACAATTGTTTACAATTGGCTGTAACATAAGTGCAAGCCCTACTTCGGAACTAACTCAAGCTAAAACTTTTCCAAACAAGTTGGAAAAGTGAAAGAGTGCAAAAGCACGAAAAAGATCGAAAAAAGGTCAAGCGAGACCAGCGCTCGACATTACAGGTACTCTCTCTGCACACCTCTTGCGTTTACCGAGCGCATGTGCAACAACCATGACGTCAATTCCTTTTATTTCTGCCATTGTGACATAGTCGGAAATTTTGTGACTCATGCTGCTTATTTGCTATTATCTTTGTGAACAACTTATTTTTGTAGGTGCTTCTTGTCAATTCATGTACAAGTGAACTGTATCCTTTATCAAGCTCTAAATTGATTATTATTTTATAATATTTATGCTCATTTTTGTTTGTCTTCTCATACATATTCTTGCTTTTCCCCTGCGTGTAAATGCGACCATGGTTGTTCGGTTTTCCATCAGCAGGAAGCTTGATTTCTTTGATCATCTTGGGGATTTTTTCCCAATTGAAATTATGCCCAAAACAATTCCTTGTTCCTCTTGTTTGCAGGTGAAACATGTAGACGATTCTCATGCTACTTGTGTCACTTGCAACAATTGCACACAGGCCTATTCCTGTGGTATTTGTGGGGTTTGGTCCTCTAAATTCTGGGCATCCGTGAACAAGGTGGTTCTCTCCAGGGCTAGAACCCCTCGTTCTCAGGGTAATGGTAACCGTGCCTCTTCAGACATTTCTGGGAGTGCACATGGTGACTCTGTCACGCAGGATGTTGATCAGTCTTTTTCTGTAGCAAGTTCCTCTGCAACTGTTGACAGTGGTCTCTCTTCCTTTGGCTTCTGTTGTCACCCTTGAGGTGGCTGTTTTTGTTGAGAGTTTCTCCAAGGTCAGCTCGGTGACACTCTCCGATTTGCCTCCTGCGCCGTCAACAGTTGCTGAGGAAGTTGTTCCTGCTGATCCTATGTTGTATGATAGTGGCTCTTCCATCTCTTCTGGGGATGGTGTACAGTCTCGGGTGGGTCCGAGACTGTATCTGCTGGTGTGTCTCTGGGCTCTCAGCCTCCCCTGGTTTCTCAGCAAAGCTGTGCAGGTTTGCTGTCTGCTCCGTCTCATCTGGCTAGTTTTGCTCCTGGTCAGTTGGGCCGTTCGGTCGCTTCGGTAGCCATTCCTTGCCTCTCGAGCGAATCGTTTGTTGTTCCACCTTCCCCTGCTGGTGGGCCGACTAGCAGGATGGGGCTGGGGCATTGGCATCTAGGGCCTGCTGTTTGGCAGAGGTCAATGACAGCTCCGGTTAGCTGTCACTCTTGGAACCATCCTCCGGTGATTCCTCACCATGTTCCAAGTCTGGCTGTCGATCGATGCTTGTCGTCGGTCTCAGAGGATGGGCAGTTGGCGCCTTCTGTTGCGCAGAGGCCAATGGCAGGTTCCTGTCATTCTTGGGACAATCCTCCGGTGTCTTCTCATCGTGTCCCAGGTCCAGCTACTGACTGACGTATGCCGTCGGTCTCTCTGGAGGATTTGAAGGCAGGGCCTTCTGTTCCGCAGAGGTCAGTGATTGCCCCTGGGCATCACTCTTGGGACTATCCTCCAGTGTCTTCTCACCGTCTCCCTATTCTGTCTGCTGATCTCCGTTCGTCTTCGGTCCCTTCTGAGAATTTGGGTTCTTCTGCTAGAAGGGTCCATTGGGAAGACACTCCGTCGGGCACTGCTGCTACGATGGATTCTCAGGGTGAGCTGCATCAGGCCATTTTGGTGCTCAACCGGTTGCTTTCTAGCAACCCTCAAGTTGGCATCCCTGTGCCTCCTGAGGCGCAACCTCCTTTGGTCGGTCACAGAGATTCCTCGCCTGGCCCTTTGGATGCTGTTCAGTATTCACAGGATGTTCCTGCTGGTCAGCCCGAGTTGGGCTATGTCTCTTCTGCTTCAGAGGATGACGATTTTCTTGAAGGCGACATCTTGGGTTCTTCTGCTAGAAGGGTCCATTGGGAATACACTCCGCCGGGCACTGCTGCTACGACGGATTCTCAGGGTGAGCTGCATCAGGCTGTTTTGGTGCTCAACCGGTTGCTTTCTAGTAACCCTCAAGTTGGCATCCCTGTGCCTCCTGAGGCACAACCTCCTTTGGTTGGTCACAGAGATTCCTCGCCTGGCCCTTTGGATGCTGTTCAGTATTCACAGGATGTTCCTGCTGGTCAGCCCGAGTTGGGCTACGTCTCTTCTGCTACAGAGGATGACGATTTTCTTGAAGATGACGTCCACTACCCCCCCCCCCCCCCCCACCCCCCCTTTCAGTATTGGGGCAGGCTTTGGATTTTGTCTTTGGCTAGACATTCAGCCTTCAGACCAGCCAGGCCGCAGTCCTCTGTGGTGCGCCGTAACCTGTTGAGCCTTCTAGTTCTGGGGTTTTGCGTCCTCTGCAGTCGGCTCAGGTTGTTGAGTCCTTCCAGGACTTGGCCGCCAAAATGCATTCCAAGGCCCTGAAGGGTTCTTTCTTTTCACGATTTGATGCTTTTCTGCCTCCCTCGCGGTTTCGTGTTTACGAATCCATCTGTCCCCCAGTCTTCCAGGGGATGACTACTGTGGACGAAGATTCTTCTTCCCTCGGGTTGACTAAGCCTAAGTCAGCAGTTCTCCCGATGTCGGTCGTTGAATCTATGGTGGGCCTGTCCTGAGAGATGCTGGGTGTGTTATCTCTCACAGACCATGTCGTCGCTGCTCTGGCCGCATATTTTCCGCCAGAGGAGTTTGATGATGCTCAGGCGCCTTTGCGTGTTTTGTCGCAGACTCTTATGAACCTGACACATGTTCACACCTGTAACACGACTAATTTGGAGCTTGCATGCCGGGATGCGGTGTTGGATTCTTCTGCATCCCTTCCTTCTGAGCAGTGTGCAGTTCTGAGATCTGCTTCTTTGGTTGGACCTCCGTTGTTCCATGGTTCCATGGAATCTGTCCGTGGTGAGGTTCTTCATCATTTGAAGGACCAGCTTTTGTTACGACAGCTGGACCAACCTGCTGCTGCGGGCGGTGGTCGTTCCAGGCCTGCCAAGTGCCCTGCTGCATTGGCCACATCGGCCACGTCTTCGGCTCCGTCCACTCCTTCTGCTTAGAAGACGCGCTGATGCGGCTAGGCTCGCTGGCAGCCTCAGGGAGGAAAGTCTCAGGACACTGTTGCTTCCCGAGGGGTGGTTTCTCCTCTCGGGGGCCTCGTCAAGGCCACAAATGAAGGTCCAAACCTCGATTCACCTCCAGTCGGGGGAAGGCTGTCGCTGTTTTTCGACCGTTGGACAGAGATAACGTCGGACCCTTGGGTCCTCGATGTCATCCAATCCGGTCTGCGAACGTCCTTCCATCGGCACCCCTGTTTATCTCGGGTGCCCCTCCTGACTCAGGTCCCTTCCGATTCTCTGCGTCGGGATCTTCTGGTGCAGGAGATCGACAATCTCTTCCAAAAGGGCGATCGAGGTGGTCAGAAACACCCTTTCACCAGAGTTTTACTCAAGACATTTCTTGGTGCTGAAGAAAAACGGCCAGTTTCTTCCAGTCATCAATCTGAGTATCCTGAACGAGTCCATTATAGCACCTCATTTCAGTATGGAGACTTTCCGGTCGGTTCGACATTCAATTCATCAGGGCGACTTTGCAGCCAGTATCGACCTGAAGGATGCCTATTTCCATGTACCCATTCATCTGGCGTCACGGAAATACCTTCGGTTCTCATTTCGGGTTCGAGTCTTTCAATTCAAAGCTCTCCTGTTCGGTTTGAACCTGCCTCCTTGGGCCTTCACCCGACTGATGTCACATGTGCTCGCTTTTCACCATACCCAGTCGGTTGTGGCTTCATCAGCCTACCTGGACGGCATCCTCCAGTGGCACCACAATGCTGCAGTTCTGGAGTCAGATGTCCGGCAGTTGCTTGGCCTTCCTTCTCAGCAGTTTCATCATATGGGAATGGATTTTGACACTCTTCACAATGTGGTGTCGGTTCCCAATGCTCGGGCGACAATTCTTTCCGCCTTGACTCGGAACCTGCTCCAATCTTCCCCGGTCTCGGCCAGGACTTTACTTCGGATGCTGGGCCTTTGTGGTTTGGTGACAGATCTCATTTCGCTGGGTCGCTTGTTTGTCCGACCTCTCTAACACTTCCTGTTGGATCATTAACATCCGAATGTGAATCCTCTGGACCTGCAACTTACTATTCCTCAGTCCCTACTTCATCACCTCCACCATTGGGCCGATGTTCCCTGGTTGACTCAGGGTGTCCCATTGGGCCTTCCTTTGTCTGATCACATCCTTACTGCGGATTCTAGCGAACAGGGCTGGGGTGCGACGTTGGATCCTCTCGGCCTGTCTACTCACGGCGAGTGGGACAGTGAGCAGGTGGCCCTTCATATCAACCAGAAGGAGCTCCTTGCTCTTCTGTTGAGTTTTTGACTTTGGATCTTTCACCTGTCGGACCACACTGTCCTACTTCTTTCGTACAATTCGACAGTGGTGGCCTACATACGGAATCAAGAAGGCACACATTCGATTCCAATGTATTGGCTATCTCGGGATCTTCCACTGTTGGTGCGGGATGTAAACGCTCGGGGACACATTCCCGGGCATCTCAGCAGACTCCCTGTCCCACCGCGACTGTGTCCTTCCCACCGAATGGATGCTGCATCTGTCGGTGTTCCAGGCGATTTGCGAGCGGTGAGGGCGTCCTCTGGTCAACCTTTTCGCCACTCGCTGGAATCATCAGGTAGAGACATTTGCCTCTCCTTGTCCAGATCCACTAGCATTTGCGGTAGACGCTCTGTCTCTAGACTGGACAGGTTGGATCAGCTGTGCCTTCCCTCCTGCACCGATTCTTCCTCAAGTGTTGGCAAAGATTTGTGCAGTGACAGTGTCCTTCCCACCGAATGGATGCTGCATCTGTCGGTGTTCCAGGCGATTTGCGAGTGGTGAGGGCGTCCTCTGGTCAACCTTTTCGCCACTCGCTGGAATCATCAGGTAGAGACGTTTGCCTCTCCTTGTCCAGATCCACTAGCATTTGCAGTAGACGCTCTGTCTCTAGACTGGACAGGTTGGATCAGCTGTGCCTTCCCTCCTGCACTGATTCTTCCTCAAGTGTTGGCGAAGATTTGTGCTTGCAGTTGCAGGATCATTCTGATCGCACCTCTGTCTCCACAGAGGGTGTGGATCAATCTGCTGCGGCCTCTGTTGGCAGATCGGCCGATTCGTCTACCTCTACGTCACGATCTTCTTTCCCAGGGTCGTCCTAGGAAGTATCACAACAACCTGGCGAGCCTGTCCCTTCACACCTGTCTTTTATCAGGTCCTGTCTCCGACATAGAGGTTTTTCAAGACGATCAGTGGAGTGCATTTCTGCATCGCGACGACATTCCACCGGCATGACTTATGCTGCTAAGTGGAAGGTTTTCTGCTGCTGGTGTACAGCTCACAATGTGGATTACCGTAATCTGTCAATCGCACAAATTGCGGATTTTCTAGAATACCTTTTTGACTCCAAGGGCCTCCAGCCTATTACTATAAAGGGCTATCGGTCTGTGCTGTCTGATACTTTCTCATATGTGGGAAAGCGGTGCATCAGTCGTAGTCTTTTTCTCTCCAAACTGATTCGGCACTTTTCTTTGAAGAGGCTTCGAGTTTTGCATCTTACACCCAAGTGGAACTTGGCATGGGTGTTGCATTGTTTGGAGGGGGCACCATTCAAGCCTTTCTCTGAGGCCGATATGCGTATTCTCACCTATAAGACTGCTTTCCTTCTAGCGTTTGCTTCTGCCAGATGTGTCAGTGAGCTTCATGCGCTATCCGTTGATTCTGCTTTCTTCAGAAATGAGGCTAACAGTGTCACCTTCACTACTGATTGCTCTTTTCTGGCCGAGAATCAACTTCCTGATTCGGTACCTCCTCCCATCTGCATTCGGGCTCTCCCTGCTGTCGATGGCTGGAGGCCTCTTCTTTGTCCTGTTTGTGCGAATCAAGGCTTACATTAATTGCACTCAGTTCATTCGGAGGGGTCAGAAGAGATTCTTTCTGTTTCGCATTCCTAGGAGGCAGTCTATCTCTTCCCATTCTATTTCCAGATGGATCTGTCTTGCAATCAAGCTGGCTTATTCCAGCTTGTCTGCTTCGGATCTTGTTTCGAACCAGTTTAGTGCTCATGAGGTTTGTGCCATTTCTACATCATGGGCGTTCTCCAATTCTGTTTCGCTCCGGGATGTTATGAATGCAGCTTACTGGAGGAATGCTTCTACTTTCTCCTCCTTTTATCTCCGCCACCTGCAGCAGCAATCTGAGGACCTTTTTTCTTTAGGCCCTCTCATTGCCGCTCAGGCTGTTGTGCACCCTCGTTAAATTTTTTTATCAGATTTGTGCTCCGCTCAGCCTTGTTCTTTTCAGGTGCCTTCTCTCTTTCATCGTTACAGGTTTCACTATTCTTCTCTGCCCTCCTTGCATTTCTTTCTGCTGCTCTTGTTGGTATTGGTTATGTGATTCACCTCCTCCTATTGTTTATTCAGTCAATTGTAAACAATTGAGAGTTGGTTCAGAAGAAATTATAATTTTTTAGTAAATTTTGTTTCTTAACATACCTACCACAATTGTTTAATGGAGGCCCACCCTCCTTGGGGATATCTTTAATATCGATGCCTCCCCGCTGAATCACAAACTTCTCGTTGGCAGAAATACGGAATTGACGTCACAGTTGTTGCACTTGCACTCGGTAAATGCAAGAGGTGTGCAGAGAGAGTACCTGTAATGTCGAGCACCAGTCTCGCTCGACCCTTTTTCGACTTTTTCATGCTTTTGCACTCTTTCACTTTTCCAACTTGTTTGGAAAAGTTTCTTAGCTTGAGTTAGTTCCGAAGTAGGGCTTGCACTTACGTTACAGCCAATTGTAAACAGTTGTGGTAGGTATGTTAAGAAACAAAATTTAATAAAAAACTTTAATTTCTCTTCCCAGAGATCGATTATCTTCTGAAAACTACTTCACATCTGACGACCCCTTGAATGCTTAATATTTCCACAAGTATATTATAATTCCATGCGGAAAATGATTTTAGGATGTTTAGTATAGGTTGTATTATTTATTGGTTAATATATTCAAGTGTATGTGACACTAGGAAACAAAATTTAACCCTTTAGCATAACTAACATCCATAACCAGCCAATGCTTTTCACAAACATAGCTACATTTATTCAAATTATATTTCAATTTTTGCCTCCAAAACCTAGCATAATTGGATCAAATTGTTTAACTAAAATTATTTAACAAAACAGTTTCTTTTTTTTCCTGAAAAACAGAAGCATTTGACCTCTTCAATGGAACAAGTTCGTTGAACTTGTTCCAATGAAGAGGTCATAAGCTATTTTTTAACCCTTTACCCAACACAGACGATATCAAAATTTATTCTTTTAAATATGATTTTTTAATAAAAAAATAAAAATAAACCATATCATGTGACCCCTCTTTGGAACAAGCTCGACGAGCTCGTTCCAAAGAGGGGTCACATGATATGGTTTTGTTGAAATTTTTCGAAAAATAATATTTTTTCAGCTGCTGAATTTGCATATTACGCAGGTGGATGTGGGCGATTCATTGGGTAAAGGGTTATGAAAATGAAAAGTGAAAATGTTTAGTTATTCAAGAAGTTTTTAGCTTCAAAAGCAGCTTTGTATGTGGCCATGTCAGTCAGTCAGTCAGTCAGTCAGTCAGTCGGCCTGTCTGTCGGTATGTGACCAACAAGTTTTAAACTCAATAACTATCAAAATACTTGGTGGAATGATATCATATTTGGTATGCGAGTGTATCTTAGTGATGTCTAGACCCATGTTCAATGCAGGAGTAATTTTGTCAGAGTTATTGCCGTTGATGGACTTGAAATGTGGTTCATTTTTTTAACATCCATCACAGCTTTTGTGCAAACTTCCTCTATTTTTGTAAGATAAAGACTTATGAGAAATACTCAAAGTTATCTTAGTTCATATGATAAAAAATTATGTAAATGTCTTTTTGACAAAAAAACAGCGGTCTCAAGTAGGCATATTAATTAAATATTAAAACTGGTTAAATGATTTTTGATGTACCATGTTGCATTTTTTCTGTAGCATTCATATTCTTATGAACCTACTGTGTTATTAATCCTTTACGAAACATAATTAGTCGATAGTAGTAATATCACCTGCAATTATGCATTTAAAATAAAATTTAATTTCAGACCAGAGCTTAAAACTCATATTGGAATAAGTTCATCACTTTCTACCAATTGAATCAGCCAATTTTGCTAACGCTAAAAAAAAAAAATCAGTTCAGATTTCCTTATTTTTTCATTTATTTCTTCAAAACTTAGCTAATGAATGATCTCTTAATGGAATAAGCTTATTCCATTGATCAATTGAAAGCTATGCATAGAAATTTCTGGGCATCATTTAAAGATTTTAATAAGTAATTCATTCTTTGATAAAATTCCCTGATCTCTGTCAAAAAAGATATAATGGCTTACATCTGGTCTAATTTTAATTGAATATTTTAGTTTGAACAGATTGGTGTTTGTAAACTTGCAGTTTCAGTGTTAGCGGTATAATTATTTTTGTAAAGTTGATGTTACATTGTGTTTTGTCAGTTGGATACAAGTTGATTAAATAGCATTGTTTACTTTTCTTTATCATGTGTTAACCCTTTCAAAAGATGTAGGGAGCATGGTGGCTCATTGGATATACAATTGAATTTTGATCAAAAGATTGTATGTTCGATCTTCACCCACATCATCTGTGTTGTGTTATTAGTCAAGACAATTAATCCTTTACCTAACACAAAAGTCAGATGACGAAAAATGAAAAAAATAATGAAAATTAAATGGTGATTTTTGCGAATAGCACTGGCCAGTTTTGGTCATTACATTGGGTAAAGGGTTAATCCCAATGGCCGAAGTGGTAGCACAGTAGCTATGCGTTCTAAGATGTATGTGTGTCAATGGTACACCTGCCTTCAGCCATTGCTAATCCTGCATTTGTTAGTAAGTTGAAGAGTCTTTCAGTTACTTGTCATTGCTCTTGATTCTCTCCAGGTGCTCTGCCTTCCACCGCCTGTAAAACTGCACACTCTGATATGACCTTGGATATTGAAAGTATGGTGGAATCCTTTTAATTGAATAGCTACTTTGCTTGTGAAAAATATTCAGTTAACCCTTTACCCAACGTAACGGCCAAAACCGGCCAGTGCTATTCTCAAAAATCGCCAATTAATTTTCATTATTTTTTTCATTTTTTGTCTCAAAAACATAGGTTATGACCCCTCATTGGAACGAGCTCATCGAGCTCGTTCCAATGAGGGGTCATAACCTATGTTTTTGAGACAAAAAATGAAAAAAAATAGTTATTCAAGAATTTTTTTTGCAAGTGTCGTCTGCTTTTCATGTTAGGTAAAGGGTTAACAGAAATCTGCTCCTTTTGCCTTTCTTCTTGTGTTAAAATGAGCATTTAATCTATTAACCACTTAACTTCGTATGACGGTTATATCCGTCCCATGTAACCTTTATACTAATGCATAAGACAGACATATCCGTCTTATAATTATAGCATCCAGCTACATCATGAGGGAATCCACAGTGAACCTGTTATGTTCATAAACCAATTATGCACAGGTTTGCGCATTCTCCACAGAGTGTTTTGATTCTTCCTTCTCTATTTTCCTCTTATAAATTTATCTCCAAACTACGTCATGTGGGAATTCCCAAGCAAACCATTCTATTTATAATTTATCGCCACTTTTGTTTTGTTTCCGAGACACCTGACTGCTATTTCTTGCCGACTTTTGTACTAAAATGTCTGCATCTAAGAAAAAGCAATTGTTTGAATGAAGTTTTGCAATGTGTATTGGAATCTGATGATGATTTATCATCTTTAGATAGTGAATAGGAAAATGAAGTGGGGGACAGTTATTTAGTTGGGGCAACTGATATGGACACTCAAGCTGAAAGTAAAAATGAATGCATGGATTCCAGTACTGTTGATTCAGATTCGGAGCAGGCTGCAAATGACTGAAAAAATAAGAAAATTACACTTTTTTTCTAGTATGTAACCACAGTTTATTACATAGGCAAAAAGACGTTTTGTACAAAATTTATTGTGCAATGGTGTAAAGTTTAACCGATTTGATTATGCGCAGTTAACTGGTTAGTAATAGCTCCATGATATAATATATTAAATGTATATATAAGATGCACTGAGGCCATATAGATGTATGAGCATAGGGAATTCATTGGTTGTCAGAGAAATCTTTGACGCATTGTAAGATTTTTAACTCAACTTTGATGAAGTCAAATTTGACGTTATGCCATGGCCTGTCTGTCTGTCAACAGTTCAATACAGCTTGGGCTAGAGGCCGTATTTATGAACCGATCTTTATGACACTTCTTGGGTACCTTTGTTATCACCATGGGACGAGAATGAGTGTTTTGGAGTGCGGTCCGAAATTCAAGATGGCCACCAGCAGCCATTTTGTACCGAAATTAGTGCAATCAGTTTTTTGTACAGAACTTCTGTATGAATGTTCTGATTTGAATAATTTTTCTATGAATGTTTACTAACATGGAATACATCACATATAATACGGGTTTTTTTCTCGTGCAGACATTATGCAAATTAGATGAACTTTGATTTATTTAGTGCAACCTGAACACAGTAAGTGCAAATGTCAATACGGCTCGGGCTAGAGGCTGTATTTATTAACCTATCTTCACCAAACTTCTTGGGTACCTTTGTTATTACCTTGGGACGAGAACGAGAACAAGTGTTTTACGGTGCGGTCTGAAATTCAAGATGGCTGCCAGCCACCATTTTATACCGAAATTAGGAGCAATCAGTTTTTTGTACAGAACTTCTATATGAAGGTTCTAATTTGAATAAATCTTTGTATGAATGTTTAGTAACATGGAATACATCACATATAATACAGGTTTTTTTCATGTGCATAAATTATGCAAATTAGATGAACTTTGATTTATTCAGTGCTACTTATACACAGTTAGTACACGTGTCAATACGACTTGGGCTAGAGGCTATATTTATGTACCGACCTTTACAACAGTTCTTGGGTACCTTTGTTATCACTGTGAGATGAGAATGAGTGTTTTGGTGTGCGGTCCAAAATTCAAGATGGCCACCTGTAGCCATTTTGTACCGAAAATGATTATTTATGAACCGATCTTCACGAAACTTCTTGGGTACCTTTGTTATCACCTTGGGACGAGAACGAGTGTTTTGGGGTGTGGTCTGAAATTCAAGATGGCTGCCAGCCACCATTTTTATGCCGAAATTAGGAGCAATCAGTTTTTTGTACAGAACTTCTATATGAAGGTTCTGATTTGAATAAATTTTTGTATGAATGTTTAGTAACATGGAATACATCACATATAATACAGGTTTTTTTTCTTGTGGATAAATTATGCAAATTAGATGAACTTTGATTTATTGAGTGCGACTTATACACAGTTTGTACACATGTCAATACAACTCAGGCTAGAGGCTGTATTTATGAACTGATCTTCATGAAACTTCTTGGGTACCTTTGTTATCACCTTGGGATGAGAACGAGTGTGTTGGGGTGTGGTCCGAAATTTCAAGATGGCCACCGGGGGCCAGTTAGACAAACTTTCATTTATTCAGTGCTACTTATACACAGTAAGTGCATATTTCAAAACGGCTCTGGCTAGAGGCATCTAACTGTCACCCACCTTTACAATACTTTACCTGTACATTTGTTACAGGCTACGGTCAGTATTTCTGTGTAGACCTTTACAATGCTTCACATGTCATGTACCTTTGTTATCAGGTCATTACCTAGATATGTGTCATTGTTGTGTCACATACTATACATGTACATGTCTTACACAAGTTGAGCTACAGTGTCATTGACATTTTCATTTATTCATTTAACAGGAGTTTACCTATGTGGAATTAACAGGTCAAACTTTTACTGAAGGAATGGTAAATAGTTTGGTGTTCGAAAATGATATTGAATTTACAGGGTTATTCAATTAAGAGATGTACAATTAAGTGGGCTGCACTGTATCATTAATCCTTTCAACACTGGTGCCCTGGAAGGTATCATTTCAGTGAATACTGTCAACAGCGAAATGGGCCAAACCATCCTTTGTATGTTGGGAGGTTCAGTAATAATTTAATCCAACAGCTCTGTCAAGTTGCTGGATTAAATTATTACCAAGTCTCCCTTCAGATTTTTTGCTCTTTATAAGGTTTGCTCATCCACTACCAATTTTTTTCAAACGCAAAAGTTTATGCATACCGGGTTGAAAGGGTTAAACCCCAATAATAAATAAATTTCTTAAGGTGTGCTTATATTTCAATCTTAATGCCTGTCAGAATACATGTATAACTCACAGAAAAACAAATCAGTAAGAAGAATCAGTAATAATTTTATCCTTGAGCCCTATAGGTCTGTAGGATTAAATTATTACCGAACACCCTGCAGGTGCAAAATTTGAGTCACTATTTTCTGAGGACATGGTTGTATATGTTGATATACTTTACACATATGGCATATTTGACTTGATTTCAAATAGCTTAGTCATAGAATGAGAAATTATGTATTTCTACTCTTTGCAAAGCCACTCATTGAAAATATATATTTCTTATGGACACACATGGGGTAATCAGAGGTATCGATGTAAAAACACTGGATATCCACTATATATCACCATAAATTTTAGATTTGTTTGTTCATCTCTTTGTGATCCAATATCGATTAATATTGAATCACATATAAATGAGCAGCAACCAGTGGTCAGATTTGTTTGTCTTTCTTGACTCATGAAGAAACACCTCTCTCAAGCTTGTGGATAAAGCGTCCCACTGTTTTATAATGTATTTCTAGACAGTTGAGCTTTGCGGTTGTGATGTTTTGGTTCTGTTTTTTTCTCAATTTTGGCTTCGTACAAAAAGTTTGTTATGGTTTCATGTTTGGTGGTTATTAAGTCCAAGAGGAACCCTGTTAATTGAATAGTCACATTAGTGTGCAGTGGGGTGGGGGAGGTGTCATGTTTTGTCGAAAATGCAAACACAATCACACAGTTTCATAGTAATTTTGAAAAACACTGCAAACCATTGAATACATTCTGTGATGGGATACAATTTCAGTGATGGCTTGCCTGTGAACCAAAATCTCCCTTTTTTAGCCTAACAGATAAATATATTGTAGCATACCTTTAAAAAACAATGAGATCAGTAGACCCAAGAAACAAATGTGCACGAGCTGTACATAAAATTTGCATTGGGTAAAGGGTTAAGCTGTGATTTCTGTTATACATGGAGTCAGTTGTGCAACAGTTTCCAGTTGGTACAGATTTTATATGAGTAGTTAAAATACCATAGGCATAGTTCAGTATTAAATGTAATATTTAGTAAATACATATACTTAAAAATTACCTAGTCAGGATAATAATTTATTGCCTATGCTGAATAAAGCTTTAGGTTCCAGATAGAATCATCACAACAGACATGAGTTTGCATTTATTTTTTTTTTTGCTCAATGCATATATAAATACTTCACAAAAAAAAATGTTTTGAACCACCCCGTTTTTTTTAAAGTATATTTGGCCAAATGTTTTCTGAAATGTTTGACTAGAATCCCAGTAGTTATATAAAAAATTGTTAATTTTGCAGTCTGTCTATGTGTACCCTTAACCACCACAGCAGCCAGTAATTAAGTCTGGAAATCTCTGTGCATTTCATGATTAGATCTCTTTATTATGAAACTTTTATACACATTAACTCCTTGCATGCTGCTGGCAAGCATTCCTACCCAGGACAGGATTTGTCTTGCCATTTATATAAGTATAGTTTGGGCACATTTAATCCAAATTGTTCCCTGTAAATTGAATTGATTTTTCACCAATGATTCGTAAGTTACATTTAGATGAATTTTTCATCACATCCCGATGTGATGTGATGAAACATATCTGTAGAGGGAGCGATGTGGCTCAGTGGTTACGGCATTGAACTTCAAACCAAAAGGTCCATGGTTCGATCTCTGCCAGGGGAAGCTGCTTTGTGTCCTTGGGCAAGGCTCTTCATCCAATTAGCTGGGTGGGGGCACAATGGCACTGTGTACTAAGGCGTTCTACACATCGATGGAGCACTTGTTTTCAACCAATGCTAACCCTGCATGTGTGAAGTTAGTACATTGGGGAGTCGGGCAGTTTCTCGCAGTTGCTTGGTGGTTCTCGCCAGATACCCCGGCTTCCTCTATCCATAAAACTGTTCAACAGTGTTTTAAAAGTGTCATTAAATTTCAATAAATAAATTTGCACCAGAGGGGTGACTAGAAAATTTGGGGCAGTATTCTCCAGGAATGGCATCAAATTGGTCAGGATCATTCTCTCATTCCAAGTATGAGGTAGAGGTGCCTAGCATGTTAACAAGTTAGAGGTGGCCCCACCCAATACTGATTGGTAAAAATGTGTGTTTTTGAATACAGACTGGATGTGCACGTGACGGGTAGACTGGATGTGCACGTGACGGGTGATACCACAGACACTTTTCAATGTATTTGTCCAAAATGATCATTTAATTATCAATAAATGAATTAGCTTTCACATGGTATATTGTTTTTCCTATTCTTTTATTTTTTTGTCATTAAACGAAAATGTTTGGAGTGGTTCAAATCTTATTCTGTGCAGTATATTTCATTTCTCAGTGGAATCGATATCAGAGCACATACACATGCACTCGGAAAATCATGTCTCTCAGTCCTTCACTGAAGTAATTTTTGTGAGTGCAAAAATTCTCTCTCGCAATGTGGGTTACTAGCACAAAGGGACTTGCTAAAAAATTTGTACACTTTTGATTGCAGACAGTGCCAGCCAATCAAAGGTGTTGTTTTATATCCACATTGAAATGGATCAAAAGCAAAATATCTGGAGTGTGTACCTCTTAACTATACTCACAGAGATATTCTTCTGTGGTAGATTTGTGCACAGTTAATCCTTTATCTAATGAATTGGTTAAATTTTTAATTTCAACAGAACCATATCATGTGACCCCTCATTGGAATGACTTTGTCAGGCTCATTCAAATGAGGGGGTCACATGATACATGTATGTTTTTTAGCTCACCTGACTGAAAGTCAGGGTGAGCTTTTCTTATCACTCTTCGTCCGTCGTCTGTCGTCCGTCGTCCTACGTGAAGGTGGTGTTTGAGCCTCTTTCTCCTAAACCACTGGCCAAATTTTAATTAAATTTCATGTTAGTAGTGGTTATATAGGGGCATTTTGATTTTTATCCAAATTAGGTTTCGGCTCATATTGAGCAGAGGTGTGGGAAAAAAATGGCCAAATTTTTTGAAAATCTTCTTCTAATGAACCACCAGTAGCAGAGACTTGATATGTGGTATACAGAGTCCTTTTGAGGTTTAGAATCAAGTTTGTTCAAGAGAAGTTTGTTGGGCATTATTTGCCTTCGTTATGGGAGGGGCAAAAATTTTGGCCACGCCTAAAATTTCTATTTTCTGAACCGTGAGGTCGATTTGAACCAGATTTGATATGAGATGATAATGGGTCATAAGTAGTTGATTGATGCAAAAAAAATTCTTCTCATTGCCCCGTGGGAACCTCGGGAGCTAAAAATAGGAAAAACCTTAAAACTGCCATATCTCCAAAACTACACGGCACAGAGAATTCTTATTTTGTATAAAGCTTACTTTTATCCAGTAGAATAGAATGGTTAAAAAAAATGCCTATCGGTTTGATCACAAGGTACTATTTTAAGGACTTTGAAAAAGTGCTGAGTCAGCACTTTTTAACACTGTAGGCAATGGGAAAAAGATCAAACAATCTTCTTCTCCAGATCCAACAGGCAGAATCTTTTGATATTTGGTATGCAACATTGTAGGGTGGATCTGATTCAAATTTCTTCAAATCGGCCCCCTGGGTTTATATTTGGGCTCCGTGTAGGAGCCCGATTTTGAACTTAGTGCATTTTGTGCAAATTTCTTAAAAAATCTTCTTCTCCAGATCCAGCGGGCAGAATCTTTTGATATTTGGTATGCAACATTGTGGGTTAGATCTGATTCAAGTTTGTTCAAATCGGCCCCCTGGATTCATATTTGGGCTCACTATAGAAGCCCAAATTCGAACTTAGTGCATTTCAGGCAAATTTCTTCAAAAATCTTCTTCTCCAGATCCAACAGGCAGAATCTTTTGATATTTGGTATGCAACATTGTAGGGTGGATCTGATTCAAATTTCTTCAAATCGGCCCCCTGGGTTTATATTTGGGCTCCATATAGGAGCCCGATTTCGAACTTAGTGCATTTCGTGCAAATTTCTTAAAAAATCTTCTTCTCCAGATCCAGCAGGCAGAATCTTTTGATATTTGGTATGCAACATTGTGGGTTGGATCTGATTCAAGTTTGTTCAAATCGGCCCCCTGGATTCATATTTGGGCTCACTATAGAAGCCCAAATTCGAACTTAGTGCATTTCAGGCAAATTTCTTCAAAAATCTTCTTCTCCAGATCCAGCAGGCAGAATCTTTTGATATTTGGTATGCAACATTGTGGGGTAGATCTGATTTAAGTTTGTTCAAATTGGCTCCCTAGATTCATATTTGGGCTCACTATGGAAGCTCGAATTCGATCTTAATGCATTTTGGGCAAATTTCTTCAAAAATCTTGTTCTCCAGATTCAGCAGGCAGAATCTTTTGATATTTGGTATGCAACATTGTGGGGTGGATCTGATTCAAGTTTGTTCAAATCGGCCCCCTGGATTCATATTTAGGCCCACTATAGAAGCCCGAATTCGAACTTAGTGCATTTCAGGCAAATTTCTTAAAAAATCTTTTTCTCCAGATCCAGCAGGCAGAATATTTTGATATTTGATATACAACATTGTGATGTGGATCTGATTCAAGTTTGTTCAAATCGGCCCCCTGGGTTTATATTTTGGCTCAGTATAGGAGCCCAAATTTGAACTGAGTGCATTTCAGGCAAATTTCTTTGAAAATCTTCTTCTCCAGATCCATGGGTCAGAATCTTTTGATATCGGGTATGCACCATGCTTAGAAGGGGGTGGGGGGGGGGGGGGGGGGGGGGAGATTCAAGTTTGTTCAAGCCAAGTCCCTGGGTTCATATTTGGGCTCACTGTGGTAGCCCAAATTATAACTTAGTTCAAAATGAGGAATTTTCTTTAAAAATCTTCTTCAGATCCAGCAGTCGGAATGTTTTGATATTTGGCATGCAGCATCCTTAGGGGGGTGAGATTCAAGTTTGTTCAAACCATGACCCTAGGTCCATATTTGGACTCACTATGGGAGACCGAATGATAACTTAGTTCAAAATGAGGGAATTTTCTTTAAAAATCTTCTTCAGATCCAGCAGTCGGAATGTTTTGATTTTTGGTATGCAGCATCCTTAGGGGGTGAGATTCAAGTTTGTTCAGCCATGTCCCTAGGTCCATATTTGGACTCACTGTGGGCGCTCGAATTGTAACTAAGTTCAAAATGAGGAATATTCTTTAAAAATCTTCTTCAGATCCAGCAGTCGGAATCTTTTGATATTTGGTGTGCAGCATCCTTAGGGGGATGAGATTCAAGTTTGTTAAAGCCAAGTACCTGGGTTCATATATGGGCTCCCTGTGGCAGCCCGAATTATAACTTAGTTCAATATAAGGAATATTCTTTAAAAATCTTTCTTTTTTTTTTTAGATCCACTGGTCAGAATCTTTGGATATTTGGTTTTAGCTTTTCTTAGGAAGAGCAGATGCAACTTGTTGAAATCAATTCTCTGGTTTGATATTTAGGATACCATGTCAGGTGAGTGCCCTCAGGCCCCTTGGGGCCTCTTGTTTAGCTCAACTTGACAAAGTCAAGCTGAGCTATTGCCATTACTTCTCGTCCGTTACCGTTCAGACATACGTACGTACGTACACAATTTCCTTTGACACACCTCACAGGTCGCATTTATGATCAGATCACTTTGAAACTTGGTATGCTTGTTTGGATGACCTCTAGCTGGGAGCTATCGATTTTCTTCAATTTCCGTCAAAAAATGTTGCCACGGCCAACGTTCTTAGAATTTAGTTTAGTCAGACCTCAATATTTCCCTTTGGCACACCCTACAGGCCACATTTATGATCGGATTGCTTTGAAACCTGGCATGCTTGTTTGGGGTGACCTCTAGATGGGAGCTATCGATTTTCTTCTATTTCCGTCCGTCAAAAAATGTTGCTGCTGGCAAGGGTCTTTGAACTTAGTTTAGTCAGGCATCAGTATATTCCTTTGGCATGCCCTACAGGGCACATTTATGATCAGATCAGCTTGAAACTTTGTATGCTTGTTTGGGGTTACCTCTAGATTGGAGCTATCGATTTTCTTCGATTTCCGTCAAAAAATGTTGCCACTGGCAATGACCTTCGATGAACTTAGTAAAAACTTGGTGCAGTTAAGCATCAATATTTCCCTTTGGCACACCCTGCAGGGAACATTTATGATTGGATTGCTTGCAAACTTTGTGTGCTTGTGTGGGGTGACACCTATATGGGAGCTGTCAATTTTCTTCCATTTCTGTCAAAAAATGTTGCCACTGACCTTTGAACTTAGTTTAGTCAGACCTCAATATTTCCCTTTAACACCCCTTCAGGGCACATTTATGATCCGATCACTTTGAAACTTGGTATGTGTGTTTGGGGTGACCTCTAGATGTGAGCTATTGCTTTTTTCATTTCCATAAAAAATTATTGTCGTTATCACCAGCCTTTGAACTTACTGCATTTGTGCATCAACTTATACCTTTTGCACACTCTGCAGGGTATATTTATGAATTTCCATAAAAAAAACCCAAAAAACCATTGCCACAAGCAATGACCTTCTACTTAGTGCATTTGTGCATTAACATCTTCCTTTGGCATGCCTCAGAGGCCACATTCATTATCAGGTTGTTTTGAAACTTTGTATGCTTATGCGTGGCTCAGTAGGTAGGGGTGCAGGCTGCAAGGTCCTCGGTTCAAATGCCACCTGTGGCAACCACGTTGTGTCCTTGGGCAAGACACTTCACCCCCATTGCCCATGTGGGGGGCACAGTGACGCTGTGTACTAAGGCGTACTGCACGTCGATGGTGCACCTGTCTTCAACCAATGCTAACCCTGCTTGTGTGGAGTTAGTATGTTGGGGAGCTGACAGTTGCTCGCCGTTGCTCGGTGGTTCTCTACGGGTACTCCGGCTTCCTCCACCCGTAAAACTGTTGTGGTCATGATTCGCCATTGTGCAGAAATATGTGACCTTGAACACCAATAAATAAATAATAAGTGAGTATGCTTATACAGGGTGACAAAGATAGGAGCTATTGATTTTCTTTTCATTTCCATCAAAAACTGTTGCTGTTAGCAACAATCTTTGAATTTATTGCTTTGTGCATCAACATTCTTTGACATGGCCTACAGGCCACATTTATCATAGGATTGTTTTTGAACTTGGTGTGCTCATTAGGCAAGACCTTTAGATAAGAGCTATTGATTAGCATTCATTTCTGTGAAAAAAGTTGCCATTTGCAATAACCTCTGAACATATTGCATTTGTGTATCAACATTCTTCCTTTAGCCAGTCTTACATTTTACATTTAAAAATGCATGGATTACTCTGACATTGTGCACACACAATGCTGTTATGTTGAAATTTCATCAAATAACATTGGTACCAATGATCTTCAATTTTGCCATTTCATTTATAACTTATCAAGTTCAAGTTTGTCAAGTTGAGCTACAGTGTCATTGACACTTTCATTTTATAAACTCTCAATCGCAATTTGATCGAGGAAGAGACCACTTTTGATATAAAGTTGCTGTATAGGAAATTTTGCACACTTTTAAAAATATAGGGTGTGGACAATTATGGTAATGACACACATCCTGGTGTTTTAGAAGTTAGCCACTCTTTTGATACTGTATACGATATCTGAAACCCGGTGACATGATTAGTCTTGTCATGAAAATCAAAATCAAAATAATTTCTTTGATTCACATGTATCTATATATATATATATATAGGGGCAACCTTCTTATGTGCATGATCTACATTTGTTTATGTTGAATTGAATGTAATGCACAGTACAGTCTTGAATGGAAAAGATGTCATAATTTGAAGGTTGTTTCTTTTTATTTTGTTGCTCTGATGTATTTTATAATAATGATAGAAGTCTCAATTGTCTATCTACTGGAATGCTTAATAAAGGTTATGTCATATCCTTAACCCTTTGAACACGAGGGGCTGATTTTCCTGCATGGAACATGATACGTCATAATTTCATTTTGTAGGATGGTTGCAAGTGATTGTGTGGGGTAGACCAATGAATATTTTCAACCTGCAGCCTTAAGGCTGCAGGTTGAAAATATTAATTGGCCTTCCACCCCCCCCCCCCTCCCCCCACCCCCCCCCCCCTCCAATAATGACTATGAACTCTTCTAATTACTGCTGTTGAACTGACATGGACAATACCATCAGGGTTCAAAGGGTTTTGTTCTTTTAAAATCTGTGATTTCATAAATCATTTTGAAAGGCTTAGAATGCACTTACATGCTGTGTTCATGCTGTTGTGTGCCAGTTTGGCCAATTGCACTAAACATTTTGATTTGGCATCAAAAAATTATCATTGGCTAAAATTTTGGCACCAAAAAAGTTCCATTCACTTGTAGATTAAATCCATTATAGCAGTAAAGAGCATGATCGACGATGAAACAAAAGTGGAAATGATAACTGATTTTCATGAAAGACACTCCAACCCAGTGATTTGTCACTAAGCTGTTAGATATTGGGACAAACTTTCAATGTTAATTAAGGGGTGTTCTCGATTTGCTGGCTTCTTTTGTTTTCTAAGCAGGTGTCAGTGATGCATGTTGATTGTTAAAACATTTCTTGGGGAAGTTAAAGACCAATTACTGTTATAGTCTAGTTCCAATAAGTACAATATATTATACAAATATACTTTATTGATAAAGGTTTCTTTAAAATGTACAGACATTAGTCCATAAAACATCAATACCGAAATTATTATCAGAATTTATTTTTAAATTGGGACGAAAAGAGAATTTTATTTTTATTATTAATTTTCTGGGAATCAAAACGATGAGCAAAAAGGTCCTCCCTGTATGCAAATGTGCATGCATTAACTGGCAGGGTGCTAAATTATCCTCGGTCTTCAAAATTTGTTCATTTTTTTTTGCCTTGTTCCAATATATGGGAGAGTGCCTCCAGGCACTCTCCCATAAATTGTAACAAGTCAAATCCATACAGATGAAATACATAGATAATATGAAGAGCATGAATAGAATGTGAAGGCTTTAAGTTGTGTTACCTGAACTCCAGAATATAGCACAAGCTAACTTCACGTGTTAATGAAGTAATAGTATAAATGCTTAGTAATAATTGGTAGTATTACACTGTTAACTTATTTAAAACAAACTATAGTTACGCTTTCCATTAGATATGGGCAAACCTAGAAAATAACTAAATAGCTTGGAGGCAGATCGAGAATTTTTAAAAGTCGGGCTGCAGGCAAATCGAGACATAACCGTTAATTGTCAGTGAGTGGTAATGAAGCATTTTTTTCTAAATAAAATTTTCTGGGTTATTAACTTCACAAAAGGCAACATTTTATTAGATAAATACTTCATACCATCATAAGTTGCTCAAGATGGTATGAGATATGTATCTAATTAAATGTTTTCTTTTTCATGACCTGCTGACTCCAGTGCATTAACTGTAGTTAGTTGATTGATCTGTTATTATCCAAGTGTAAAAACAAGTGTACCTACCAACATCATTTAGCCTGACCATTAATTGAATCAGTGGCATAGAAAAAACTCAGGTCAGTGCTCTTTCCTCCCACCGAGTTCTATCAGATTTTTTCTATAATCAATGGTCTGTTCACTCTTAACTGGTTGAATGCTAAATTATTTTTCAAAGGTGATTTGAAATGTGAGAATTTTTTTCAAAGATGCCATGCAACCAGCAAGGGAAGCCTTAGTTTAGCAAGATTTTGTTCATGAACAATTGTTTTGTCACAATTTACGTTGGCTCTCTCCAATAAATTGTAACAGAACAATATTAAGAAAACAACAAGCCTATGCAAATAGTGTAAAGCCACTAAATTGGCACTAATAGAGCCATGATAGTGGCTTCTAGCACTCGGCCAGTTAAAATAATTGCCAGTTCATTTTTCAAAACTCGATCAGTTTTTTCGAGTCAGACAGCGAAACTCTTCATAAGACTTTGTTTGTCACTAAAATGTTAAGAATGGCTAAAAATTGGCCAGCATGAACATTGCTTACATGGCTAACTACTGTGTGTGGAGAGACACTCATTCATTCCGTACACAATAGAGATCTGTCATAGTATTAGAGAAGCAGTCTTAACCCTTTACCTAACATGAAAAAAAACAGACGACACTTGCCCAAAAAATTCTTGAATAACTATTTTTCTATCAAAAACATAGGTTATGTCCCCTCATTGGAATGAGCTAAACGAGCTCATTCCAACGAGGGGTTATAACCTATGTTTTTGAGACAAAAAATGAAAAAATAATGAAAATTATTTGGTGATTTTTTAGAATAGTGCTGGCCGATTTTGGCCATTACGTTGGGTAAAGGGTTAAAGATTGGCTGAATTTGTGGGCATTGAAATTGGTTGAATTTGATGGTACTAACCTGTCAGAGTGTCCATGGTTGCCCATGTGGATTCAATGTCTTCAAATTCAGCTAATTCTCAGTGCAGTGAAAATCCTTGAATCCCACCAAGGGCCTTAAAATTCCCCAGGTGTAGGTCTGACAATCATTTTGGAATCACTTGAGCCAAATTCACTTTTTAGTGTCCAAAGTTACCAAACTGGACCAACATCATTTTGAGACAAAGTTGCTGAGATCTGAAGTAACAGAATCCCAAAAAAATATTTATTATCCTTCTTTACTGAATATCAGTTTCTTATAGAATTACTTTTCTGTTCACATTTGCATTTGACAAGAATAAATTATGTCTTCCAGACATTCTTTATATCACGCATGTTTGAATTGTGTTGAGTATTTCCTCCAGTGACATTCATAATTTGGAGATATGACTATATTTTGGGAACATCCTTAAGTGCTATAAATTTTGATGGATCTAAAGGCATGCAAGATGAGCACTTTGAAGGTCATTCCTCGTATTCTGTGCCAAGTGGTCAAAGAGTGGAACAAGTACATAGCCCTTCAGCTAACCAATCAGCTACATCTGCCCATGTAATTTACAAATAAAGCAGTTAAAAATATCTTTTCAAAAAATTTTAATAAAACCATTTTATGTGATTCCCTAATTGGAACATGCTCATCAAGATCAGTTCAGTGAGGGGTCATATGATATGGTTTTGATGAAATTTGTTGATACATTTAAAAAAAAACAATATATACAGTAATTAAAATAATAAATTTTGATATACTGTGCATTGGGTAAAGAGTTAACCCAAAAAGAGTTTTTTCTTTAAGTTTTCATCAAATTATGGCATGGCTGCTATAAAGGAGCCATGACTTGATTTGATAATAACATCAATAAAAACTGTTGCAAAAAAAAAAAATTCCTTTATGAAAAGATTCATTTACAGCGCAGTCGGCATGGATTGGTCAGTGATTTTCTCGCATGCATTTACCAGGTGACAAAACTCACCAGCAGCAAAATTTTAATTAATGAAGCACCGAGTTGTACCCGGTGCTTCATTAATTAAATTTTTATGATTATTCCTATAATTAGTGTTTGGAATCTAATATTACTGCATCCATGGAAATATTACCCACCCATGGAAAGTGACCAGTCCATGGCAGCTGTACTGTAATTGATAGTGGAATAGTATATTTAACAGGGCCTGAATACTAACTTTGATAATTGATAGTGGAATGCCAGGTTTGTTTCAGAAGGTAAAATTAACCCAATGCACAAGATATCGAAATTTGTTGTTTGTTTTTTTTCAACTTTTTCAGAAAAGTTAAACAAAACTATATCATGTGGCCTGTCATTGGAATCAGCTCAATTAGGGCCAAATGATATGGTCCTGTTAAAATTTTAAAAAAAAACATTTTTTCAGCTGCTCAGTTTGTAAGTTATTCAGGTAGGTGTGGCTAATTCAGTAGGTAAAAGGTTAATATGGATTGTAGATCAGGCTCTCAAATCCTTGTAAAATTAGTAGGCTTAACCCTTATATTAACATAGGTTGTAGAACTTGCTCACAAATTCTTGTAAAATTAGTAAGCTTAACCCTTAATGTCCAATTCTCACTTTAAGCGTTATTTACTGTAACAAAACGGGTGCTCTTATATGCAGTCTTCAGGTAAACTTGCAAGTTGCGTTCCAAGAACCATAAAGTTGTTTCCATGTGTGGAGTTAGTATGTTGGGGAGTCGGGCAGTTTCTTCAGGTAAACTTGCAAGTTGCATTCCAAGTACCATAAAGTTGTTTCCATGCAAACATTGGCTGCTTATATAGGCAGTAGAAACAACTGCATAGCCACAGGATGTATGGTGTCGAAGTATAGCCCAATTGTATAAAAAAAATCCAGTGTACTTTATAATTTAGGCACTTTCTTGAAAAAATTATCAAATATATTTGAACATATTTAAAATAGAAATACGTGAGCATTCTTATATTACACTGGAATTCCTCTTTTGATATTGGACAACTATAGTAATAATATCCAGGATTCCTAAGATTATTTTTGAAGGGCTAAATACCTTTGGGAATTAACTCTTTGCATACTGCTGGTGGATATTCCTGCCCAGGACAGAAAATCTTTTGCCACTAAAATTATAATTTGAGCACATTTAACCAAACTTTCCCCCGGTAAATGGAAATTACGTTTTGATCAATAACTTTTTGTGTTAAATTTAGATGAATTTTTCATCAAATCTAGTCATGGCTGCTTTACAGCACCCATGACTAGATATCATGAAATTATTTTCAAAATACTCTGTGGGTAAGAGTTAACAAGTACATATTCTATTCTGTGGAATAGGCCAAACTGTTTTAGTTTTTCAGAGTTTGTTCTCTTGGAATATTTTCCTTCCTCCTGCTCTAAAGTACAAACATTGATGATTGTAGGTAAAATGTTCCAGGTAAAATCCAAAAATATTGTCTCAGTATATATCTTCAGTATTGTGTCGAAATATTTTTTTTTATATATTTATTCCTATATTAATAAGTTAAATGTATTCCAAAGTTATCTCCTATTTTAACATTAAAATTAAATGTTTATACAGAACATCAATTTGTTTTGTTTTAGTTTTCAAATATTTTGTACAGGGTTACCATTCTTCCTCCAGTATGAGGCCAGATCTTAAAATCCTGTTTGTGCATTTCTTCTCTTTTGAAATCTTCTTCCTCAGATCCACGAATCAGAATATTTTAATATTTGCTATACAGAATCCCTAAGGGGATAAGATTCAAGTATATTCAAATCAGGTCCTTGAGTACATATACTTGGGCTTCCTGAGTTATAGCTTTGTGCAATGCATGCATAAGGAAAAAATTTTTAAAATATCTTCTTTGTATCCACTAGTCAAAATCTTTTTGATATCTGGTATATGGCATCCTTAGGGGCATCAGATTCAGGCCTGCTCAAAGCAAGTCTCTGGGTTCAATTCACAAAAATAACCATTCAATTTTTAATTATTTTGTATCAAAAAACATGGTTTATCACCCCGCAATGGAATGAGTTCATTCCAGTGAGTGGTCATAAGCTATGTTTTTAACACAAAAAATAAAGAAAAAAAAAGTTTTTCCAGTAGTGTCATCTGCCTTTCATGTCAAGAAAAGAGTTAACCTGATGTAGTATAAGGAAAAATCTTCAGATCTACTGAACAAAATCTTTTGATACCTGGTATATGGCATTCTTAAGGAGGTTGAAAATTTAGCCCCCAGGGTCATATGTTGGTTCCCTATGGGGGCCTGAATTTGAACTTAATGCAATTTGAGGAATATTCTTTGAACCTTTCTTTTTCATATCCAGCAGTTTGAATATTTTGGATATTTGGTATACAGCATTCTGAAGGATTAAAGTTTTATCGACAATTTTGACAGCCAGGGTCATCTCATGTCAAACAGTTTTACAGGTGGAGGAAGCTGGAGTACCTGTGGAGAACCATTGAGGAATGGCAAGTAACTGTCAGACTCCACAACATACTCCCCACAAGCAGGGTTAGCCTTGTTTGAAGACAAGTGTGTCATCGACGTGCAGTATGCCTTAGTCCATAGGGCCACTGTGCCCAACACGGGTTTGTTATTAAGATGTCAGTTTGAGAGTAAACTCCTGTTAACTGAATAAAATGTCTTGTAATATGTTGAGAAATTTCTCTGACAGTTACAGATTCCCCATATTTGTAGACCTATTCTGCTCTAGTGCATCCAATACACGCATTTAATCCATTTTATCTCATTTGACAGTGCTCCATGCATCATTTCTAAGGGGGTCACATTCAAATTTGTTCAAATTGGGTCCCTGGGTTTATATTTGGGTTCTCTATTGGAGCCCGAATTTTAACTTTGTGCAATATGAGGAAATTTCTTTAAAAATCTTCTTCAGATCCTCCAGTCAGAATGCTTTCATATTTGGTATACAGCATCTCTAGGGGGATTAGATTCAAGTTTGTTCAAATCGGATCCCTAGGTTAATATTTGGGCTTTCTATTGGAGCCCGAATTTTAACTTAGTGCAACATGAGGACATTTCTTTAAAAAGCTTCTTCTTCAGATCCATCGGTCAGAATGATTTCATATTTAGTATACAACCACTCTTGGGGGGGGGGGGGGGAGGGAGTTTCAAGTTTGTTCAACTCGTGTCCCTGGGTTTATATTTATTCTATTGGAGCCCAGAGTTTTACTTAGTGCAATATGAGGAAATTTCTTTAAACATTTTCTTCTTCATATCCACCAGTCAGATGCTTTCATATTTCATCTCTAAGGGGGCCAGATCAAGTTTGTTCCAATCGGCTCCCTGGGTTAATATTTGGGCTCTCTATTGGTGAAATTTCTTTAAAAAATTTCTTCAGAACCACCAGTCAGAATCCTTTCACATTTGGTATATAACATCTCTAGTTTATTAAGTACCCTCTAGAGGTGTGTAACGTAGATTAATCCACATAGGTTATATCAAGGGGTTCCATATGGGAGCTTTACTTTTTACGTTATGATTAACTGAAGAAAAGGCATGATGCTTGGACTATTTTAGTCACTCCTGAGGGGCTCAAGGATTGACAATGGATCCTATGGAGATTGATTGCTTAATGTAGACAATAATAATAATAATAATGAAGTTTATAGCCTCGGTTCCACAATGTACTCGTGGGCTTTACAATTGAGTACACGCATGGTGTATAAATAAATAGACTCTGCGGCTGAAGCTGAATATATACAAAAAGAAAAGGTAACAACTATCAACTATTAATCAATTGATTAATAGTGTTAAATACTTACTTGAAGAGATATGTCTTCAGAGCAGATTTAAACTGGTTGATAGTTTGTGGCGTCTTCATATCAGCGGGAAGTGAATGCAAGAGCTGGGACCGACAACAGAAAAAGCCCGACCACCGCGTGATAGAAGGTTGCAAGATGTGTAAACTAAGTCATTGGAGAAACGAGACCTTAGAGTTCTGATAGGTTTGTGTGGAACAAGAAGATGAGTAAGGTATGAAAGACCAAGATTGATGAGACATTTATATATGATTAAAGGGATTTTAAAGTCAATCCTTTTCAGAACTGGGAGCCAGTGTAGATCTGCCAGTACCGGAGATATGTGGTCTTATTTCCTGGTCTTGGTCAGAACTCTGGCTGCACAATTTTGGACAGCCTGTAACTCAACCAAAAGAGATTTGTTACAACCAAAAAGTAGTGAATTACAGTAGTCAAGACGACTCGAGACGAATGCATGGATGAGCATTTACGTTGTATTTTCATCAATCACATCCCGTACTCTGCTGATGTTTCTAGTTTGTGAATAAGACTGTCTGCAGATCTGTGTGACATGAGCCTCTGCTGATAGGTTGCTGTCCATCATATAACCAAGATTGCGAACACTAGTAGATGGTGAGATTGAAATCCCCTCAAGCACCAATTATGCCCAGTACACTGATGCAAGTAATATGGAGAGCCTATATAACTGAGTTCAGTTTTGCCTGTGTTCAATTTCAAACAGTTTTCGGTCATCCATCTTCTAATGTCAGCAACACATTTCCCAAAGCGTTCGGTGGACACCGGGCTATCGAGTGGTTTAAAATGAATGTATAGTTGTGTATCATCTGCATAGGAGTGGTAGTGAAGGCCGTCGTGGCGGATAATAGCGCCAAGTGGTAGAACATATATGACGTACAAAATTGGGCCGAGAACCGAACCCTGTGGAACCCCAAATTTTAGATTGTGGTCACTGGAGCGAACGTTATTAACTGTGACACTGAGAGAACGGCCATAGAGGTAGGACTGGAACCATGTAAGTACTGGACAGGATACGCCTATTCGATATTTGAGTCTGTCCAAAAGAATTGAGTGATCAGTTGTATCAAATGCAGCACTAAGGTCTAAAAGCACTAAACATGATACCTCCCTACTATCCATCGCTAACAGAAGATCATTCTGAACACGGAGGGGGGGGGGGGGGGCTGTTTCGGTACTGTACTTAGGGCAGTAGGCTGTCTGATAAACCTCGGAAAGGTTCATCTTCGAGAGATGCTCATGGAGTTGCACTGATACTACCCTTTCAATTACTTTAGAATTAAACGAGAGGTTCGACACAGGCATATAGTTTTTTAACACTTTGGCATCTAATCCTGTTTTCTTCAATAATGGATGGAAAATGTCCTGTTTCTAATGACTGATTTACTATATTCAGTAAGGAGGGTAGTAAACAAGGCAAGCATAATTTAAACAGCTTTGTGGGTATGATGTCAAGGGGGCATTGCTTTGACGGTGAACGCTTGATTATTTGACTAAGCTTTTCAGAAGATAACAGCCTAAATGAACTAAACTGTTCAGCCACCAATGCAATATCCCCGTCTTGGGACTTGTTCCAGTTCCTGAATGGTGCATCAGCGACATGACAGGCTAGATCAGATCTTATAGTTTGAATTGTGTCAAGAAAGAATTTTGAAAAATCATTTGCAAGGTCAGCAGGTGATACATGCTGTGGCAGAACAGTCCATTTCCCCTTGTGTAGCAGTTTGTCTATCACGTCAGTAACTACCCGTGGTCGTTTAGACATATCGGCCACGATATCAGCAAAGTATTGCTTTTTAGCTTCAGTTATTTTATGATTAACATGGCCTCTCTGCGTCAAGTAAATCTGTCTATGAATTGAGAGTTTTGTTTTCCGCCATTGCAGTTCTAATTTTCTCCGACACCTCTTCGCATTCAGAACTTCATCAGTGAACCATGGGGAGGCCCCGTGTTTCACAACACTCGTACGCTGGAGGGGGGCTAATTTGTCTATAGCCGATTGTAATCGATTGTTGAAGCTGTTAACAAAGGAATCAATCGATTCAGTATCTGAAGATTCTTGGGCTTGACACGATCCAAACACAGTGCAAAATACAGATGCATCGATGGAACGGTACTTTCTATAAGTTATTGTTTTCCTTTCCTCACGGGGCTTGCGAAGTCTGATATTAAACATCACAGGGAAATTATCTGAGATAGCCACGTGATCGAGGACGTCGATGTCATATATCAATTTAGAATCACATTCTCTTGTGATTACCAAGTCTAAAGTGTGTTTGTGGATGTGCGTCGACTTAGTTACAAGCTGGACTTGCGAAGTCTGATATTAAACATTCTTTCTTGGACTCTGTTTATATCAGGTTCTGTTCAAAGTGAGCGCTTCAGGCCCCATGGGGCCTCTTGTATTTAGTATGTGACATCTCTAAGGGTGTCAGATTCAAGTTTGCTCAAATCAAGTCGCTGGGTTAATATTTAGACCCCCCCCCCCCCCCCCCCCCCCATGGAAGTCTGAATTTTAACTTAGTGCAATATGGGGAATAATCTTTAAAAATCTTCTTCAGATCAAGTAGTCAGATACTTTTGATATTTGGTATACAACCTCTCTAAGGGAGGGAGGGGGGGGGGGGCAAGATTTAAGTTTGTTCAACTCGAGTCCCTGGGTTAATATTTGAGCTCTTTATTTCTATAACTTAGTGCATATCAGAAAATTTCTTTAAAAATCTTCTTCTTTAAATCCACCAGTCAGAATCCTTTCTTATTTGGTATATGACATCTCTTGGGGGACCAGATTCAAGTTTGTTCAAATTGGGTCCCTAGGTTTATATTTGGGCTCCTCATGGAGTCCGAATTTTAACTCAGTGCAATATGGGGAATAATCTTTAAAAATCTTCTTCTTCAGATCCACCAGTCAGACTCTTTTGATATTTGGTATACATCATCTCTTGGTGATCAGATTCAAGTTTGTTGAAACTGAATTCCTGGGTTAATATTTGGGATCCCTATGGGAGCCAGAATTTTAACTTTGTGCAATATGAGGAAATTTCTTTAAAAATCTTCTTTTTCAGATCCACCAGTCAGAATCCTTTCATATTTTGTATACAACATCTCTAGGTGGTCAGATGCAAGTTTGTTCAAATCGGGTCCCTGGGTTCATATTTGGGCTCTTTATTTGGAGCCAAAAGTATAACTTAGTGCAATATGAGAAAATTTCTTAAAAAGTCTTCTTCTTGAAAACCACCAGTCAGAATCCAGTCAGAATCCTTTCATATTTGTAATGTGACATCTCTTGGGGTGTCAGATTCAAGGTGTTCAAATCGTGCCCTTGGCTTAGTATGTGGGCTCTCCATGAGAGCTCAAAACTTAACTTTGTGCATTATTATTATTTCAAAAACTGCACTGACAAGATTTTGTTTTTTGGTATGCAGCTTCCGTAGGTCGAGTGGAATCAGATGGGCCAGTTTAAAGTCAAAATAAATTGTAGCATAACTGCAATAAACTAAGTATACTGCTACTTCTGAACTGATAAGATCAGAATCTGACATCATTTTCTGGAAAGCTCTCAGTGAGAGCTTTCCAGAAAATGAGGTAAGATTCTGGTCTTATCAGTGTAAGAAGAGAAAGATGCATAGTTTATAGCAGTTAGCCTACAACTTATTTTGACTTGTACTGTATGTACCATGTTTTTTAGGCGATTTCTTAAACGTGAAACTTTTAAAGAGGGCTTTTTAATTGATTGTTATATTTTTAGTAACATGTTTCTGTCAGGGGAAAACCCATCATTAGTCATGTTCACTTTTTTCGATGTTTTTGAGTTTTTGGAATTATATTTTATTTTTTTTTCTTTGTGAACGGACATGTGGCTATTTCACTATTAATTTGCAATGGAATTTAAGTTTATACAGGAGTTTTTTAACCTCGGATTCTAAAATATTGAGCAGAATTATGCGTCGGTCAAAATGTCCAATGGATTTCAAAGTGTGTCAGTCAAAGTAAGTTTGGTGTCAGTCATTGTCCTTGTCTGACCACTTATCTCGAGCCTTGATCTCTGGTCATGAACACCCAGTGTCTTGAACTGCCCAGAAACGCCAGTAGGCATTCCCTAGCAATACCAGACAGCAAGAGTGTTCATGAGGGAAAAAAGTTTTTGAACAGGACAGACCTTTTTGACCATCACATGAGTGGTGCTCCAACGGTGGCTTCATTCAATAGAGGCAGAATTCTTGCACCACGCCAAAGAAAATAGTTAATTGTTCCAACAATCTTGTTTGCTAATGCCTTAATATATAGCATTTTGGTGATATTGTGAATGGGACTGTGAACCAGCTGTGTTCAAGTATTTCTTTGATCATTATTGCCCTTGCTGGAATTCAAATTTCTTGTCATCACATTACCATTTCTTGTCATCACATTTCAAATAAAACCATTCAAGACTTTGTTCCTAAATTTAATATATAACTTTTTAGTGATAATACCCCAAAGGAGATTGCAAACCAGCTTTGTTCTTTGAGAGTTATTTTCCCGCAGGAACCCTGGGAAGTGAAGTGGTGCTTGTTTACTGTGGAAAACAAGCTATGTTTCACTGGTAAAATAGGACCCAGTCACTAATGTTTGGGGTGTGAGTCCTCTAAAATAGGCAACATGAGGTATAAACGATTGACCGACCTTGACTTTATCTCCATGTTGTGGTCACGATTAGCCATTGTGCAGAAGTATTTGATCTTAAACACCAATAAATAAATAATTGAGAGTTATTGCCCATTTTGAACTTAGATGGCAAGAGATTGGTCATCCCATGGTGTTGCACTGTTTGGTGGAGAACATTTAATTATGGAAGGAAGTCTTCAAAGTTTTTGTTACCCCCCCCCCCCCCCCCCCACTTCCCATGTTGGGTTGGGATATAGTGAACGGCTATGTCAACCACCCTTGCTTATTTCTTTCTGTCCATCCTCCCATCCAACTGGAAGTTTGTTTATGTGATACCTTTAACCCTTTACCTAACATGAAAAGCAGACGACACTTGCAAAAATAATTCTTGAATAACAATTTTTTTTCATTTTTGTCTCAAAAACATAGGTTATGACCCCTCATTGGAACGAGTTCGACGAGCTCGTTCCAATGAGGGGTTATAACCTATGTTTTTGAGACAAAAAATGAAAAAATAATGAAACTTAATTGGCGATTTTTGAGAATAGCGCTGGCCGGTTTTGGCCGTTACGTTGGGTAAAGGGTTAACAATAGTTATCAGATTTCAATTAATTTTTGTATGGTCAGCTGTTGTATATTTTTATTGGCTGTGTCTTGGACAAGTTTGAACACTACCTTTATCCAATGAAAATTAAACGACTTATTACCTTTGTTTGTTGAATTTTTCTAAAAAAAATTTCCTGTTCATGTAATAACCTGAACAGTAGATCCCAGATTTCAATACAATTTGACAGACTGCTTTGTAATAACATTCTCTAAAATTGCTAGAGTTATTGCTCTTTGTTTGTTGAATTTTGCTCGAAATTGCATTGTATACTCGAACAATAAACATTTGATTTCAATCAAGTTTGATATTCTGCTTTGTATTAACAATGTTCTGGACAAGCTGAAAAAATTGTGATGATTTCCTGAAAATTGAGGGAGTTATTACCCTTTGCTTGTTTTGTTTTACTTTGTGTTTTTTCTGTTTATGTGGTTGCTTGGAAAGTAAAGATTAGATTTCAAAAAATGTTAATATGCTACTTCATATCAACACTGTTTTGATTTTTAGCTCACCTGACTGAAAGTCAGGAGGAGCGAAGTAATCACTTCTTGTCTGCCATCTGTCGTCCATCCTTCCGGCTTGAACTTTACATTGTAGACTTCTCATAAACCACTGGACCAAATTGGATATGCATTTTCTTTATCATATGCCAGTTCAAGTTTGTTCAAATAAAGTTGCCTTGTCCAGAGGGGACACCACAAGGGGCAAACCTCTGATACCACCCATAAATTGTTTTCCAAAATTAAAAAAAATCTTCTCCAGAACCATCGATTAGAATCTTATGATATTTGGTATACAACATCGCTAGGGGGGAGATTCAAGTTTGTTCAAATCGAGTCCCTGGATTAATATTTGGGCTCCCTATGTTAGTGAATTTTAACTTTGTGCAATATGAGGAAATTTCTTTAAAAATCTTCTTCTTCAGATCCACCAGTTTTTTATTTATTGGTGTTTAAGGTGACATTCTTATGCACAATGGCTAATCGTGACCGTGCCAGTTTTACAAGGGAAGAAACCGGAGTACCCAGAGAGAACCACTGAGCATCAATGAGAAATTGTCAGCTCCTCAACATTCTATATCTGTTCAAGCTCTCCTAAGGCAGGTCTGCAGCGGTTGATGACATTCACCATTGACGTGCAGTATGCCTTAGTACACAGTGTCATTGTTCCCCCATGTAGGCAGCCGGGATGAAGTCCCTTGCCCAAGGACACAGCTGTGGGTCGTCCCGGATGGGGATCGAACTCGGGACCTCTTGCATGAAGTCCAACAGTCTACCACTGAGTCACCGCGCTCCCAGATCCACCAGTTAGAATGCTTTCATATTTGATATTCAACATCTTTTTCTTTTTTATGGGGGGGGGGGGGGGGGCATCTGTCTAACCATCCATTAGCATCTTTTGATATTTGGTATACATCTTGGGGGGGGGGGGAGGGGGCTCAGATTCAAGTTGGTTCAAATTGGATCCCTGAGTTAATATTTGGGCTTTATATTGGAGCCCAAAGTTTAACTTGGTGCAATATGAGGAACTTTCTTTAAAAATCTTCTTCAGATTCACCAGTAAGAATCCTTTTATATTTGAAATACAACATCTCTAGGGGAGTCAGATTAAAGTTTGCTCAAATCGAGTCCCTGGGTTAATATTTGGGACCTCCATTGGAGCC
Organism: Pictodentalium vernedei; assembly: GCA_031216915.1. NCBI lineage: Eukaryota > Metazoa > Mollusca > Scaphopoda > Dentaliida > Dentaliidae > Pictodentalium > Pictodentalium vernedei. The sequence goes on from CM062291.1 coordinate 228,153,235, forward strand.
AAAAGTTTAACTTAGTGCAATGTGCGGGAATTTCTTTGAAAATCTTCTTCAGATCCAGCAATCAGAATGCTTTCATATTTGGTTTATTGTTTGTATTGCCACCAAGTGTGGTCACACTTTTTTGAGCTCCTGCTGTTTCATAGTTTTCTACTGGACATTTTTGGATTTATCTGCTGGACATTGCAGTACATATTCCTTACAAGTTGTGCATTATTTTGATGTGACTTTGAAGATAAAATTTTTCATCATTTTTGTGTTTTTTAACAAAAAAAAAATTCTGAAATTAACTGAATATTTCTCCAACTTGGATTCTTTCCTCAAGTGCAGAGTAAATCCTGATTATAACACCTATTGTTCTGAACCAGATTGGACTGTTAAACCCATTTGCCACTCTATTCACTGCTAATGAGAGACACAACTAGTGCCATTACATTCATGTGTTTCTGTAATGACAATTAAAATGTGTTTATTTAATTACACCTCAGAGGTGTACCACCGAGAAAGGTCCCTTCTTTTATCGGACGCAAAATTGATGGGGAAACATTTTTGATAGTGGTAAGGGTATTCAAAAGTCGACTTCTTAACCCATTTTGGACTGGTTAAAGAGAGATACCCCTTAAAAGCTTAAAATTTCCATTTTCTGTGGATTTCTCTAAAAGCAACTTGTAGGTTTTCAGGAAAAATTGACTATTCGCGGGTCTTTGTGTGACATGACAAGCTGCATGGACAAAATATTCCGGTGAGCATTTATTAACCCTCTACAGGCTGCTAAGCATCGTAATTTTGTTAAAATAGGCTTCTTTCAGATGCGCACAGCACCCAAAGCATACCCGAGAGATAAACATAGTCTACTTTGTTGGAAGTGGAATTCACCGAGGACCAAATTTGTTAGTAATAAGGGTATTCAAAAAACCAAGCATTAACCCCTTTTGGGATGGTTAATAGCAATACCCATCAAAAGCTTAAAAAATCATGTTTTCCCTGAATTTCTTTACAAACGTCTCGTAGGGTTTCAAGAGAAAATGGCCGTTGATAGGTCTTAGAATCACATTACCAGTTGCATGGATAAAATATTCAGATAAGCATTTGTTAACCCTCCATGGGCTACTAAATGTCAAAATTTCGAAAAAATAGTCTGTTTTTGGACACCAACAACATCAAATGGGAATCCTGCAGAGAAACATAACTTTTTTTACCGGACGCAAAGCTGAGAGGGAAAATTTTTAGTAAGTAGTAAGGGTATTCAAAAATTGAGGTCTTAACCCATTTTTGCCCGGTTAAGGAGATGTACCCCTTAAAAGCTTAAACTTCCCATTTTCTGGGGATTTCTAAAAAAAATCTAGTAAGTATTCAAGAGAAATTGACCATTTGCAGGTCTTTGAGTGACATTACAAGTTGCATGGACAAAAGATTCCGGTAAGCGTTTGTTATCCCTCCAGAGGCAGCAAATTTTGAGAAAATGGGCTGTACTTGCCACCCATTACACCCAATGTGTACCTGCGAGATGAACATAACCACCTTCATTGGGAGTGGGATTCACCGAGGATCATTTTTGTAAGTAATGAAGGTATTCATAAAACCAAGCATAACCCGTTTAGAGCTGGTTACAGGGAGATACCTCTCAAAAGGTTAAAAATTCATGTTATCCGAGGATTTCTCTAAAAACATCACGTAGATTTTCAAGAAAAATTGGCCATTCTCAGATCTTAGTGTGAATTACAAGTTGCATGTACAAAATATTCCAGTAAGCATTTGTTAACCCTATGCTGGTTCTCAAACATCAAAATGTTGAACAAGTGGGCTGTGTTTGCATACCCGCAGCACCCAAAGTTAAGAGGAGAAATCAACATAAGTGGAAGTAGAATTCACTGAGAATTATTTTTATAAGTAATGAGCGCATTAAAAAAATAACCCTTAACCCGTTTTGGGCTGGATAAACAATTATACCCATCAACAGCTTAAAATTCGTGTTCTCCCTGGATTTCTCTGAAAACATCTCGTAGATTTTTAAGTAAAAATGGTCGTTCACAGTTTTTTGTGTGAAATTACAAGCTGCATGAATAAATATTTCTGTTAGCACTTGTTAACCCTTAACAAGTTGCCAGACATTAATATTTTGTATACATTTGAGATAAAACGGCCCATATCAAATAGATACAGCACTCAGTGGGTATGTGTCAAACAAACATAACTCCTTTTGTCGGTCATTAACTTGTTGGACGACGGTATTGATATTAACCCTCTCCACCGTTAATGATGGTTTTTACCTAAACAATTTTTTTTTAGCAAACTGAGTCATTTGAGACTTCTATACTCACCTTTTTCATGACACCATTGAATGAACTTCAGTGAGACAGTCAAAAGCAATTAATCATACACTGTGGGGTCATGACAAATCATGGAATCTCATCGGGAAAAGCCATTATTCTCCAGAATCATAAAGTCTAGTATTAGTGCTGATTTTATTATCCAATGTCAAATATGGAATAATGTTATCGCCGATTTTATAGTTAACATCAGATATGGAATAATATACTGAGTCAAAAAAGAAAGTATAATAGGAACAAATGTGAAAAAATAGCATAAAGGATGAAATATAATAGTTCTAATGTTGCTTGTTTGTGAACATGAAGTCGTGCAAAGAGTTTAATGACATGTTGTTGCCCATCAGCAGCAATTACTCCTGGTAGAACTAACAATAGAATCAGTGCACAAACTGTACGCAACAGACTCACTGAACACGGCATCCGAAGTAGGCGTCCATACCATGGACCAATCCTTACCCAAAGACATCGTACCGTCAGAATGGAATGGGTACGTCAGCGTGTTCGCTGGACTCAGCAGCGTCGGAGCACAGTTCTTTTTAGCTATGAATCACGATTATTTTGTCTGCGGTGCGCTGATGGTAGGGCAAGAGTGTATCGCCGACGCAGACAACGGTTTTCTGATTATTGCGTGCGGGGATGCGACCGTTTCGGCGGGGGTAGTGTAATGTTTGGGCAGGCATTTCCTTGCACCATCGAACGCAGTTGATCTTCATCGATGGTTATCTGAATTGACAGCGATATAGGGACGAAATTCTTAACGCTGCTGTTGTCTCGTTGTTCAACGCTAACGTCGGATTGCAGTTATTCCAGCAAGACAATGCCTGATGTCACGAGACGTATCTGTCGTGACTTTCTTGAGGAGCAGAGTATCGAACTTCTTTCCTGGCCCCCACTTTCGCCAGATTTGTCGCCAATCGAGCATCTTTGGGATCAACTGGACCGTCGGGTACGACTTCGTGATCTTCAGACTTAGGCGATTTACGTAATGTTCAAAGGCAGGAGTGGAACGCAGTACCACATCCAGAGAAACGTATCAGGTCCATGCGCCGTCGAAGTCTTGGCACCCAAGAGGCAAACGGTGGACATACACGCTATTCACTGCATGTGTGAACTTTTCATTTCACCCCATGTCTGAATTGTGACGTTCTGACGTGACGCTGGCAACAGTAAGAACATGAAATTATGCAAATTCACACAGCTGGACTCGAAATATAAATTGACAATAATTTGTTTGGGATTAAAGTCAATAATACTAAAAAAAATACTCCTCAAAGTGTGTTATACTTTCTTTTTTGACTCAGTATATTGTCGCTGATTTTATAGTCCAACGTCAGATATGGAATAATATCGCTGATTTTATAGTCCAATGTCAGATATAGAAAACACTATCGCTGATGTTTTATTGTGATGCAACGTGGTGTTTTCTGTTTCCAATGGCTTCAAAAATATATCCCACCCAACCCTCCACATACCAGGGGTGGCCCCAGGATTTCCCCTACGCGGGGACTATGATGCCCGAAATGGTGGCTAAAGAGTCCACGGACCCAGCGAGTCGACCATGGTTCTGTCCGGTGAGAGAAATTTTAGCTTTACTTTGGAAAAAGTCGCAATAGCCGTGACTGTTGAGGCTTTTTGAGAGTCAAAACGAAACGCAAAAAAAAAATGTTCTTTGTGGAACTTGGGTATCAAAACAGGTGTACATACATAATACCCATTATGTACGAACGTGATAAACTACCACGTACGTACATGGTACTTATCACGTACATCCGAGATAGCCTTTACATACATACGTGATAATAATACGTACGTACGTGATACTAACATGTGGCCATACTATAAGTAACACGTACGTAAGTGACACTAACACGATTGTGAGAGTTTTTTTTATCTAGTGGCAGCAATAATCTTCCATTCATATGAGGCGGCAAATTACAAAAAGGGTTGAAATTCTATACCTGGTATTTTATCGCAACGCTCGAGACTCTCAGAGGCATAAATATGACGTGGGGAGGGGTGTTGTGTAACCACCACCCTCCTCATCTGTGATACGCATAGTCCACAGTCAATTATTATAGAACTGAATGTCTGTATCGGGCCCGACTTGGGCTGTTGGGGAGCAGGCATGACCAATTTGGCATAACAGTACAGTAGGCCTACCTGCTAACTGAATTAGAAATTGCGTCATGACAACTGCATATATATTTTATCTATTCACTAATAAAGAAGTGGTGGTTTTCTCTTAACTAAAATTTCTACTGACTAATATTGGAATTACATCATCAAAGCATGCCTTCGACGAAGGCATTTCTTGATGGTGCAGTTGCAATATTTGTCAGTCTGGACTTACGCCATCACAGTCGAGACAAATTATGTTTACATCTTAATCGGTCATCTTCGAAATGTCCGTATCTCATTCAGTGTGCAAATGCTTAATCTGGAGAGAATATTTCGAAAGCCATTGCACCGGCTGGGGTTCGAACGTTCGTCGAAAGAGTTCTGCAGCACTCGTCGCCTAGCAAAACGCTCTCAACCACGTAGACCTCACGGCTACCGTCAAGTTTCAAGATAATTATGCTAAAAGACCAGGCATGGTTGTAGTGAGTATAATAATAATAAACTTTAACTGTGGGTGAGAAACGTGACATGAGACAGGATGACCAGCTAGCGCCACACTTTCCATTCCAGATCTGCGGAGAAAAACTTTGTGTCTATTTTAATGCACAAAACTCGTATTTGTCACAATAAAGGTTTAATTTAAAAAAAAAAAAAAAAAACAACCTCTGAAAACCTTCAGCAAGATAAACCATTTACACCCCATCCTCCTTTCACGTTTTCTGTTGCGTGCTCTTTATAAGTTTATCAAGCTTGCAGTCGACCGACAAGTGTCAAACAGAAGTAATAAATAACGAGTAAATAATCATATCAATTCGTTAGCCGAGTGGAGAAACCTGTATGTGCTTTCTTTGGAAGACTGAGAGTTCGATCCCCACATTTTCGAAACTGTTTCACTTTTTTCCATGAGCAACATGTTTTATTTTCTTGTTGCAAATGTATTCACGGGATATAAATTGATAACTACATGTCGAAAGTCTTGTCACTTTTGCGAATTTTGGAAAGTGTAAAGTATAATTGTCTCAAACTGGAAGAGTTGTGTCTCCAATAAGAAGAATATTTTTCAACGTTTTAATTAGGTGGCTCTTGGCCTGGAGGGAAATCGTTTAGTTTCAAACCCAAAGATTACAGGATCAATTCCCGGCGGGTGCGTCATTGACAATGTCTGTTTGTTCTGAGTTATTTGTTTAATTTAAAATAAAAAAACAAATTTGATGAATGTCGTAATTGTCTTCCTCAAACATTGTAACCCATATATGTCTGAAAAATGATTAAAAAGATAAAAAAAAATGGCAAGTCCATTCACGCTTTCAAAAGAATATCTAATTGAATAAAAACACCCAAAGTATCCCCGTCTCTCCTTCATCCAAACAAATAACCCCAATTACTAATTTATATCATTTTTATCTTCAAAATCTCAAAGATTAACAACATTTCAATGAAGATTAAGAAAGTTTTACACTAAAATCGCCTAATTTGGCGTAGTCTACTTCAAAATAGGTATTAAAACAGCCTCGCTTTGAATTCATAATGTTCTCTACGTGACTGAAATAACCTTCAAATGACTTTCAAACGACCTTCAAATGACCGCTAAATCAAAAAATTTTGCTTGCCATTTTACAATTTGGCAATTTCGTTTTATAATGGACTCAACCGAGGGGTGTTAGGATACGAAGTTTCGTCTATTCTAGCTTTCGGGGATGTTCATTTGCTATGGACTCATCCGATAGGGAAGTTGTTACTGAAATAGACTCTTCCTCGAACACCCCTCGGTTGAGTCCATTATAAAACGAAATCGTCAAATTGTAAAATGGCAAGCAAAATTTTTTGATTTAGCGGTCATTTGAAGGTCTTTTGAAAGTCATTTGAAGGTTATTTCAGTCACGTAGAGGACATTATAAATTCAAAGCGAGGCTGTTTTAATACCTGTTTTGAAATGGAATGTTCCAAAGGGCGGTATCAATGGGAATCTTTGCCCAAACCATTAAACATATTTTAACATCAAATAATGAGAATTTATTAAACTTCAGTTGATATATACAGTAATTGAGCGATGTGGGTGGGGGAAATTCATATTTCAAGTCTATTCTGACACTTTTGGAGATGTGGAAGTATTCCTTAATCTTTTTCCCAAACATACTGTTTTTGTGAGTATTCTTGGATGAGAATATTCAGAAAGTTTTTGTTCCCCGAAAACGCTTGTCAAATTGGTAATTTTTTTATGCCTACCGTAGCGTTTTAGAAAGTATCAAAAGCCTACACCACAAATATCTGTTCCCTCCATTGTCGGCACCGGGAACTGAACCTTGATCGTCGTCTCTCGAAACAAACAATGTTACCACCAGACCAGAAGTCATGTGATAAATTGGCGATAAACATTCTACTTCTCGTATAACAAACGTCAGGCTCCTGTTCAGGTTTTAATATTGATACATTATACTATATTTTTCAAAAATTAATTGAAAAAGCTCAGTTTTCACGTCGATCGTGAGTCAGTTTCTCTCCAGTTAACCCATTTGCTCTAAGAAAATGTTGTGGATCAAACATTTTATTTTGACATTTCGGGTATTGAACTCGCGATTTTAAGAGTTGAAAATTCAACGCCTTTGACCACTGCCCTATGAACTCAACACAGTTTCACTGATGTTAATTAAACCTATTCAGGGTCTTTGTTGTGGATGCAGAAGACAAGGTCGACACGCTCTTGCAGCTCGACATGGTAAACTCTATGCAGGGGCGGCGTAAGAATTTTCAAAGTGGTGGGCTGGATCGGGAGAAGGATGGCCGTCGGTATGACGGGCCGATCATGGTTCGGCCCGCCGTAGGAAAATTTTAAATTCCAGAGTCCCAAAACTCCCATTTCCATGCATCTGAGCGGGTATTTTGAGAATTTTTTTTCACGAGATGTATTTGAAAGATTTCACACTTTGAGAACCGTTAAAAACGTCGGTAAAGCATACAGGTGAGGTCTGATAAATAGACCTCACCTGTATGCTTTACCAGACGTTTACAGCAATTATACTGTCTGTGGATTAACTTGTCTGGGGTGGATTTGGTACTTGTATGTCTGAAAGATAACGATCTACTTCATCTAATCGATTTTGTAACAGACTGTATACATTTTAGCATTTGCTGTCACTTACTGCAAAAAATGATCCGAAATCCATCGAAACTGAACCAGTTCGAGAGAAACATAGCTGGCGAAAATATGGGGAGGCTCTGGAATCTGGATCCGCCCCTTGTTTCATCGGTCATTGGTTGTGTTATAATATATGCATACAAAAAAAAACATGGCCTGGCAAAAAAGTGGCTGGGATGACACCCCCCCCCCCCCCCCCAGAACATCCCTCCGGTTCCGCCGCCCCTGCTATTTATTTATTTATTTATTTATTTATTCATTTATTGGAGTTTAATTAATGTCGGATAGTTTTTACGGATGGAGGAAGCTGGAGTGCTTAGAGAGAACCACCGATAACGGCGAGCAATCGTCAGACTCCCCAACGTACCAATTCCACACAAGCAGGGTTGGCATTGGTCGGAGATAGGTGCACCATCGTCGGCCAGTACACCTTAGGACACAGCGCCACCGTGCCCGCACGTGATTAAGTGCCTTGTCTGAAGACACAACGCAGTTACCTCCAACGGGGATCGAACCGTGGACCTCTCCGCTGGTTGTTGATTATCGAAACCACCTTTGAACTCTCGTTTCCTGGAATGGCGTCGCCTTTGTGTACACCTACAGCGAGATGGGTCAGTCCAATATCAATATACAGGGAGGATAAAATCATAGGCAAACTATCAGCTATTCCTGTCTTTGAAAAGAATTTCCGTCACACTGATGCCAAACAGAGTTGATATATATTTTATGGGAATGGCAGGAAGACAACCTTTGAGGCTATGCCATTCCCATGCCGTATACTAGTTTATGTTCTTATAATTTATAATGTTATGTTGTTGTTAACCCTTTACCTAACGTAACGGCCAAAGCCGTCCAGCGCTATTCTCAAAAATCGCTAATTAATTTTCATTATTTTTTTCATTTTTTTGTCTCAAAAACATAGGTTATGACCCCTCGTTGGAACGGGCTCATAACCTATGTTTTTGAGACAAAAAATGAAAAAAAAAAAATAGTTATTCAAGAATTATTTGTGCAAGTGTCGTCTGCTTTTCAGGTTAGGTAAAGGGTTAAAGGACTGGTATACTGCAGAATAAAGATAGATAGATATATCTATCTATCTTTCTATCTATCTAAAATAATAACCGCAGTCTGGTCTGGCTGCAGACTGCAGCTATTATTTTATCTTCAATGTCCTGTATACAGACCTCTTTTTATAAGACAAAATGGAACGAAATTATGCCTTTTACCGAAAAACTGGCCTTACGGGTTCAAAGGGCTAGGGCGTAGCTAGGATTTCCTCTTGATGGAGGGGGCATAGTTTCTCTTTGTTTTGGGGGGGGGGGGCAGATAGATATGTGCCACAGGCATATCCAAAGGCCGTAGGCCTAAGGTGGGGCGGCTATGGCCTCCCATTGGTAGGAGCTCGGAGAGGGGGCTCCGCCGAACTCTCGTCAATGGGAAGGCCATACCCACCCCATCTCAGGTCTATGGTATTCCTCCCATTGGTTGGGGGTGGGGGTTCCTCCGAGAAAATTTTGAAAACTCAGTGCCCAGAGAGTGAATCTGGGGGCCCTTTAGTGCTTTAATTTTCCAATTTTGAGGGCGGGGGCCACTGTAATTTTTAGGGGTACGGCCCCTCTAATTCACCCCCCCCCCCCCCCCGCGGTAAGCTCTTGTCAAAGGGTTAAAATAACACCGTCGTTACACCTTTTAATTTTAAATATCGGCTAAACTAACAATCTTCATTCATCACACCTGCCAAATTCTTTTCAAATTGTTGAAGATGAACAATGTTCTGGTTAAAAACGTCGATTTGATATAATAAATAATAATAATAATAATAATAATAATAATAATAATACTTTGGCCTACCTCTGATTTGTGGCGGTTCTCGGGTGAGAGGCTTTGGTTAACCCTGTGCTCCTAAATGCCTCCCTATCCCCACACTTCTTCTCTCCTCAAAAAACTGGGAAACGAACTCCTTGATGACTCTTCGTGCCCCAGTCTCCACAATCTCTCCAATAAGCATACTAGCCCCTCCTTTGTGTCACCCACTAACCATGCACATATTCCCCATTCTCCCAATCCACTTCCCCTTTATACACCCAATGAATCTTATTCTGTTGAACTGATATTTTCAACATTCTAATGGAAAATGTTCCATGGTCTCCACTATTTCTAAACCATTTTGGCACTTCTTTTCACTGTTCTTCTTACAAAGTTTTTCTCTAAGGTCCAGTGACCGCAAGGAGGTCGCGTATGTGTGTGTGGGGGGGGGGGGGGGGGGGGTAGCAAGTGCCGACAATCACGGAGTTTATTTCACTCTAAAAACATTCTAAATGGGAACGCTCCCGTTTTAAAAGGGTCTCTGTTTTTTAAGCTTAAAAGTGTGTTGAAATACGACCAAAAAGCTGTCCACCTCCTCTCCCCCTAGTGAAAGAGACCCCGGTTAGAATTGCGCGTCGAACTAGAGTGATTTTCCTGCTGAGACACATTTGGGACGTTTTACAGACAAATGACAACTATCCGGTCTGGGGTGTGTCCCCGTTGGAAGACACAGATAAACAAGCAGATGCGAGTGTGTGTGAGTGTAGGTTTGATTGTGCGTGTGTGTGTGTGTGTGTTCAATCCCTATTTCAGCATTGTATTGCAATAGGGGTTTAAATGCCAAATGTGTTCGAAGCACTAAAACAAGACATGTGTCGCAATGGCGGTTGAATCAAGCCGGATACACACTGCATGCCTAACACCCGACGACATACGACGCTCAACAGTGTGATAATGGCCTAAAAAATACGAGCACGTTGTAAGTAAACGAAATGAACACACCACATATACATATTTTGTAATAACCATACCGTCACAAATCTAACATGTCTCGATTTTTCTGTCGGATCTTCGGTAATGCACTTAGGTCAACCAATAATTTTGCTCGAATCATCACGTGTCAGAAATATATTCGCAGAAAAGCAGTCTTATAATGTCGTGTCGGCGGCGTTGCATGACTTTGTGTTCAAGCGAGTGTCCGTTTTGTGTGTCGCAGTCGTTCCGGTGATTTGTTGTGTGTCGTATGTCGTCAGTCGTTACGTATGCAGTGTGTCTCCGGCTTTACCAGTGTGCATCATCAACTAATGCAATACATTCCAAAACGACCGAAATTCTCGCCCTCTGATTGGACGAGAGCTCGTGTTGTTGTTTTTTTCTTCTATGTTTACGGTTCCAGTGCGGTAGTAAATGTTTGCGTTTGGTGTCACAACATGAAATATTTCAAATGACGTTGCCTGTTCCATAATCATATCATCGACGCAATCATTTGCAAACCGTTTCATTATTCTTGATAAAGCTGCATACACATACGTGCGTTTGCGATGGTTGCGTTGCGGTGGTGCGCTGCGGTAACCAGGTCACACATGTACGGCTCATCTGTGTTCGTGTTTGACTTAACGTCTAGATTGGAGCAGTTTTTCATGATGGATGTCAACGATGAGGATGATCTTTTAGTGCTCCTGATAGCCATTCACTATAGGAGGCAAAGAAAGAGGAGGAAAGACCGCCGTTTCTGGATCCACTCCCATCAATAGAATGAGGACAACGAGAGGGGTGTTCTATGGTCTTGTGCCCCAATTGTACGAGGACGAAGAGAAATTTGTCTCCTATTTTCGACTGACTCCGTCATAAAGTGATGGATACCCCGACGGCAAAGATCTGAAGGCACCGTTTCACTGGACAGAAAGCCGAAACTATGTGTGTGTGTATGTGTGTGTATGTGTGATGGCCAATGCATCACTATATTTAATTTCGGTCCTGCAAAACGCACCGGTGAAATGAACGCTTAGCATTGCCGCCCCGGATGATGAACCGCAAGTATGTGTCTGCAGCTTAAGACGATAAGATAACATGCAGTAGACGATGTTTCGAATGACGTATTGTTTAAATTACAAATCCGTTTACGTTTGGCACTAAAGTTTGGGTAATCTCATCCGTTGTTTGATTTATTGATTATTTGTCCAATGATGTCGTAGGGTACACGAGACTTATCTTTAATATACTTATGTTGATGTGGGGTTTGGGCTAAGGGCGGGGTTTTACTGGAACATGTGCGTTCTTGATAAGATAAGATTTATTAAGCAAATACACCAAGACAACGGCAGATTGATGTGTACATACAAAATCAACATAAATAGAAACATAAAACAATACTAATTCCAAATGACAAAGCTAACTTATTTACCAAGGCTTATAAAGATTGTAATATAATATTATTATTAATGTCTCCTCTTGGTGTCCGATTGACAAAACGTGTTCTCGTTGTTTTAAGAATTGCTGGATCATATTACAAATGATACCACACAGCTGTGGCACACTGTTTCTCATCAGGAATATGAATCTCTCGGATGTGTCCATCTCAACAAACTCTTGGTATTCACGTTCACATTTGTGAATATGTGCGTTCTCTGAGAGATGCATATTTACTGCACTCCATAACGAAGTCTCATTCTGTTTCCTCTGCACCTGAGCCGCACACCGCTCGTGATCGTCCGCTTAAGGCCCTGTCACACCGGCCGGCGATAGCAAAGCAACCATTGCGATTTTAAAAGTACTCAATTTTTAAAGAAATCGCATTAGATTCGCACAGAAGTAGGTAAAATCGCAACACCGGGAAAATTTTCAATCATGACGTCAAGCCATAGCTCATTGCACACCGACAAGTGCGAGTTAACTGAGATTGTAGGGCGATATCACTGAGACACTACTGAGACATCAACAAGACTTCACTGCGATTGTACTGCGATAGCAACTCGACCTTACTGCGATCTACTGCGACCAATGAGATTGTACTGCGATAGAAAACCGACCATTGCGAGTTCACTGCGATTTCACTGCGATAGCAAAGCGACCAATGAGAGTCTACTGCGATTCTACCGCGATAACACTGCGAATCCTACTTGGTGGGCGTCATCTTCCCTGTCAAGAGCTTCTTTCTGGAGATGTGGAAACTTGATCCGCATGAGGTTGTGAAGGCACACACAGGCATTGGTAATCAGTCTACAGGTGATTGGATCTTGTTGCATGGTGGTAAGCAGTATCCCCCAACGTTGGACCATAATACCAAAGGCATTCTCGGACACTCTCCTCCCTCTAGATAAACGGTAATTGAAGATTCGGTGCTTCGGTTCCATTCCCCGAAAGCTGTAAGGCTTCATGAGGTATGTCCTCATCGCAAAGATGTCATCGCCCAGGATAAAGTATGGCATTTTCTCATCATCACCTGGCAGGCAATCAGGTTCTGGCACCCCAATGTTCTTTTTAATGAGACAGTCTCGCAGTTTTGTGGCATTGAATATTTGTGAGTCGGACTGGTGAACAAATCCCCCGACGTCGACCCAAAGGAACTTGTAGTCAGCATCGACTAGTGCCATCAGTACTATGGAACAAAACCCCTTGTAGTTGAAGTACAGACTACCACTACTTCTTGGCTTTCGAATAGCTATATGTTTGCCATCCAAAGCACCAATGGCATGTGGCACATTCCATCTCTTGGCAAATAGATCAGAGATGGCCTGCCATTCTTGTGTGGTTGTTGGGCACTGTATCACTTCATCTTTGTACTCCTCAACAATGGCATCACACACTTCTCTGACAATAATGGATATGCTGTTATGTGGCACCCGGTAGTTAAACTTCATGCTGGTGTACCTCTCGCCAGTTGCAAGATGTCTGAGTGTTACAGCAACTTTCAAGCCAGGTGGTATAGCTTTCCTGTAGTTGGTGTCTTTCTTGGTGATACGAGCAGCGAGACGGTGCATAGCTCGTCAAACATCTCTGGTGACACCCTCAGATAGTTTATAAATGAGGCCGGATCTTCTCTCCTCAATTCAGGCATGAGACAATCAAAATGGCCATAGGATAGTCGCCTGGGGATATCAAGCCAGTTACGGACCCAGCAGCGTCTTGGTCTTGGTTTTCTTCTCTCCTGCCTCTCAAGTATCACCTTCTTTATCAAGTCATTGCCATTCACCACATCAACTTGTAGATGAAGAATTTGTTGAAGAATAAGTAATTTACGCTTGTGTGCATCATGAAGAGAGATAGCCATGTTGCCTGACCAACAATTAACTCAAGAATGATGAAATGTAGAAGATGAACAGCATTTTCTACTTTGGGCATGATGGGATAGGTCAAGTGGTGATAAAGTCGCAGTAAAATCGGTGTTGTGTTACTATGTTTGCAGTACTATCTGAGTAAAATCTCAGTAGATTCGCCATTGTCTCAGTGCCATCGCATTTATTGCTTTAAACTCGCACTCTATCGCAGTGAATTCTCACTGGCTTCTCGCAGTGGTCGGAGTATTGTCTCAGTAGAATCGCATTATAATCTCAGTACTATCGTAGTAGTGTCGCCCTGGACTCTCCCCAGATAGTACTGCGACCAGAGAGACAACACTGCGATTGTACTGCAATAGCAACACAACTTCACTGAGATAAAGGCGACAACACTGCGAATACACCCCGAATACACTTCGATCTGACTGAATTTTTTCACTCGCAATCATTTCTTGCGACAAGTTACTGCATGCAGTAACTTGTCGCAGTAGGGGACTGCGATAAGATGGACAGGTGAGAGTCTAAACCGACCACTGCGAGGCATTGCGATAAAGAATGCGAATACTGCGACCCAGGTGCGACTTTCTTTGCGATTTTCCCAAAATTTTAATCGCAATGCTATCGCATTCCCGGTCTGACAGCACTTTTACAGGGATGGGTGATTACATATGCGATTATTGCGATGAATTGGCGGTAACCTGGTCTGAGGTTGGCGGATCGGAGCTAATGTTCAACCTCGACGCTTCGCGTTGTGGTTGAACATATGCTCCGAGCCGCAAACCTCAGACCACGTTATCGTCATCAGAATAACTTATAATATTTAGTGCAATAACATTATATAAGATGCCTTCTGGGAAGAGTCTCTAAACAAAAATGGAAATGTAACTTGACTAACCAGTAGCAAAGTTTTAATTGAAATGCCGTCGTCATGTATGAGCCTTCTGATGGAGGAAGGGAGGGGGGGGGGGGTGGCGGGTCCAGTGGCAAGCTGCCTCTCTTCAATAAATTTCTTCTGTATAAAACTGGAAAATGTACCGCAGACAGGAGATGAAACTTTTGCAAAACTGTATTCAGCTGAAATGCCAATGGCCAAGCCTGAAAATAGTCAGTCTGACATTTGCAGAATGAGGTCCCCAGAGGGTGAATTTGATGATGCTATCCCATACAGTTGTCCAGTTTCTCCTCTGGGTCCCTCTTTCTGTTTAGTTTTGAGACCCTGATTCAGATTGAGGTTGACCCTCTGGAGATCTCATTTTGCAGATGACAGTCTGTTTAGTTTCTGGCTTGCCAATGGCACAAATGTGGTTAGCGCGGGATGAGGCGCCGGGTAGGATCCTTACTCATAAACAATTGATTTTATATGAACTTGAAATGTAAAACACTTAGAAAGCTGAAAAGTTGTCAGAATTCAGAATGAACATTCTGATAAACGGAGGTATTCGCTGTTCGGCCCCCGCAAATGAAAAAAATGTCTCCAAATAAAACTAAAATGTATCTTGGTTTGCAAGTTAACTCTCAGAAGCCGTGAGCCGAGTTTTCTTGCCTTTGATGTAATACGGCAGGTAATTTGGCTATGACGGTTCGGCTATCTTTGGGCTGGGGGAGAATTAAACAGTGAGCAGGTGGTTCTAGTCAAGTGTCGTCTGCCTGAATAGGCCTGAATAGGCAGACGACACTTGACTACAAGCACATGCTTTACTGTAAATTACGGCATGTCATGTTCAATAAATTCATTCTAATTCCCTGGCTTCTAAGAGTTAAACACATGCAAAGTCGAAGTCAGCTGAAATGCCGAGTGCATCATAATTTTGATGGGGGTGGTGGTGGAGTGGGGTGGGGTAGGGTAGGGTAGGGTCAACGGGGCTTGTCGGTCCATTTACAAGCTCCATCTCACAAATAAGCTATCTGTCCACAAATTGGAAATGTTTCTTGGGTAGATGGGTAAACACTTGCAAAAGTTCTTTTGAACTAAAATGTCAACAGCACGAACATTCTGAATGAAGGGGCGGAGATGGCTGGTCGAGTGGCATCCTTTCTCCCCAAAATAATTTGTTTTTAAATTAATTGAAATGCCGATATCACCAAAATTCAGATGGAGGAAGAGGGTTGGTCGGTCGGGTGATTGTCCCCTGTCCAATCGCGTTTCACGTGAACAAATTGTCTCCGTATATAAAACAGGAAATAACTTTAGACAAAAGCAAATTTAACTAAAATACAGTCAAAACAACACGACCAATCTGAAGGGGAAAGGTTGTGTGGTTCGGTAACATGCCCTTCCCCATATTTGAATTGCACCTATTCTGTAGACGAAGCCCACACACCTTAACGTCGTGAGCAGAAACAACGAGGTTGATGAATTTTCAACATTTGAATCTAAAATGACTGGTATGTTTAGACCGCTTATACAATAACGTGTTTTGTACTTGAGGATTTAACAAACTTGTGTAGAACTTATATGGTCAGGCAATTGCATTGGCGAATTAAATGTTAAAAACGCCAATGAAAGGAAAGTGAATAAAAAAATAAAAATGAAAAAAAAACACATTGTCTTGTGCCATTTCAAAATAACTACACTTTCGACACAATGACTCGCCAGTTATGCGCTATGTTTTATGGTAACTCAACTCTGTTCCTTGATGCAAGACAAATTGTGCTGGAAAGATCAGTTTCATAACTTTTCGGAGTCTTTACCTGAAATCTATCTTGGCTACATTCTGGAATTACGTGACATAGTTTCTCATTCCGAAGAACATCTGCACCCTTCCCCTCTGTCGCAACCTCCATGTAAGAAAAAAACTTTTCATCAGCCTTGATACTCAAAGTGCAAATAAAGCTCTCTGCACATGTCAATGCCCATATTCTGGGGAATACACCTACCGATTTTTATTTACCACGCTGTCCAGCCGGGGGGGGGGGGGGGGTGCACTGAAAAGCTTAATAGAAATTATCTCCAACATTCGGACATCGATCACTATATATACAGTCAAATTTAGTATAAAAACGGGTTTTGTTCATCTCCCATATCCTAAGTGTAATTTAGTTGCGTCCACCGGCGTAGGAATACTTTTATCGAGACGACACGTGGCCGCACTTGGATTGGTGTAGCTGTAACCAGTTTATTTGTATTTTCAACAACGCAGATTTAGCCTTTACCCAAATGTAATGATAAAAGCCGACGAGCGCTATTTATAAAAATTGCCATAAAAATTTCATTATTTCTTCATTTCTTGCCTCAGAAACATAGTTTAACTCTTTACCTAACGTAACGGTCAAAACAAGGCAGCATTTTTTACAAACGTCACCATTCAATTTTCATCATTGTTTTTCATTTTCCCCCCAAAACATAGCTTATGATCCCTCAATGGAACGAGCTCGTACAGCTCGTTGAAATGAGGGGACATAAGCTATGTTTTTGACGCAAAAATGAAAAAAAAAATGTTATTCAGGATTTTTTTGTTGTTAGTGTTATCTGCCTTTTGTGTTAGTAAAGGGTCAATATCCCTCACTTGGACGAGCTCATTCCAACGAGATGTCATAAGCTATGTCTTTGAGACAACAAATGAAAATATTTAGCTATTCAAGGCGTTTTTTTTAAAGTGGCACTTGTTATTTATGAAAGATGAAGGGTTAGAAAGAACAAGACATCAGTTTTCTTTCTATAATTACCTATAATAATTGTCACATGCTAGTTAGCATCATTTTCTTTTATAAGAGCTACAAACTTCATTACTGCGGATTATTATTTTTAGCTCAACTTTGGCGAAGCCAAATTTGAGCTTATGCCATGGCCCGTCGTCCGTCTGTCCGTCTGTCCGTCAACAATTGGATACGGCTCGGGCTAGAGGCCGTATTTATGAACCGATCTTTACGAAACTTCTTGGGTACCTTTGTTATAACCGTGGGACGAGAACGAGTGTTTTGGGGTTTGGTCCGAAATTCAAGATGGCTGCCAGCCGCCATTTTGTACCGACGATGCAGAAATCTGTTTTTTGTACAGATCTTCCATATGAAAGCTATGATTTGAATAATTTTTTGTATGAATGTTTAGTACCATGGGATACATCACATATAATACGGGTTTTTTTCTCGTGCGTAAATTATGCAAATTAGACTAACTTTGGTGTTTTTTGGTGTTACTTTCAGCACTGTAAGTGCAAATGCCAATACGGCTCGGGCTAGAGGCCGTATTTATGAACCGATCTTTACGAAATTCCTTGGGTACCTTTGGAATCACCGTGGGACGAGAACGAGTGTTTTTGGGTCCGGTCCGAAATTCAAGATGGCCGATGGCAGCCATTTTGTACAAAATTTGGTGCAATCAGATTTTTCACAGAACTTCCATATGAAAGCGCTGATTTGAATAATTTTGTGTGTGAATGTTTAGTACCATGGGATACATCACATATAATACAGGTTTTTTTTTCTCGTGCAGAAATTATGCAAATTAGATGAACTTTGATTTTTTCAGTGCTACTTACACACAGTAGGTACACATGTCAATACGGCTCGGGCTAGAGTCTGTATTTATGAACCGATCTTCACGAAACGTCTTGGGTACCTTTGTTATCACCTTGGGACGAGAACGAGTGTTTCTGGGTGCGGTCCAAAATTCAAGATGGCTGCCAGTGGCCATTTTGTACCGAAATTAGGTCTAATCAGTTTTTTGTACAGAACTTCTATATACGGCTCAGGCTAGAGGCCGTATTTATGAACCGATCTTTACGAAACTTCTTGGGTTTTGTTATCACCGTGGGATGAGAACGAGTGTTTTTGGGTGTGGTCCAAAATTCAAGATGGCCACCAGCAGCCATTTTGCACCAAAATTAGTGCAATCAGTCTTTTGTGCAGAACTTCTGTATGAAAGTTCTGATTTGAATATATTTTTGTATGAATGTTTAGTAACATGGAATACATCACATATAGTACGGGGTTTTTTTTCTCGTGCAGAAATTATGCAAATTAGATGAACTTTGATTTATTCAGTGCTACTTATACACTGTAAGTGCACATGTCAATACGGCTCGGGCTAGAGGCTGTATTTATGAACCGATCTTCACAAAACTTCTTGGGTACCTTTGTTATCTCCTTGGGACGAGAACGAGTGTTTCTGGGTGCAGTCCAGAATTCAAGATGGCTGCCAGTGGCCATTTTGTACCGAAATTAGGTCCAATCAGTTTTTTGTCACAACTTCTACACAGGTCATATTTGTGAACTGATCTTCACGAAACTTCTTGGGTACCTTTGTTTTCACCTTGGGACAGGAATGAGTGTGTTTTGGGGTGCCTTTGTTATCACTGTGCTATGAAAACAAATATTTTGGGATTCAGTCAGACCCACTCTGGGACTCAAAGTTTTCTTTTCTAGTTTAGCATCTGACTGTCACCCACCTTTACAATACTTTACCTATACATTTGTTACAGGTAACGGTCAGTATTTATGTACAGACCGTTACAATAATTTATATGTACCTTTGTTATCAGGTCATTACCTAGATGTTTGTCATTGCTGAGTCACATACTATACATGTACATGTCTTTGTCTTGACAAGTTGAGCTACAGTGTCATTGACACTTTCATTTTTTTTTTAGGCTTTTCCCTCTTGAAAAGACTATTGTTTTTCTACGGATTATTATTATTATTTTTTTTTTTGGGGGGGGGGGGGGGGTCCACACATTTTGTCCGTACGATTCAGAAGCCATTTTCGAACCGATTTTCACAAAATTTTGCAGAGGGGCACAAAATCTAAAAATGTACCAAAGCGGAATTTTTCGATTTAACCATTATTTCGTCAGAATTGGCAAAAAACTGCCAAAATTGGGGTTTATCGGCACTTTCTCGAAACACGTCTTGTAGATTTTTTTTAAACATTCATCATTGCTAGAACTGCCTGTGACACGACCATTGATACACATGACATATTAGGCGATGCACATGGTAACCCTCCACAGGCTGCCAAACATCGAAATTTTGATGGAATGGGCTGTTTTCGGGCCCCCACAGCACCCAAACGATACACGATAGATACACATAACTTCTTTTATTGGAAGTGGACTTCACCGAGGATCATTTTTGTAAGTAATAAGGGTGTTCAGAAAACCAAGTGTTAACCCGTTTTGGGCTGGTTAAACAGCTATACCCCTAAAAAGCTCAAAACTTAATGTTTTCCGTGGATTTCTCTAGACGAGTCTTGTAGATTTTCAGGAAATATTTGTCACTCCCAGGTCTTGGTGTGACATTACAAGTTGCATGGACAAAATATTCCGGTCAGCATTAGTTAACCCTCCCCGAGCTGCTAAACGTAAAAATTGTGATAAAATGGGCTGTTTTTGGACACCAACAGCACCGAAACGGTATACCACAGAGAAAGTGGCCTTCATTTATCGGACGCAAAATTGATCGGAAAATAGTTTTGAAAGTGGTAAGGGTATTCAAATTTCGACGTCTTAACCCATTTTGGGCTGGTTAAAGAGAGATAACCATTAAAATCTTAAAATACCCGTTTTCTGTGGATTTCTCTAAAAAAAACATCTTGTAGGTTTTCAAGAAAAAATCGGCTATTCGCAGGTCTTGGTGTGACATTACAAGCTGCATGGACAAAATATTCCAGTCAGCATTAGTTAACCCTCCCAGGGCTCCTCAACGTAAAATTTGTGATAAAATGGGCTGTTTTTGGACACCAACAGCACCCAATGGGTACACCACAAAGAAAAGCGCCTCCTTTTATCGAGTGTACAATTTTTGTAAGTAGTAAGGGTATTCAAAAGTCGAAGTCTTAACCCATTTTGGGTAGGCTAAGAGAGATATCCCTTAAAAGCTTTAAATTTCCAATTTCTGTGAATTTCCCAAACAGTAACTTGTAGGGTTTCAAGAAAAATTGACTATTCGTAGGTCTTTATGTGACATTACCAGTTGCAGGGACAAAATACTCCAGTGAGCGTTTATTAACCATCTACAAGCTGCCAGGCATCGTAATTTTGTTGACATGGGCTGTTTTCGGACACGCACAGCACCCAATGTATACACGAGAGATAAACATAATCACCTTTGTTGGAAGTGGAATTCACAGAGGACCATTTTTGTAAGTAATAAGGGTATTCAAAAAACCAAGCGTTAACCCCTGTTGGGGAGGTTAACAGGGATACCCATCGAAAGGTTAAAAATCATTTTCCCTGGATTTCTTTACAAACATCTTGTAGGGCTTTCAAGAGAAAATAGCCGTTGATAGGTCTTGGTATCACATTACCAGTTGCATGAATAAATTATTCTGCTAGTTATTTGTTAACCCTCCATGGGCTGCTAAATGTCAAAAGTTTTGAAGAAATAGTCTGTTTTTGGACACTAACAACATCAAATGGAAATGCCACAGAGAAACGTAACTTCTTTTACTAGACAAAACTGATAGAGAAACATTTTTGTAAGTAGTAAGGATAGTCAAAAATCGAGGTCTTAACCCATTGTCGACTGGTTAAGGTGATATACCCCTCAAAAGCTTAAAATTCCCGTTTTTTGTGGATTTCTCCAAAAAATCTAGCAAGTTTTCAAGAAAAATTGACCATTTGCAGGTCTTTGAGTGACATTACAAGTTGCATGGACAAAATATTCCGGTAAACAATTATTAACCCTCCTGAGCCTGCAAAGTATAGACATTTTGAGAAAATGGGCTGTTTTGGGGCACCCATAACACACAACGTGTACCTGCGTGATAAACATAACCTTCCTCGTTGGAAGTGAATTCACCGAGGATCATTTTTGTAAGTAATGAAGGTATTCACAAAACCAAGCATTAATCCGTTTAGGGCTGCTTACAGAGCGATACCCCCCAAAAGGTTAAAAATTCATATTTTCCGAGGATTTCTCTAAAAGCCTCTCGTAGGTTTTCAAGACAAATATTGGCCATTCTCATTTGAGACTACTATACTCACCTTGTATGAACTCAAAAGTAAGTGTATATTTATTTATTATCAAGAATAACCGCCCATAAGTTCCACTCTCACTGTGTCCCGCTTCATCGGTCAATTCCACGGTGTCCCACGCCAGCGGTCGATTTATCCAAAATAAATTACCAAGGTTACCACCTCCTCCCTGCCTCTTTCTCCAACCAAACACGCATTGAAAGGTACGCCTCACCTCGTATTCCACACTGCTTTGCATGATATCATTTATTATTTATTTATTGGTGTTTAAGGGCATATACTTATGCACAATGGCTAATCATGACCGTGACAGTTCTACGGGTGGAGGAAGCCGCAGTACCTGGAGAGAACCACCGAGCAACAACAATATCGTAACTCCGAACTGCTGCACAGGCAGGGTTAGATTGGTTGAAGACATGCGTACCGTCGACGTGCAGTGCGCCTTAGTACATGTCGGCATCGTGCCCCCATATTTGATGAAATAGGCCGGTTTCAGGCCCCCACTGCACCCAAACAATACACGAGAGATAAACATAACTTCCTTTATTGGGAGTGGAATTCACCGAGGATCATTTTTGTCGGTAATAAGGGTGTTCAAAAACCAAGCGTTAACCCGTTTTTGATTGGTTAAACAGCAATGCCCCCATAAAGCTCAAAAATTCGTATTTTCCGTGGATTTCTCTAAACGAGTCTTGTAGATTTTCAAGAAAAATTTGCCACTCTCAGGCCTTGGTGTGGAAATAGAATTTGCATGGACAAAATACAGCGGTGAGCATTTGTTAACCCTCCACGGGCTGCTAAAAGTCAAAATTGTGATAAAATGGGTTGTTTTTGAACGCCAACAGCACCCACTTGGTGTACCACCGAGAAAGGTTCCTTCTTTTATCGGACGCAAAATCGATGGGGAAACATTTTTGATAGTGGTAGGGGTATTCAAAAGTCGAAGTCTTAACCCATTTTGGGCTGGTTAAAGAGAGATACCCCTTAAGAGGCCGTATTTATGAACCGATCTTTACGAAACTTCTTGAGTACCTTTGGAATCACCGTGGGACGAGAACGAGTGTTTTTGGGTCCGGTCCGAAATTCAAGATGGCCGATGGCAGCCATTTCGTACAAAATTAGGTGCAATCAGATTTTTGCACAGAACTTCCATATGAAAGCGCTGATTTGAATAATTTTTTGTGTGAATGTTTAGTACCATGGGATACATCACATATAATACGGGTTTTCTTCTCGAGCAGAAATTATGCAAATTAGATGAACTTTGATATTTCAGTGCGACTTACAAACATTAAGTACACATGTCAATACGGCTCAGACTTGAGTCTGTATTTATGAACTGATCTTCACGAAATGTCTTGGATACCTTTGTTATCACCTTGGGACGAGAACGAGTGTTTCTGGGTGCGGTCTAAAATTCAAGATGGCTGCCAGTGGCCATTTTGTACCGAAATTAGGTCTAATCAGTTTTTTTGTACACAACTTCTATACAGCTCAGACTAGAGGCCATATTTATGAACCAATCTTTACGAACCTTGTTGGGTACCTTTGTTATCACCGTGGGATGAGAGCGAGTGTGTTTGGGTGTGGTCCGAAATTCAAGATGGCCACCAGCAGCCATTTTGCACCAAAATTAGTGCAATCAGTCTTTTGTACAGAACTTCTGTATGAAAGTTCTGATTTGAATAAATTTTTGTATGAATGTTTAGTAACATGGAATACATCACATATTCTAAGGGGTTTTTTTCGTGCAGAAATTATGCAAATTAGATGAACTTTGACTCATTCAGTGCTACTTGCACAATGTGAGCACACATGTCAATACGGCTCAGGGTAGAGGCTGTATTTATGAACCGATCTTCACAAAACTTCTTGGGTACCTTTGTTATCACCTTGGGACGAGAATGAGTGTTTCTGGGTACGGTCCAAAATTCAAGATGGCTGCCAGTGGCCATTTTGTACCAAAATTAGGTCCAATCAGTTTTTTGTCACAAGTTCTATACAGCTCGTATTTATGAATTGATCTTCACAAAACTTCTTGGGTACCTTTGTTTTCACTTTGGGACAGGAACGAGTGTGTTTTGGGGTGCCTTTGTTATCACTGTGCTATGAGAACAAATATTTTGGGGTTCAGTCAGACCCACTCTGGGACTCAAAGTTTTCTTTTCTAGTTTAGCATCTGGCTGTCACCCACCTTTACAATACTTTACCTATACATTTGTTACAGGCAACGGTCAGTATTTATGTACAGATCATTACAATACTTTATATGTACCTTTGTTATCAGGTCATTACCTAGATGTTTGTCATTGCTGTGTCACATACTATACATGTGCATGTCTTTGTCTTCACAAGTTGAGCTACAGTGTCATTGACACTTTCATTTTTTTATCAAACTGAGTCATTTGAGACTTCTATACTCACCTTTATCATGACATCAATGAAGGAACTTCAGTGAGACTGTCAAAAGCAATTCAGCATACACTGTGGGGTCATGACAAATCATGGAATCTCATCGGGAAAAGCCATGATTCTCCAGAATCATAAAGTCTAGTTTAAAATTGAAAGTGTGAAGATCATAAGCTACACATTTTGGAGTGTCGATTATGACCTTGTAGGCCTTCAACATTACAACCGCTATCACTTAATTTGTTTTTATTGAACACTCTTCAATTAGGCTTTTCCCTCTGGAAAAGACTATTGTTTTTCTACGGATTATTATTTTTTTAGGCTTTTCCCTCTGGAAAAGACTATTGTTTTTCTACGGATTATTATTTTTTGGTTTTTTTTTTTTTTTTTTTTTTTTTCCCCACACATTTTGTCCGTACGATTCAGAAGCCATTTTCGAACCGATTTTCACGAAATTTTGCACACGCATAGAGGGGCACAAAATCTAAAAATGTACTGCAGCGGAATTTTCGATTTAACCCTTATTTCGTCAGAATTGGCAAAAAACTGCCAAAATTGGGGTTTATCGGCACTTTCTCGAATCACGTCTTGTAGATTTTTTTATACATTCGTCATTGCTAGACCTGTCCGTGACACGCCCTTTGATACACACGACATATCAGGCGATGCATATGGTAACCCTCCACAGGCTGCCAAAAATCAAAATTTTGATGAAATAGGCCGGTTTCAGGCCCCCACTGCACCCACACAATACACGAGAGATAAACAGAATTTCCTTTATTGGGAGTGGAATTCACCTAGGATCATTTTGTCAGTAATAAGGGTGTTCAAAAAACCAAGCGTTAACCCGTTTTGGGCTGGTTAAACAGCAATACCCCAAAAAAGCTCAAAAATTAGTATTTTTCATGGATTTCTCTAAACGAGTCTTGTAGATTTTGAAGAAAAATTTGTCACTCCCAGGCCTTGGTGTGACAATAGAAGTTGCATGGACAAAATACTGCGGTGAGAATTTGTTAACCCTCCACGGGCTGCTAAAAGTCAAAATTGTGATAAAATGGGCTGTTTTTGGACGCCAACAGCACCCACTTGGTGTACCACCGAGAAAGGTTCCTTCTTTTATCGGACGCAAAATTGATGGGGAAACATTTTTGATAGGGGTAAGGGTATTCAAAAGTCGAAGTCTTAACCCATTTTGGACTGGTTAAAGAGAGATACCCCTTAAAAGCTTAAAATTCCCATTTTCTGTGGATTTCTCTAAAAGCAACTTGTAGGTTTTCAGGAAAAATTAACTATTCGCAGGTCTTTATGTGACATTTCAAGTTGCATGGACAAAATATTCCGGTGAGCATTTATTAACCCTCTACAGGCTGCTAAGCATCGTAATTTTGTTGAAATAGGCTGTTTTCAGATGCGCACAGCACCCAATGCATAAAACTACCACCCAGTCACGGAATCGGCCACTTTATTTAAGCATATTCAAACTGAAATAAATGAAGAAAAAAAACTAACAGGATGACACCCGTCTAGATTCATACATTTTTTCACTACATTGAGGCTTACGTGGAAGATGGGACAGATATCGAACACAATCCCCGGGGACCGAATGCATCCGGTGAATAGGTAAATGTTTGTAGATTTTTTTAATTTCCCTTGGTGTAAGCTGCTAAAGTGGTGCTGTAGGATCATTCATGGGAATTTCCCCCTCAGATATAAGTTGGATTTTAGTATTCGATTACCGAAGGAATAATGTTTTTGGAGGTGTGTGGGGGGGGGGGGGGGGGGGGGGGGCGAAGATGCAGTTGGAAAATGTTTTAAATTTCACTATATATATATTTCTCTAATTCTATGCTTTTTGCAGGCAAAATAAGGTAGAAGTAAGGTCGGTAATGATACAAAGTACCTTGATGTGCTGATTTGACTGTTCTAATACAGAATAGTGCGGCACAATAACGTGTGCTGAGACGTACCGCACGCCGAGGCGCACATGTGTTCAACCAATCTAACCCCGCCTGTGCTGTATAGTGCGTGGTACTGCTATGTGGTGAGTAGTATGTCTCGCACGTTTCAGGGGTTAGTTGGATGATCTCATGTGACGTCATAGTCACGTGACCTAGTGCCGCCATGTTGTGTTGTCATGGTAACCCGCGTGAGCGGCCATGTTATGACGTCATCCCAATAGTGATGTGGTGTTAGTGCGCATGCGCAGCGCGTGTTGTTAGGGTGATACGCGTTTCCGTCGTCCATTTTGTATACTGGAGGTCGCCATCTTGGTTTCTATGGTAGCACGTGGTTGCTATGTGACCCAATTTTTCTGCAATAGGACGGGGTACGTTCGGAGGGTATGTTCGATTGTAGAAGAGTAAATCTAATTACCACAAACAACCCGACAATCCTTCCAAATCACCAAAATCCAACTTTTACTATTTCGAATTCTTTCAGAATTCTCTGCTTCTATCTATATATGCAATAGTTATCGTCTATCTGGCCATGTTCCTTTATTCTAGAGTATACTCCAGTAGCATAGAAGAGCCTATCAGTTGGAACAGCTTTGCTTATTGTTACTATATTTAGCTATTTTTGTTCTATTCTTGTTAGTTCTGACCCTATTCCGTGTACTCTTGTTGTTTCATTTATCTAGATCATTTATAACCAATCAGATTGCTTGATTTCCCATAGTCTGTATGCAGGGTTATCTCCCTTGTGTGTAACAAAAGCAGTCCCAAAGCCAATAAGCTATCGAGCAGTTACTGATAAGTCATTGCTCGAACGACTCTAAGCCCATCGAGCAAATGAGCTATCGAGCAATTGCTCGATCGAGTGACTCCTCGAACGACTCTTCGACTCATTTCAGGATTTGAGGATACCCATGACCCGGTATTGTATTATTTGAGGATACCTATCCCAAATATCCCTTATAAGCTAAAGAGCCAAGAGAGTAATTGCTCCATGAACAATTGCTCGAACGACTCGAAGCTCATCGAGCAAATGAGCCTTAGAGCAATTGCTCGATCGAGTGACTCGACATACTGCTCGAACGACTCGAAGTCCATCGAGCAAATGAGCTTTAGAGCAACTGCTCGTTCGAGTGACTCCTCGAACGACTCTACGACTCATGTCAGAAAAAAGGGATTCTAGGGCCTAAATGGATTCCGTAAGTAGGGCTTTTTCCCAAATAAGCCAAAGAGCCAAGAGAGTAATTGCTCCATGAGCAATTGCTCGAACGACTCGAAGCTGATCGAGCAAATGAGCCTTAGAGCAATTGCTCGATCGAGTGACTCCTCGAACGACTCATTTCAGTATTGGGGGATACTTGTTGGACTTTACATCCGGGTACTTCTGTTGGGGTAGTAGATAAAAAAAAACAAACAACAATATATATAACATTTCATTTTTATTCAAGTATACAATTCAATGTCTCAAGGCATTTCTCTTTGTAGTTCTTCTTGCATGGGCTAACCATTTCATCTTATTGTGGGTTGGAGCTTCTTCCCATCGCATGGCTAGGTTCTTGATGAAACACATTCTCTCATTTGATAACTTGGCTTTGTTGGTTGCTTTAATTTCCTGTCTGGCATCTTTGGGTTCCTCTTTCTCTAGCTGTTTCATAGTAGTAACTTCAGTCTTCTTAGTAGTAACTTCATTTGTGGATTGAGTGGAAACATCTTTCTTAGCTTCAGTAGTAACTTCATTCGTAGTGGTAACTTCATTCTTTATGGGAGCTGGCATCTTTTTCTTGACTTCAGTAGAAACTTCATTCTTAGTGGTAACTTCATTTTTTATGGGAGCTGGCATCTTTTTCTTGACTTCAGTAGAAACTTCGTTCTTAGTGGAAACTTCTTTCTTTATGGGAGCTGGCCTCGTTTTCTTGTCTTCAGTAAAAACTTCGTTCTTAGTGGAAACATCTTTCTTTGTTTCTGTAGAAACTTTGTTCGCAGTAGTAACTTCATTCTTGTTTGTATTGTGAGTCAGTTCGGTCTTTATTCTTTTGTTTACTGATCGGCCAGTATCCACACATCTTTGTTTCTTTCCACCAGCATCCATGTAGTAGGGCTTTTTCCCAAATAAGCCAAAGAGCCAAGAGAGTAATTGCTCCATGGGCAATTGCTCGAACGGCTCGAAGCTCATCGAGCAAATGAGCCTTACAGCAATTGCTCGATCGAGTGACTCCTCGAACGACTCTTAGACTCATTTTAGTATTGGGGGATACTTGTTGGACTTTACATCCGGGTACTTCTGTTGGGAAAGGTATAAAAAGGGTGTTGGTACGAAAATAAATTCATTTGTGTCCTGACCGTCGTCGAGTGAAGACATGTTACCAGTTCGTTGCAGATACGTTCCAAGTTATTTTCAAGATCGGATAATGCTCGAAGACACGAGAAGAATCATCATCGGCTCCACTGCAGATATTGTGATAAAGAATTCTCCAGGAGCTTCACACGTAAGAGGCATGAAGAACATTACTGTCCAAGAAGAACAGAAGAGGAGAGAGATACTGGACTGACTGACCAGAATAAAGCACTTTTAGAATTTTTACGGGGTGCTGACAAGGTGGAAATCGATGTCGTTCTACGCGCTGCTGATGAAGATTTGATTACCTGTTTATGTAAATGTGCTACCAACATCCTCGAAGATAAGATACCACTGAATTTAGCTGAATTTGATGACCTGCGAAAATACGAACATGTATTGAAGCTGCTAGCAGATGATGGAATTTCTCAAGATATAAAAAGATGTATACTACGAAAGAGTTGCTTTCTCTCGGCGCTTATCAACCCAGTCCTAGCTCTGACAAAAAGTATAAAGGGGGTGTTGATGTGAAAATCAACTCATTTGTTCTACGACCACGAAAGAGTGAAGACATGGCGATACATAACTGCGAGTACTGTGGAAAAACATTTTCTCGAAAATTTAACATGAAGAGGCACAAAGAAGAAGTTTGCCCAAACCGACAAACGGAAAAATCGAGCAACACTACAAGATTAGAAAGAAATCTAGATACACTGCGAATCCTATCTGATGCGGAACGATATGAAGCCAAGACTATGCTGAAGATGGCTAGTGATGATTTGATACTATGTATATGTGATTGTGCTTCAAACATCTTGACGGGCGCAGTACCTATAACCAAATCTGAGAGAGCTAAGCTGATTCCACACAAGTACGAAATAAGGAGAATTGCCTCACCAAGACAGAACTATCTTATCGGAAAAGAAGACGGATCATACAGAAAGGAGGATTTTTAGAAAAGTTGATCAAACCCGTCATCAATGCTCTGTCCGATATCCTATAAAAGGGTCGTGCTCATAAGAAATTTGTTATTTGTAATCTGACCTTCGACGAGAGTGGACACAATGCAATCCAGCTGTGCACCAAAAATTGGTCAAGAGATTCGGACTCTGATGATTCGTCGGAACTATCAGAAGATATGGAATATGAAGAAGAAGAAGACGAAGAAGAAGACGTTTCTATGATGGGAGGTATCGTTCAAAGTGCCTTTGACAAATACCAAAACGATTTTGACAACCTCATGAACAAATATATCGAAGATGGAATGGATAGTGAAGATGCAGTTGAAACAGCATATAGAGCACTTCAAAAGAATGTTAGAGAAGCCATTAGTGAGAAATACATTCATACCCTTGTGTACATTCGAAATTTTTGCAACGACTCAATTCACAAGAAAATTCAAGAAACTGCCAAGCGTCTTCGTGAAGAAGAGGATTTTGACTTTGAAGAATCCCAGAAATATGCCTTGGAAAAGCGAAGATTTCTGTTCGACAACCTTATGACAAACTACTCATTCCGAGTAGATGAAGAAGAAGAAGACTTCTTAGAAAAGTATAAAAGGAGTGTTGGTATTAAAAAATAAATTCATTTCCGTTTTGAACGTCGAAGAGTGAAAATGTCTGTGTCAACAACGGTGCTCAGATTCAAAGATGACTTACATATACAGATCTTCAAGAATGATGCTGGATTAAAGCTGACTTCCCAGGAACTGACCCAAGTGAATCGTGTGGTAAATGCAGCCAAGAGAAAAAATCTAGACATGGATGCTGGTGGAAAGAAACAAAGAACTGACTCACAATACAAACAAGAATGAAGTTACTACTGCGAACAAAGTTTCTACAGAAACAAAGAAAGATGTTTCCACTAAGAACGAAGTTTTTACTGAAGACAAGAAAACGAGGCCAGCTCCCATAGAGAAAGAAGTTTCCACTAAGAACGAAGTTTCTACTGAAGTCAAGAAAAAGATGCCAGCTCCCATAAAGAATGAAGTTACCACTAAGAATGAAATTTTTACTGAAGTCAAGAAAAAGATGCCAGCTCCCATAAAGAATGAAGTTACCACTACGAATGAAGTTACTACTGAAGCTAAGAAAGATGTTTCCACTCAATCCACAAATGAAGTTACTACTAAGAAGACTGAAGTTACTACTATGAAACAGCTAGAGAAAGAGGAACCCAAAGATGCCAGACAGGAAATTAAAGCAACCAACAAAGCCAAGTTATCAAATGAGAGAATGTGTTTTATCAAGAACCTAGCCATGCGATGGGAAGAAGCTCCAACCCACAATAAGATGAAATGGTTAGCCCATGCAAGAAGAACTACAAAGAGAAATGCCTTGAGACATTGAATTGTATACTTGAATAAAAATGAAATGTTATATATATTGTTGTTTGTTTTTTTA
The DNA here is from genome assembly GCA_031216915.1 of Pictodentalium vernedei. Lineage (NCBI taxonomy): Eukaryota > Metazoa > Mollusca > Scaphopoda > Dentaliida > Dentaliidae > Pictodentalium > Pictodentalium vernedei. Next base: position 228,183,910 of record CM062291.1, read on the forward strand.
TCCACTACCTCAACAGAAGTACCCGGATGTAAAGTCCAACAAGTATCCCCCAATACTGAAATGAGTCTATGAGTCGTTCGAGGAGTCACTCGATTGAGCAATTGCTCTAAGGCTCATTTGCTCGATCAGCTTCGAGTCGTTCGAGCAATTGCTCATGGAGCAATTACTCTCTTGGCTCTTTGGCTTATTTGGGAAAAAGCCCTACTTACGGAATCCCTTTAGGCCCTAGAATCCCTTTTTTCTGACATGAGTCGTAGAGTCGTTCGAGGAGTCACTCGAACGAGCAGTTGCTCTAAAGCTCATTTGCTCGATGGACTTCGAGTCGTTCGAGCAGTATGTCGAGTCACTCGATCGAGCAATTGCTCTAAGGCTCATTTGCTCGATGAGCTTCGAGTCGTTCGAGCAATTGTTCATGGAGCAATTACTCTCTTGGCTCTTTAGCTTATAAGGGATATTTGGGATAGGTATCCTCAAATAATACAATACCGGGTCACGGGTATCCTCAGATACTGAAATGAGTCGAAGAGTCGCTCGAGGAGTCACTCGATCGAGCAATTGCTCGATAGCTCATTTGCTCGATGGGCTTAGAGTCGTTCGAGCAATGACTTATCAGTAACTGCTCGATAGCTTATTGGCTTTGGGACTGCTTTTGTTATACACAAGGGAGATAACCCTGCATACAGACTATGGGAAATCAAGCAATCTGATTGGTTATAAATGATCTAGATAAATGAAACAACAAGAGTACACGGAATAGGGTCAGAACTAACAAGAATAGAACAAAAATAGCTAAATATAGTAACAATAAGCAAAGCTGTTCCAACTGATAGGCTCTTCTATGCTACCGGAGTATACTCTAGAATAAAGGAACATGGCCAGATAGACGATAACTATTGCATATATAGATAGAAGCAGAGAATTCTGAAAGAATTCGAAATAGTAAAAGTTGGGGTGGATTTTGGTGATTTGGAAGGGTTGTCGGGTTGTTTGTAGTAATTAGATTTACTCTTCTACAAAGGAACATACACCCCCGAACATACCCCGTCCCATTGCAGAAAAATTGGGTAACATAGCAACCACGTGCTACCATAGAAACCAAGATGGCGGCCTCCAGTATACAAAATGGACGACGGAACCACGTATCACCCTGACAACACGCGCTGCGCATGCGCACTAACACCACATATCACTATGAAGATGACGTCACAAGATGGCCGCTCACGTGGGTTACCATGTCAACACAACTATGACGTCACATGAGATCCTGCAATGAGATCCTGCCAATGATCCCTGAAACATACGAGACATACTGCTGTGGTGCATAGTATGGTCTGGGTTATGACGTTGGAGAGCTGGCGGGTGCTTGTCGCTGCTCGGTGGTTCTCTCCGGGTACTCCGACTTCCTCTACCAATGAAAAAAAAATTGTCACCAACATAACCCTGGCTGTTGAAAGCGTCGTTAAACACCAATAAATTAATAAATTATAGTTATTGACATTTTTTTCCCCCCAATCTCATGTCGTTGAATGGAAAGTCCGCCATGACGTTTTTAAAATTTTATTTCCATACGAATTGGACGCCCGGTTTATCATTGGCCCTATAGAAGGTTTCTCACGGGTCATTATCGTGGGTATGGGCCTATGACGAAGGGATGGGGGTCGACGCATTACTATTTTCAATAGTCATTAACATCTAAATGTTAAACAACGTAGGCATATAGGTTTTTGCTTCCGATGGTGTTACGTGGGCGATATGGTGCCCCAACACACTTTTTGGGTTATTTCCGGGGAAAATGAGACAGAAACACCATAAAACAATGATTGAGCAAAACCAAAGTGTGTTTGAGGGTGTGTATGCGTGTGTGTTGTTGTTGGGGGGGGGGGGGAGGGCTTCCAGATGCGAGGATATTGCATCTATTTGGGTTTTAAAATCAAAATGTCTTATCACCGGTTCAGACCATGTCCTCTCTCTCACAATATTCCATTTCCTGGCAGGTGTAAGCTACAAACCTGCCCCCTCCAAAACCGACAGAAACGTTCTACCAAGGCGTTCCAAGTGTGGAAGCATAATTTTCAGAGATAAAAAAAGTCTTTTATAAACAGCCAACACAGCGACTTACCCCCGTGGGGATCTCGGGAAGTGAAGCAGTGCTTGTTCACTGTGCTAAACATGACCTGCTTTGCTGGTAGAATAGAACCCAGTAACCAATGCCTTGGGTAAAAGTCCTCTACAATGGGCAACATGGTTATAAATGATTTACTAAACTCGAGTTTATATCTATATTGCGGTCGTGATTAGCCTGTTTTGTGTATGCATATATGACCTTTACTGAATGGCTAATCTTGAGTTTACATTTGTTTATATTTTTTGTACTGGAATATATGACCTTGAACACCAATAAACAAATAAATAGATAACAGTGTGACCTAAAAATGTGTGCCCTCTACACACACACACACACTTTTAGGGAGCTTCTGCCACCCTGTATCTCACACCACATATATATATATTAAAAACGCTTAACCCATCTATAGTTTGTACCACTTGACTAACACTAACTCTAAGGATATTGAGGTGTGACTTCTCTATCCAAAGTCGATTAATTGGGAATAGGTGTGTCAAAATTATCAGCTGTCCGAATTCAATGAACTATTTCTTGAGTTGAAGAAAAAAGCCTGATTCTAAGCCTTCAACACGCCTAAGAAATGAAAGTATCAGATCACAAACAGTCACTGAGGGTCGAAAGGGGCTTGCCCCACAGCGTCCCTTCGGCGCGCGAAACCATTCCGTCCCCCAGCCTGATTCTAAATTTCATCTGTCTGCGTTTTCAAAGCAAGGCTGTTATCCAGATGCGAAGCTAGGATTTCTTATTATAGGGGCGGAGGGGGGATTGTTTCTTCGGGGGGAAGGGGGGGGGGGGTAGCCAGGTCGATATATGCCACATCCATATCCGATGGTCATAGGCCTGAGGTGGGTGTGGCCTTCCCGCTGGTAGAGCTTCGATGGAATTGTAGATCAGACCTACTTCACTATTTTTGAAAGTGCGAATTAAGTCTCTGACGAAACTTTTATTTATTTAACTGCAGGGGATGTAAATATACCAGGTGCACAGTCAGGGGATGGGGCGGGGTCTTGCATAGAGTCAACGTTTTTTGGTAGGGGAACAACAACACTGAATTTTACTGGTGAACCACCAACATTAGCATTGTTGATGCAGTGCTCAACTGTGCATGTTCATGATTCATAATTGCCATAATTTGCATACAGTACACACTGAGTGGCTGGGATTAGAAGAGGGGTGAGTATTGGTTGATTACGACAAAAACACTCATGTAGTGGAGCTTCCACTCACACAGTGTGCTCAGGTTCTGTGCAAAAAAGCTTAAAAGCTTACAGCACTCTAGAGACATACTTCAACTTGAACGACTCCACAATTCGTTTCAAAGCCTCTAGACCAAAATACTAAGTTGTGTTATTTTACTTTAACCCAGCGGGGCGAACTGTGCGGAGCGAAAAGCATTCAAAATGGCTGACTCCTCATACACGTGTTGTTTGAAAGTTATGAAAAAATAATGCCCTCGTATTTAAAAAACACTCTTTCAGGGTTGTTCTTTCATATGATATTGGTGAATAAATCGTCAAAATGCACCATCACTGTTTTTCTTTCATTCGAATGCGCTTTTCTTTAACCATTTAACTCAGGAATGCATGTCAGATCAAAATATCGATTCACTTCAAAACAGCCGACTTTGTGGTGAGAGAACGTCCAATCGTAAAATTGGCTTTTGACTGACTTCTGATGTTAGGTAAATAATTTCTGTTTGAAGTAATTTGGATATCGCCGATGGGCATGGCTGCCTTTTTATTTGTTTATTTTTTATAATAATTTTACTAATTCACAGTAATATTTCTATCGACACCCAACTGGGGGACCGCGGGTGGGGGGGGGGGGGGGGGGGGGGTGCCAATTCAGATACAATTTTTTCGCCCAACCCCACTTTTGAAGTAGTTTTAATCATTTAATTATTTGTTAACCCTTGGCGGCATTCAATGGTAGGTTAAACAGATAGTTCTGTAAAAAGCTCAGCCAAGTCTAACTGAAAAAAATCTAATTTTTTTTTGCATCAACTTAATTATAGCTCAGGTCGAGAGCTCTCGTTGGACCGAGCGCGTTCCAGTTAGGAGTCCACAGACATGTTTTTTCAGGCAATCATTTTTAAAAAATAATTGAATATGCCTAGGGATCGGCCCATCACTTTCTGAATTTTCAAAAAAAATTAAGCCTATATAATTTCATTTTCACTTTTCACTTTTAACCGAAACTCGGGGCAAAGTAGGCCTGTATGGCTACACCAAACTATATTGGAGGACGTTTTGTTGGGGCGGAGGGGGGGGGGGGGGCTTATCCTGCTGAATCGTTCATAGTGACATTCATTGATGGACGTTGAAATACTCTGCTTCTCTTAGCTACCAGGGATTTTGCAAGGTACCATATAGGCTATATTTCCATAAAATAAAAGACAGGTGGAGTTAAGACTGTCGGCTTAATACTTTTCGTTCTCAGCTTGATGCGCTGAGGATTTACCCGCACAGACCAGGTCTCTTCTTGTGATAGTGTTGACCTGTTCACGTCCATTTATATCCCCGCACACTTTTGTTTCAAATTTTTACTTTTGTCGATTTGAAAAAGGGGGCGGTGGGGGCGGTTTCTCTAAGTACATGTTGCCTACTCTGTGTTTTCTTTGGAATTACGGTTATGAATTTAACACTTGTTCCTGTGTTTCCATTTTATATATAAAGTTAGCTTTAATGTCGCCGAACTTTCGATAAATTGGAACTTTTCAGGTCCGCGCAGCGTCAAATGTCAACATTGTGTCAGTCACGGTATTTTTTATTTTTATTTCCGATTTCAATTGCATGTGAGATTGCTGCCTATACTGTTCAATCTGAGTATTTTCATTCTGATCACACGCTGGAGGTTGAAAAATATCGCTTTTTAAAAATCTTTTAAAGCGTTTTTAAATGCTGACGAGACTCAATCGGCCCACAAATTCGCTCAAAAGCCGATTTCTGAAACCTACAATATGATCAGAAATATAGTTTATTTGAGTTTCCCGCGGCGTTTGCAAATGGGTGTCAACGGCGTTTGGGCCTTTGGGTTCAAAATTCTCGTGAATAATTTATTGTTCAGCTTTCACACAAATGCATATTTTTATTACAGAACACCAACTACATGTGTGTCTTGAAATTTAAACTTTCATTATAAATAGCGAAGAGTTCTGAATTCGTTCGCAACATTTTCGATACGCTGTCAGTTCGGCATTCTGTGTAGAGCGTTCTTTCTTTCCAAGCATGCCTGCTTCTCCCACAGTTGCTCCATTAGAACGGCTGCGATTAATAGTGGGCTAATATTCTCGAAATGCAAACGTCTTTACTTCTGCCTTCTCCTACCACACGTCCGCACCGTCCTTTACAAAATACTGGGTGTAGGTTCCCACTCCTGTGTGGTTGCGGTAAATCCACTCTTGTCTTCAAAACGTATAAATTTTTCACAGGCCACAGCTGTTCGATGCTCTTTCTTGTTGTTTCTTGACGAAGAGAAACGACTCGAAACGCGACGAGTAAAAATTCCACACGTGAGACATCTTGTGTCAAATTCGTCACAAACTGTCGCGATACGAAACGCGGTGGCGACGCCGGGTTTTATTCGGAAGCCGACAGTTCTCACCTACAGCAATTATCTGTACCTATTGATTAATCGGACTAATCTTTTATGCACCAGGATGCAGGGTCGACGCCAGGATCTTGTTCCCGGGTCATCCCAGGTTTCCACAGGTTTTTTTGAGGGGAAAATGAAAAAATTGTCCCGGTGATGGGTGATCACTGGTTTATCCCCCTGGCGTGTACTGTAGGTTACAAAGGCACGTCCTTTTGAACTTACATTAATAAATACACTTCACACATACACCTAAAAACGTAATCGACAGCCAAGCTGATATAAATTGACAAATAATTTTGATAATATACTGCGATAAATCACCCATGCCTGCTGTTTTTGCTCTTATCGTTTATAACCGTAATTGGCGAGGAAGGGGGGGGGGGGGGGGGGGGTCAAATCAAAGAGATCTTTGGGTGGCCTGCGAGATAAAGAGAAGCCTGGTTTTGAAGAGTACCTTGATGGCACCTTTGGGGGGGGGGGGGTCACTGTTGTTCAAGCTGAGGTCGCGGTCCCTGGAGCTGAGGGAAAAAATTGGGAAAAACAGTGAAAAGGAGTGCCAGATGTGTAACTTGGGCGTGGTGGAGACCCTGGAACACTTTCTTATAGAATGCCCAAAATACCAGTCTAAAAGAACAAGATTCATGGGGAGTATAATGGGGAAGTGGGATGGTAGAATGAAGGACATGTGGTTAAGGGGCGACTCAAAGGAGAGGGTTAATATACTAATCGAAGAGATTGGGAAGAATGATGCAAGGGATGTCATCAAGCAGTTCGTCTCCGAGTGTTGGGAGGAGAGAAGAAGCGTGGGAATAGGGAGGCAGTTGGTAGAACATGGGTAACCAAGGCCTTCTCATACGAGAACCGCGACAAATCAGCGACCGGCCGAAGTGTTATTATTATTATTAGTGAGCTAGATTTTTCAGTCCAAACGCAACTACAAATGTAAACAGAAGTAACTCGCAAATAGCTTTTTGCCGACTAGCAAGCGTAAACGCAATGAACGTCGGCGTTTATTCAATAGAAAGTTGATTTGAATAAAAAACAAATACATCACAAAATTCACTGACAAACTCTTTCATGGACAACCCAGCCAGCCAGGAAAAACCAGATATAAAAACTAGAGAGTTGTAATTTGTTGGATTACGGGCTTTCCCAACTTTTAATGAAAAGGCAAACAGCATATAGCAAAGCAAAGTGTTTGAAATTAACCCTTTGCAAAATGATAAAAAAGCCTCCAAAGTTGGATAATTTTGGGCATTTTCAAATGATACTCTTATTCTAACCCTCATTGTGATTGAGGGTTAAATCTGAGATCAAAACATAAGCAGTAAGTTTCTTCTGCAATCATTGTTGCATCTATCCATACCAAAATCATTGCTACAACAACCTTGCAGTTAAAGCAAATGAGTACAAACATTTGCAAAATTCACTAAAAATCAATTTTTTGGGGACAGTACTATTCTTTAAGTGCCCAAAGCTTAGGTTGGGGTAAGCCACGGGGCATAACATACAACAGCGGATTTGTTCATTAAGCATCTCTACAGCAAAGGAAAGTGTTTGAAATTATTCATTTCCAAAATGATAGACAAAAAGCATCCAAAGTTGTATATTTTTGGCATTCTATAACAGTACTCTTATTTTCACCCTCGTTGTGCTTGATGGTTAAATCTTGAGATTAAAAAAGTAAACAGTAACTTTCTTCTGCAATTATTGTTACATCTATCCATACCAAAATAACTGCTACAACAACCTTGCAATTAGAGGAAATGAGTACAGACGTTTGCAAAATTCACTGAAAATCAATTTTTGTCAGCCAATACTATTCTTTATAAACGTGGCCAAAGCATATGTTGGGTTAAGCCCCAAAGCATAACTTACAGAAGCGGATTTGTTCATTAAGCATCTCTACCTATAGCAAAAGTGTTTAAAATTAACCCTTTCCAAAATGACAGGAAAATGTAACCGAAGTTAGCTAATTTTAGCATTTTCGAATGGAACTCTTACCCTCATTGTGCTTGAGGGTTAAAGATGAGATTAAAAACTAAACAGTAACTTTCTTCTGCAAGCATTGTTGCATCTGTGCATACAAAAATAATTGTTGCAACAACATTGCAATTAGAGAAATTAGCGCTTGAGGTTAGTCAATCTCGAAGATAAAATGCTATATTCATATCATTTGTGGCCAACAGGGGTTAATTTTAAAATATTTGTGTGGAGAGTTTAGTGTATCATATTATACTCTAAATGTGTGAACATCAATCACAGACTGAGTATCTGATAAGAGACATGGAGGAATCTTGAATCTTGGTAATTGAATGGACATGTACAAGTTGAGGGTACTCCAAGTCAAGGCACGACAAATGGGTGAGGGTTAAAACTTGGAATAAAACACATAACAGCAAAATTGTTCTTGGATGAATGCCCTATCTTCTCATTGGAAACGTTTTGAGAAAATATGGCTCCAGTGCAGAGAAATTGCATGTAAAGTTTGGCAAAAATAACAACTATTTCGACAGAACCCTTATGGGAAGTCTCAAATCTGCCAAGGGTTAAACTTTTAATAATAAAATACTGAACAAGATTTGTCATACTTTGCCTGCTGCATGCAGCTATAGAAAACATTCAGAGCTCAATCAATTAAAAATGGAGTAAATCGTCACCGAAACTTACCAAATTCTGAAAAAATTGAAGTTTTTTTTGGAAAGTACCTACTTTTATGCAACCAGAATGGGATAGTGTTAAACTTTACAACCAAACTTACAACAGCAGATATGCTCGGTAGTCAATGGTGAATACGTACATGAAAAGTGTTTGAAATTAACTCTTTCCAAAATGATAGAAAAAGCAATCAAAGTTGGATAATTTTCGCATTTTCAAACGGTACTCTTATTCTCGCTTTCATTGTGCTTGAGGGTTAAATCTGAGATTAAAAAGTAAACATTACCTTTCTTAAACAATCATTGTTGCATCTATCCATACCAAAGTAATTGTTACAACAACCTTGGAATTAAATAAATTTGCCCTTGAAGTTGGTCAATTTTGAAGAAAAAATCTATATTCATGTCATTTTTAGCCAAGGGTTAAACTTTTAATAATAAAATACTGAACAAGATTCGTCATACTTTGCCTGCTGCATGCAGCTATAGAAAACATTCAGAGCTCAATCAATTAAAAATGGAGTAAATCGTCACCGAGTTTTTTTTGGACGGTACCTACTTTTATGCAACCAGAATGGGATAGGGTTAAACTTTACAACGAAACTTACAACATCAAATATGCTCGGTAGTCAATGGTGAATACGTACATGAAAAGTGTTTGAAATTAAGCCTTTTCAAAATAATAGAAAATGCAACCAAAGTTGGCCAATTTTGGCATTTCAAACGGCACTCTCGTTCTCACCCTCATTGTGCTTGAGGGTTAAATCTGAGATTAAAAAGTAAACAGTAACTTCCTTCCATAATCATTGTTGCATTTACCCATGCCAAAATAATTGTGACAACAACTTTATAATTACAGAAATTTGTCCTTGAAGTTGGTGAATTTTGAAGAAAAAAAGCTATATTAATGTCATTTTGGGCCAATTGGGGTTAATATTGAAAGCTTTGAGTGGTGATTGTGGTGTATCATATTATGCTCTAAATGTGTGGAAAATTTGAGCTAAATAACTGTAAACAGTTTTGAGACTTTCGAAAAATGTTAAAATTTTGAAAGTTTTGGCAGAATATTTTGAAAATACGCGTTTTCACAGACATGACGATACCGCATTTCACTAGATTTTATGACATTACATAAGTATGCCAAATTTGGTTAAAATCGTACAGCTTGTTTTTGAGCAGTTCAACAGACAAAATTCACGGAGGAAAAAAAAAAAAAAATAGAGAAGAAAAATTTTGAAAAAGAAGAATAACAAGAGTCTTTCCCAAACTGGGTTTGGGAAAGCCTAATAAGACAAAATTCACTCTGGAAACCTGTATCTGATGCTTCTGCTAATGGGCCGCCTCCAGAGAGGATGCCCAGACCTGCATCCTATATAAGTCATAAAATGAAATTTCTGTTAGTTCTGGGCGAGAGGAATTAATTTGAAAGTAGTTTTAACAAAACTATTTCTATTAAAAATTCATCGAAAGATCGCCGTGCTAACAGCGAGAGACTTGCTAGAACTGACTAGAATATCGCCCCGCAATTGCCCATAATTTAGATCACGTGACATAACTATGACCTCTGATTCGCTGAATCAGAAACCAATCATTTATCTCTGTGTTCAAATAAATTTACCATTACTTCAAGACAAGTTTTTCGTCGCTTTTCTGCGAAACGCGAGAAAAACTTAATTATCTTGACAGCGGTGTTCAGTCAAGTGCAACTACCGATATAAATTGATGCGTGTTCACTGATATTATTATAGAAGGCATCGAGCATGTCTACCGCCTAGTCACTCAAACGAAAACCACGATTGACAATCAACAAATAGGCGCGGCAGTCCTGTTAGACGTCGAAAAAGCATTCGACTCTGTATGGCACAACAGAATGCGCCTCAAATTATCTAAAATGAAACACCCCATGAAACTGCTTAGATTACTCTCTTCCCCCCTAAACGACCGTGAAATTAAAATCAGAGTTAACAATGAAATGTCCGACAGTGTCCCCGTAGAAGCAGCCACCCTTCAAGGATCCGCCCTCAGCCCCCTCCTGTACATCATCTACGTCAACGACCTCAAATTCTCCGAGGATCGCGTTCAAGTCTCACAATTTGCGGACGATAAGGGCTTCTGGGACTCTAATAATACGGCCAGTCTTCTCCAAAAACCTTTTCAACGCGCTCTCGATGACCTAGAATACTGGTGTGCCAAATGGAGAATAAAGCTGAACGCCAACAAAACCCAACGAATCATCTTCACCCGCAAGATAAACAACCGTGCCTTTGACCTGAAGCTACTGGATAAAGTCCTCCCAGAATGCAAAGAGGCGAAATTCCTTGGCATTACCATTGATCAAAACCTATCCTTTAATAAACACACCAACGATATTGCCAGTAAAGCAACCAAACGAATTAATTTACTAAAAATGCTGAGGGGGACTTCTTGGGGAGCCAATTAGGCTATTCTACTTAAACTATACAAAGCCTTTGTGCGCCCAGTACTCGAGTATAGGGCCATCATCCTAACTGAGCTCAATCAAACAAATATGGGGAAACTACAGAAGCTCCAAAATTACGCGCTTAGGGTCGTCCTCCGCGCTCCCCGGGATACACCTATCAAAACAATCTACGACAGAGCTGAAATCCCAACCATAAAGGATCGTCTGGCCTCCCTAGCCGCGAAGAATCACGACCGGTTAGCCGACAGCCAACTAATATACGAACTACAGGCAATTTGCGAAAGCAGACAAAAACCAAAAAAAACCGCCAATATTTAACTAACAAGGACCTATAACTCAGGGCAAGACAGGAAAGTAACACCTCTGGGTGTGACTCTGTGTGTAAGCCTGTTCTTCGCTCCCTCAAAATATCTAAAATAGACCGAATATAAAGCAGAGGCAAAACAGGAAAGTAACACCTTCGCGTGAGGTATTGTGTGCAAACCTGTCCTCCGCTTTCTTCTAACGAAACCACCCAAAACTGGGACTTATAACCGAGGGCAAGACAGGAGAGTAACACCCCCGGGTGTGGCTCTGTGTGTAAGCCTGTTCTTCGCTACCTCAAATTATTAAAATAGGCCGATTATAAAGCAGAGGCAAAACCCGTGAAACGACAATATTGCTAAAGGGAAGGTGAACTAACAGGCAGTGAAAACGTCGAAAGCTCTGACATTCTACCAGGAATGGCTGTCTTCACCAGCTGAACTAAAACACTAAAAATCAAAAGTTCAAAAATGAAATTCAGTAAGATCCAATACCCGCGTATCAACTATATTCGTAAAGGGAAAGTGAACTAACGGGTAGTGAAAATGGCGAAAGCTGTGACCCTCTACCAGGAAGGGCTGTCTTCACCAACTCAACTAAAACACTAAAAATCAAATGTGTTAAAATATGAAAGTCAACAAGATCCAGTACCCGTGAACCGACAATATTGGTAAAGGGAAGGTGAATTAACATGCAGTGAAAACGGCGAAAGCTGTGACCTTCTACCAGGAAGGGCTATCCTGACAAACTCAACTAAAACCACTAATTACTGACCGCCTAAAAATAATCAAAACTGGTAAGAGGTAAATGATAAATCTCAAACTTTTTTTCATTATTCTCCACATATCAAAATAATTCTGCCTTCTTCTTTTAGCAGGTACACATAGATGCTTTCTTTTTAATGCCCAGCAGCCCAATAACCGCTATGGAAACTATAACCGCTATGGAAACAGTAACCTCTATGGATCCTGAACATCCTGGTCACCCCACTTCAAGGGAGGCGAGCGTTGGACCTGCGGCCCACCTCTCCCCCTTTTTGTAAGCGTCTGTAGAGCGCATTTTTGACCCAGCCAAATAGGCTACAATGCAGGCCTGCCCCCGAACCAGGGAAGTTCCGGTCTTGTCTTTCTTTGGGTGGTCCCCGAAAGGGGCCGTTGTTTTCTTCCACGATCGAACGATAACATCAGGTGCTATCCTGAAAACCGACACAGCTTCAACTACCACGAACCGCCTGAGGCAGACTATACTTGCCAATGATGGCCCCCTACCCCATCTGACTACACGCATAAGTGGCAGACACTACTTGCCCGAAAATCACCATCATAGTATCCCGGGGAAAGGTAGCGCCTTTGTGAGAGGACCCCCTCTCACTCTGGTCCTCACCCGAGGGTCGAATCAACGACAGTCAAAAAGACAACCCAACAGCCTCATCTGGCCATCTCACCAGAGACACCTTCCGAGTACCCGATCCTTTTCCACCTTCACCACGGCCAGACATGCAGCTTCCAAATCTTCAACTGGAAAAGAGGGTCGAAAGGGGCTTGCCTCATAGCGTCCCTGCGCGCATTTGGCGCGCGAAACCATTCAACTTTCATATTATTATACACATATGTCATCACACGTGGCTCAGTCGACTAAAACATTAGTTTTTAATGTGTGCTTGAGGTCGCGGGTTCGATCCTTCTCTGAAACCCTGCTCTCCCAATCATTCATAATTAACAACTTTTCAAGTCTAATCTTTGAAACAACTTTTGTGTTCTGAAATCAAGTGTCCCAAGCTAAAAATGTGGCTTTAATACTCCTTTGCAGCAATATATGGAAACTTATTGGAAACCACGAGTTAAGGTCCTATATAAGTAAGGGACATTTGTTTAAAATATTAACTACTGCCACTGTGTACCACTCCGTTGTGTTTGAAACAAGCATACCCATTTGCGCAACCCGTAAAGCCACGCTGTGATGTGTTTTATCTTATTGTTAAGTGAAACTCCAGTTCCTGTCTACGTGGGTTCCTATCTTGTATGATTCTTTGAAAAAAACTGGTCTCCACAGCAACTTGCACATTCACTCTAAAATCAGTTTGGTTAAAAATCACCCTCAAATCAACCTGGTTGATTGAATATGAACCTGGTTGGGTTCATATTAACTCACCCCCAGTTGATTTGGGTTGATTTTTTTAACCCAACTGATTTTAGAGAGAAAATCGATTTACAAAAGAACATCTATCTTTTCTAATTCATTCTAAGAGCAAACCGACCATAGCAGCTGAACTGGTTAGTCACATCTCATTTATGCTATTTGAAATGAGAACACTAAGATTAAAGTACGGTAGTTAAAATAAATACATAAATAAATCTACACAATGAATGTATCCGTTGTTCATCAGTTCTTTCACATAAAGCGTCTACATTAAACGGTTTATTTCGACTTTACCTGTACGATCTATTTACGTTCACGATTGTGAGCAGAGACAAAGGAATCGAGACACCAAGTGAGCAAATAGTGTCTCGGTATTAAAATTTTGTAGTCGATTTTCGACTGAATACTCTCTAAACTTGCGATCAGAAATGACTTTTTGACCGCGTTTTTGTTTTGAGTTCTCTCCCTTGTTCAAATCGTCAATTGAGTAATCGAGACGCCGTGTGGCAAGGGAACGCCTGGATAACTCCTACTCACTTCTTCACTTTGAAAGAGGAACGACTGAAAAGGATTATTCATTTATATCTCTGGTTTTATAAATATTTATTTGTTGAAATTGTTACTAATTAAAACAAAAACTTTCATTGAGAGTTCGAGGTTTAAATTAGTTTAGAAGTCAAGATGAAATTGAATTCATTTTACACAAATGCAAACTAGATATCCTGCAAATACGTCAAAATACTTGCAGTCATCCATAGCTTAAAAATACATGTATGAAGTGTAGAAATGCATTAGGGGGTCATAAAATATGATTTCCAGCAATTCTGAAAAATGCACTCAATGACTCATGGGTGACCTCAGTGATCTTTGAACTCCCATTGAGTTTCAGCTCATTTAGTGTTGTTCCCCGGTCCATCCATACATCATAAAATGCTTGAGATACGAGCATGACCTACTTTCAATATTTCTGGCTCCCATCCTTTCTTGAGTGGGAAAATATAGATGCATGAATGTTCAGAATGCATTGTGATCATAAAATGTGATTTTCAGCAAAGTGAAAAATGCACTCAATGACGCCTGGGTGATCTCATTGACCTTGATCCATATGTTGAACTTCCATTGAGTTTCAATTCATTTGTTGTTGGTCCCAGATCCGTAAGTCCTACCATGCTTGAGATATGAGCGTGACCTAATTTCGAATTGTTTGGCGACGCCCACTTTTTCATTGTAAAAATGCTTGTATGAACTTAGGGAATGCATTAGGGGGTGAAAAAAATGTGATTTCCAGCAATTCTGAAAAATGCACTCAATCTGCTCTGGGTGACCTCAGTGACCATGTCCCATATTTTGAACCTCCATTGAGCGCAGACTCATTTGGTGTTGGTCCCAGGTCCGTAGGTCATACCAATCCTGATATATGGACGTGACCCATTCTCAAAACACTCCATGGACACCCCAATGCCCCAGGAATCCCACAAAACATGGGTGGCCGAGTTCCTGTGACTGTCTTTCAGTATGCCAAAAATCAGCGAGACAATTCGTTTTCCAGTTATCGTGCGGACAAGGAAGTGCATAGAAGGCAGAATGCAGGAAGAAGAAGAAAGAAAGAAAGAAAAAAGAAAAGAAAAACAAAGCATACAAAAATAACAGGTTTCACACAAACTAATAATGAGAAAAAAATTACAATTACGAACACCCCTCCCAAATTGAAATGATTTCACAGGTGCGAAAGGTGGGTGGAACCAACGGCCTCATTAGCTTCAGGCCGAATTCTAATTTTCTTGAAATGAAAATAATAAAAGAAAATATACGTATACGATGTGAAGGATATACCCAATCATTCGGCCATGAACCGAAAGCTTTTCTCATTGGCCCGTCTCGATCGTTTCGAGTCTGAAACTGAAAGTTTATTATACAAAAAACTTGAAAAAAGGATAACGAAAAGCGAACCGTTATCAATCCACTTATCGTTTTTGTACGGCAGCGTGGAAGCGACACTCTATGTTTTCCTACTATCTTGTTTAAACGAGATAGCTAGGTTGTTTAAACGAGATAGCTAAGTTGTTTAAACGAGATAGCTAAGTTGTTTAAACGAGATAGCTAAGTCGTTTAAACGAGATAGCTAAGTCGTTTAGCTAAGTCGTTTAAACGAGATAGGTAAGCTGTTTAAACGAGATAGCTAAGTTGTTTAAACGAGATAGCTAAGTTGTTTAAACGAGATAGCTAAGTTGTTTAAACGAGATAACTATTGACCAATCAAATTCATTTTGACACGGGCACAACTTGTGAACTAACGAACGACAGCAGTGTTGAGTCAACTACAAGCAAAAAAGTGCATCCGTCCGTAGAAGGTGAATTTAATGTACACTTAGGGAAAATGTACGGCGCCCCATACCTGACATGCATTATTATTTTTTTTTCAAATTTTCACCATGGTGCAAATTACTTTTCACCATGGTGCAAGTGTGATAGTTGGGGGGGGGGGGCATAGTAGCCACCCTCAAGCTTCGGTGCGGTCATCTAACAGCGGTGCGAGATGGGGAGGGCCATGGTAGCCCATCTCTATATGCCCGGCTCCGGGGGGGGGGGGGGGGGGGCGTTGTTGCTTGGTGATATGATCTGGATTTGAAGGTTAAGGGCTCAGGATTGGAAATATAGCCTGCTGCGTTGCGCATGGGTGCGGTCTCCACATAGTGGCACGCATATAAAGGAATGAGTATTGGTGTTCTCATTTGGCTGTGCGCCAGGTTAAGCGGTTCGGGTGAGAACTCAACTCCCGTATAGGTTATGGTTTGTTCTATGCTCCTTCGAGGGAGCTTGTTTTTTGTAAATATGAAGGCAGTGAGTATATATAGGTATGACTGTTTCTAATATTGTGGGTTGCCCTGAAAATTAGCGTAGTGTAGGGTCTACAGCCAGGACTCTTCCTTGTTGGTGGACGTGGATTCATCCGGTTTGTCCTTCGTCTCTGGGTCAGTATCTGCTTTAGGTGCTGCTTGCAGCAGTTGTTTGGCTACGAGCAGTGAAATCTTGGCAGCCATGTCCGCAATCTTCTGATCGTCACTACTGCCAGTGTGCAGGTTAACGGGGTCTTTGACTATGCCACTGCGCTCATATCAGTGATGTTCACTCTTTTACAGGCTACCGTAGACCTAAACGCCACTGCCACGCGCGCAATTTCCACGTGGCTTCTCGTGTCAAACATAACCAGAATCAGCGTACACGACGTCGAATGGAATGACATTGCACACTAACTAGCAAACACATCACTAATCTATCGAATTACACCCTCAGTATACCTGAGAAGATTGTACTGGGCAAGGGCCTTAAATTTCTACCAACGCCTCTAAAACCTATCAAATCTTTCTTCAATGAGGATATCCAATTGCTTCATAATCGAATGCGACTGAGAGTTATACATGCTGACCAACAGGAGCTTCATTAACCCCTTCCTCAAGAGGACCAATACCGCTCCAACCACTTGTCACAATGTTGCAGTGGAAAAATACCTATCTAAGACGAAAATAGAACTCCTACGGTGTCTTAACCCCTCGCGCCTTCGCATCTGCCGCAATAATATGACCAAGGCGGAGCGAATTGCGATAAATAGCCTCCAGCGGAACCGCGACATTGACATCAAACAGTCGGATAAAGGCAAATCAACTGTTCTAATCAACCGCACCACCCATGTAGCTGAGGGCCTTCGTCAACTTACCTCGACCCTCCACTGTAAACCGTTCCCCCATGATAATACGGCACGTACCACACCCGACGTCCGGGATCACTTGGAACGTATGTACAGTTACCACGAGATTGATAATAAAATGCATACATAGCTTCAGCCTAGCTAAATTCGACACGACCAAACAGCCTGTCCTCTACCTTCTACCAAAGATACACAAGGACCCGTCTACAACGGGTAGGCCGATCATTGCGGGTTGCAGCAGCCCCACTACCTCTATATCAGGTCTACTCGATTTTTTGCTGGTTCCCATTGTGAAGAAACAACATACGTATATACGGGACACTGCCCACTCCATCCAACTCAGTGAGGAGGCACATATCCCTCTTGATTCCATCCTCGTTTTTGCCGACATTGCCAATATGTACACCAACATATCGCACGCGGAAGCTATGGCATCTGTCGAACGAGTTCTGATTGAGAACCATAATTTACCATAGCTCATACCCAGACCATCGACAACTTCACAACTAACGCTCCTTAAGCTTATACTTGAGCGCAACTGCTTCCAGTTTGATGGACAGTCCTATATCCAAACATTGGGGGCCGCCATGGGCAGTAAGGCCAGTCCTGAAATAGCCGATATCACGGCCCATACCTGGGAGATCACACTGCTTTCAATGGGCCAGAGCAAAATCCACAAATGGCTCCGATATCGTGATAATACCTTTATCATCTGGACGAGATCCGAAGCGGACCTGCATAGCTTCTTGGAAATAGCTAACCAATCACACCCGACATTTCGCCTTGTTTATGAAGCCTCGACCACCGAGGTCACGTTCCTTGATACCGAGATTTACAAAGGTGATCGGTTCCAAGCCACCGGCGTTCTGGATGTGCGTTTCCACATCAAACCAACGGAGACATTCCAATACCTCCACCGCCAATCCCCTCATCCCCCTGCCACTTTCAAGGGCTTCATCAAGGGTGAACTGGCGCGCTTTATACGCAAAAACTCATCTGAAAGTTCAAACACGCTATACACACCACAAAGAACAGTTTGTGAATAAACGCCTACCACGGGGTTACACCATGCAGGAAATTGAACACCTGTACTCACCACTGTCAACTTCACGGATCGACCCACGCTGTTTACAAACACGAATCGGGGTCGGACAAATAAAGCTTATATGGAACCACCTGTGGTCTTCACTACGACCTTCAATCCGTACATTTCTAACATCAAGAAGGCACTCCTAAAATATTGGGAACTCATATCCAGCAGTACCACACTGCGGAGCATATTCCCGGAGCCTCCAATTCTGGCTTTCAAACGCGGCACAAACCTTAATGACACCCTATGGTATGTGCCTAACTACCGCCTACAAGGCAAAGTGTCGGAGACACCCACCCACCGACCATCCGGTCTCCCACTGGCAGTACAACCCACCACAATTAACCGGTACCAACCTACGGTCTACCCCCCCCCCCCCCCACACACACACATGGGGTTGTGGCTCGATGAGCACATTTACTACAGGCAATTAACTATCTGAACACATGATCATACCAGCTGCTACCCACCACACGCATCCTCCTACGAGGATAGAGCGTCTTGGATGAGCATCTACCCATCTCCGAGTCCTTTGACCTTGATACCAATACCTATAGCGGCGCTATCTCTATTACGTCCGCCACGGACTAATTTATACCCGGTTCAACCGAACGGCTTTCGTAACTACTTCTGCTTCCAACCATGCGACCAATTAGAACAACTCGTAGATCGAACAACCAGCACAGAACGTCGGCACGACCGTACCAGCCTCCACCTAGGCATACGGGAATCATTATGCCGCCACTAGATCATACCAAGCCTAGGGAGGAAGTTTTAAGGGAACAGAGAACGAGGCACACCCTCGATTGGATTAAACATGTCCAATCATCTGACTGGACCTACGGCACTCGCCCTCCATCCACCTCGTACATTCCTGACCAACTGGAGCTTGACCCTCATTGTTTGATCAGGTGGAGAAGTATAAACAGGCGGTCAAAGACACCATTGTGAACCACCTTGACCAGTGGGCTGCCAAAGACCCTGTTAAGCTGCACACTGGCAGTAGTGACGATCAGAAGATTGCGGACATGGCTGCCAAGATTTCACTGCTCATAGCCAAACAAGTGCTGCAAGCAGCACCTAAAGCAGCTACTGACCCAGAGACGATGGACAAACCGGATGAATCCACGTCCACCAACAAGGAAGAATCCTGGCTGTAGACCCTACACTACGCTAATTAACGGCCCTTTTCAGGGCAACCCACAATATTAGAAACAGTGATACCTATACATACTCACTGCCTTCATATTTACAAAAACAAGTTCCCTCGAAGGAGCATAGAACAAACCATAACCTATACGGGAGTTAAGTTCTCACCCGAACCGCTTAACCTGGCGCACAACCAAATGAGAACACCAATACTCATTCCTCTATATGCGTGCCACTATGTTAAGACCGTATCCCTGCGCAACGCAGCAGGCTATATTTCCAATCCTGAGCCCTTAACCTCGGGCCAACCTAGGGTCCATCTACGGTGACCACATATCGATAGCCTAATCCCGTTTCCACACCACCTTTCATAAACACGGGAGATATGAGATTATACGCAACCGGGCGCCTCCCCCCCCCCCCAAGTGGGGGTTCCAGCAGTGTAATACGACGGTATTATGAACATAGCACTCGGTGATCAATCTTGACACGAACTGCTGGTGCTCTCTTCAAATCCAGATCATATCACCAAGCAACAACCCCCCCCCCCCCCCCGGGCTTATAGGGATGGGCTACCACGGCCCTCCCCATCTCGCACTGCTGTTAGATGACCGCACCCGAAGCTGAAGAGCGAAACTATGCACCCTCCCCCCACACTATCGCATGGTGAAAATTAATTTGCACCATGGTGAAAATTAATTTTCACCATGGTGAAAAGTAATTTGCATCAAGATGAAAATTTGAAAAATAAATAATAATGCATGCCAGGTATGGGCCGCCGTACATTTGCCCTAAGTGTACATTACATTCACCTTCCACGGACGGATGCACTTTTCTGCTTGTAGTTGACTCAACACTGCTGTCGTTCGTCAGTTCATAAGTTGTGCCCGTGTCAAAATGAGTTTGATTGGTCAATAGTTATCTCGTTTAAACAACTTAGCTATCTCGTTTAAACAACTTAGCTGTCTCGTTTAAACGACTTAGCTATCTCGTTTAAACGACTTAGCTATCTCGTTTAAAACAACTTAGCTATCTCGTTTAAACAACTTAGCTATCTCGTTTAAACGACTTAGCTATCTCGTTTAAACGACTTAGCTATCTCGTTTAAACGACTTAGCTATCTCGTTTAAACAACTTAGCTATCTCGTTTAAACAACTTAGCTATCTCGTTTAAACAAGATAGTAGGAAAACATAGAGTGTCGCTTCCACGCTGCCGTATTTTTGTACTGCTGGTTCCCTTGCATTAAATAATTGGCTCTACGTGTTTTTGATCTAAAAATAAAAAAAATTATCTTGACCTTATAGGTATCGAGCTCGCCAACTCCGAATCAAACGTCGAACGTTGGTCACGAAATCAATGTACATACGTTTGCCGACCTTCTTCAGCTGTCAAAATCAAAGGGTATAAGCGGACAGTCGGCTGAAACGGAAATAGTGAGCTGTCCGGCGAGATTCACCTAACTGAAATCGTCGGAAAATGAAGATTTACACGCGGGTTACCAGTCATTTTGGTGAGATTGCGATCATTTAGTGGATGCACCTAGAAAATCTAGTCAAAAACACAGTAAGTAGAATAGTTTACTTTATTTCTAGAACAAACTGAGGTCCGATTCTGTGTGGATTTGTCTTTAAACGTAGAATTTGTTCGACCTGACTCATGACAATATCATGTATTTTTCGGGAACGAGAATATGATAAATGATACCGAAACACAAGACCAGTGGCGTTTTTAAATATATTTGACTCTCAAAATGCTTAATAAAGTCACTTTCCACTTCATTGGATCCTCCACACAGAAAATCTGTAACACGTGAATCGTAAAACGAGCTAATATCTGTGTCCACTGTAGTCTCCCTGACAGTCCTACTAATTACAAAAAAAAAAAAACTGACTTTCTAACTGCACGACCAACTTCGTTTGCACTGTCCGACAAACTGTGAACTGTTGTAAAAGAATTGAAAAGATGTCTTGGAATAATATACATGAACGCCTTATCATACCTCGTAAATAGTCTTGTTACTTATGACACAAGTTACCAGACTAGTCGTGCCCACAATTTGACAACTCCTACCCATTTTTCGTCTGGATAAGTCGAACCCACGTTGGATAACTCGCACCCACGTTTTGACAACTCAAACGGGTAATACTTTTTGCCGGTAAAAAGGACGGTATCCGGTAAAAAGAACGGTAAGTGTATAAAAACTACGTTTTAAAGTACTAAATGTACCTCTGAATGCGTGAAAAGTGATTATTTAAGGAAGCTTACGCAATAATAAATATATAGAAGGAAGATTAAGTATTGTTTGTTTTATTGTAGACTATTTTCAAGACAAAATAGATCATTTCGCCATCGACACTGATCGACACGCCATTTTGTGCAAGGAAAACAACGAATTCACTGAGGTGCGCGACGGGGTGAATATTATCATACTTGCTCGATGGAGGTGTAACGAATTGGTGTGCGTAACATTTAGACGTTGCTGTTTACTACAAGGGGATTTAACAGAAAGGTTTTGGGAGAGAAACCATTTATAATTTGAAAATAGTCTACAATAAAACAAACAATACTTATTCTCCGTTATATATATTTATTATTGCGTACGCTTCATTAAATTGTCACTTTTCACACATTCAGCTGCACATTTAGTACTTTAAAACATAGTTTTTATACACTTGCCGTCCTTTTTACCTGCAAAATGTTGTGTTGAAGTTATTTTTTTTTAAACGGGGGTTCATAACTTATTTTCAGTGAGCGTTTCCCCAAACACATGCCAAGGTGATAATAAATATTAAAACCAACCACACATCAGTGGATACTAGTTCTAGATTCCTGTATGTCCTACCCAAATGATACTCACAGGCGCCTATTAAGACTGGGGCGCCTTGTTCTCATTCCACCAATCCCTATGTGTGAGCTTCAAGT